>NW_019379538.1:338824-363917 GCF_000648655.2 Copidosoma floridanum
TTACTTTAATATAAAAATTATTTCTGCACAAAATAAAAATTACTACATCAAATAACAAATTTTAATATAATCTGGTGTTACTGTGTAGCATGGTTATTTTTATAATATGGCGAGTATGTCTCAGCTTTCCTATACAATATAGTAATTTTTATTATAGTTGTAATACTTTATCTAACACAACTTCTCAGTGCTCAAAACTGTAAAATACAATAAAATTATTTTAAAATTTGTAGGTTGGGTTATCAGCATATTACAGCGACTTTAGATATAGAATAGTAAATTTCTGACCTAGGGCAGAAAGTAGAACTTACGTGCCCGAAGGGTGCAATTGTCGTATGTTTGTGCCCGAGGTGAGAATGACATTCTTTGTATCGAGAGCGGAAAGTGCAACTTTGCGCCCATGGGGACACTTGCCACCCGCCAAATACTTTCTACCCTAGGGTGGGAACAAACTTTTGGTCCAGCAGGGCCAGAATGTTTCTTCCTGCCTGCACGCTAATGTTCTCTCATCAACATAGACGGGGTAACACTATACAGTCACCAGTGGTGTACTCCTGCACTGCCTTACAGCATGTATAGCTACACCGTCCTGGCCATGTAGTTGTACACGGCTATAAGCCGTGTAAACGAGCCACGTCATCCCAAGTTGTGCGAGAGAGAAAACGATGATCAACTTTACTATTTTAAAAATTTTATTGTCAGTTTACCAGTATCTTTTACACACAATATTGCAGTGAAACCTTACATGTGATATCAAGTAAATTTAGAAAAAGTTTGCCGTAAAACGCAGTAAAAAAATTTTTTATACTCTGAGTGCATAGCAATGATTCCTAACCCTTAAAGTTGTTTTTACTCCTACCTTAATATATTATACTTCAATACTGCAGCAGTTGACATGAAGCAGACATTATTACACAAGAGTAATATTATAAGTGGCGAAATTAACTGAATTAATGTTTATTTCAAAAAAAATAACATTTAAGACCGCCAAAACACTCACGATGGATTGAATGGATGCAGCGGTGTTGACAAAAAATACTGAAATGTATATAGTCGACGATCGTTCTAGTTCGTATATCGTTACCCCGTCTATGTTGCTGAGTACACATTAACGTGTGTGGGCGGAAAGTAACTAGTAGGTGGAAAGTATGCCCTAGGGTGCAAAGCACTTCGCGTGAGGGACGAAAATATACGTTTCAAATTTTTGTTTGTTTTTTATTTCATATCAGTATTACGATCATGCTAATGCACGTCGTAATCATATTGTAAAACTATTCTAACATTAAAATACACTTCATGACTGCAAAATATGTGATACAATTAGATGACGAAAGGTTTCAAACAAACACTACGTATTGATATGACGTATTTTTGTTACGTACTCAAATACATAACGAAACTACGTATATATTTTTAAGTGGGTATGTACTTTATCAAAAAAACAACAAGACATACTGTCTACTAAAAATTGTATAAAAATCACAGTATATTTTTGGAAAGTGCAAAATTTGTAAAATTCTGAGTATCGATCTGCTATGTGGGATTTGCCTTTTTTTAAATTAAATTTTTAAGACCACGATATTAATCAGCGACCTTAAAAACGTATTATAATATAGCTTTTTTACAAAATGCTTATGATTCTAATGAATAAAAAAAGTAGAAGAAAAGTGCATCTTTAGAGCCCTTTAGTGATCACACTGATCCGCAGCTCATTTTAGGATAAAAAGAGCTTCAAAGAAAAGTTGATGGCTTACGCTTAAAAAAAAAAGAGAATAAAGAAGTTATAAAGCTTTCATACTTTCCTAAACTTTGATTTCAATGTGAAAAACAACCGTAATATGCTGAAAACCTTGCAAAAACGTACAAAATTTTAAAATAATTTTAGCATATTTTACGAAGAAAATGTTACGGAAAACGTATTTCTTCTTTTTTTTGATCCACGTAATTTTCCTCCTAAAATTCATAAGGTTGTGGTCAATGTGAATAATTTAATATTTACGACCGTGGCTAACGTCGAAGATGTTGGTCGAAAATCTGAAAATATAACATTATTGCATTCTCATGGAGTACTACCAATCCCCAAAATTTAGAGGAAAAATTTTTTTGTTCCAGTTTACGTGAAATGTCCCACGCAGAAATTTGTTTGTAAGTGTGATCTGTGTGATATGTAATTACGTAGAAATAATGTGCTCTAAAAAGTAGTAATCTAATTAAATATTTTTGTTAAAAAGTCTTTGTCTTAATTGACTGTTGCGCAAAACATTTTTATTAGGAAAGATACTAATGGGCAATTGAGCTATATCGTGTGACTCTTCAGTAGAATATTAATCATATTTATTTAATAATCGTTTATTATTAATACTCAAGTATCACTGATTCCAAGGAAACTATGGTTAACTAAGTTTTAGAATGTAAGTAGTGAATTAGTTCATTATAATAGTTTAAGTTTTATACTAAAATTTTTTATTTTTAACTAGAAAAAATTGTTTTTGCAATACTATAGTGTTTTGCATTCTTGTTTACTTGGCACCCCTGCATTTCTGGCACCCTGGGCAAGTGCCTAGTTTGTCCCACCCTTAAGCTGCCTTTGATAAACAAAAACTTATTTTTGAAGAAATTAAATTTAAAATAGAATAGAGAGATGGCAAACTCCACTAACAGCATGGTTTAAATTAAACAAAATTGAGAATTTCGCTAAATCAATGAAATATGTTCATATTCAAAAGTGTTATATTTTCAATAATCAACTTAAAATTTAGCAAAAACGAAAAAAACACAAAATTAAATTAACCAATCGGAAGATTAAACGTAGTAGGATTATGAAAGATTTTTTTAATTCATACTAAATGAAGTAAACGGAGCAACAGCGTGTAAGGATTTAAAAACATTTACGAAGATAATATATCCAACACTTAAAGATACTGCAATAGCAATGGATTGAATAGAACACGACAACCAAATGGATGATATTTCTAAAAAAAGCCAGCATTGTTATGTTATTATTATATCAGTTACAACAATTTTTTGCCTGGTTTCTCGTTTCAGAAAACATCCAAAGAGATAAAATTTGGGAAAATGATTTTATGAAAGATCTTATTGACAATAATCAAAATCGTGCACTTTTACATACAAATGAAATTTTACAGTAAGAAGACAAATAATGTGAAAATTTTAATTTACCCACACCAACAAAAATCGATGTAAAAGAAATCAGTACCGTAAAAGAAATTGTTTTTTGTACTCAAATGTTTAATTCAATGTATGAAAAATTAAATGAAGATCAAACGACGAATTTCAAAATTATATGTAAAAAAACAGATAAAATTTTTTTTATTAATGGCCCAGGAGGTTCAGGAAAAACATTTGTACATAAAAAATGTTAAATTATTATTTCATTTTCAGTGGAAGAAAAATTTTAACTGTGGCATAAACTGGTGTCATTAATATTACTTTCAAAAGGAATGACCAGTCATAGAACATTTCATTTACGATTAGATTTAAACAATGTAAAAAGTTGGCTTTTATAATCACAAAAAAAGCTTTAGAAATGGTTAAAAAAAAGATTACGTGATTTATGTGATACAAATACCCATTTTGGTAATACATTAATTGTTTCAGGAGGCGATTTCAGACAGACTCTTCCAGTGTTGAAAAACAGTAATAGAAGCATGATTATACAAGAAAGTAGTAAATTATCATATGTTTGGTTGTTGTTTCGTATTCTAAGACTTAATATCAATATTCAAGGAAAAATTAAATCATTTCAAGTACCGAATCAATGGAATAAATAAATGGAGATATTAACTTTTCAATAAATAGCGTTATACTTACTTCTCATAACGAATATACTTACTTATTGAATAATAAAGTTCTAAATCATGTAAAAGTAGAAATAAAAACGTGTTACACAGCATAGATCACGCTACTTACGTGGTTATATCACGAGGCTTTAATAAAGTCTTACATGTGTACATATGTACACACGTACATGTACT
This sequence comes from Copidosoma floridanum, assembly GCF_000648655.2. The sequence goes on from NW_019379538.1 coordinate 342,820, forward strand.
TACAAGGGTGTTGATAAGCCTGATAAATTTTCCAATTGAATTTCTAAACAATATCCGTGAAGGCTTACCACCACATGGGCTTAATTTAAAAATTGGAGCAATTGTCATGTTAATATGAATTTTAAGTAAAGTTGATGGCTTATTCGTAACGGTACAAAATTATCAATTGCAAAATTACGTAACTACAATATTGAAGCAAAAATTATAACTGGAGAAAAAATTTGAAAGAGTAGTTTAATTTAAACCAAAATTTACTCTTAGTTCAGGAAATTCATCATCATAACCTTTTATTTTACAATGAAAATAATTTCCTTTAGTCTTAGCGCTTTTCGTGACTATCAACAAATTTTAACGTCTAAGATTTAATGACGATGGCATATCTTACTAATATATAAAGCTCATTCGCTAAAATCGTTGTAATCGCTAACCACGAAAACTACTCCGACTGATATGGCTTGAATTTTGCAAAATGATTTATTGACACTTCATAGATAGTTTGAATATAGTTTTTATCTTGAAAAAATTAGTAACAATAACAATAAATAAGCTCAAAATTTTGTAAAAATACGCTAGCTTTTCACGTTAGTTCAGTATAATCTGCTAGGTGGCATAAACATAAAATCAAAGTTCCCTGCAGTAGAATTAGATAAGTGTGGTTATAGTAGGCCGGAGCGTCTCTGAGATTTCTATTGTCGCCTACCGAAAGTACATCAAGCGTACATACGGTAGTCGTGTGGTTTGGTATTCGCGATGTGAACCCACCTGTAGCGCCGCCCTCGTGACAATTGATGAAACTGACGAGAGGCAGGTAAACAAATTGGAATAACATGTATGAGGTAGGAGTCGTTAGAGAAAAAGCTGAATCTCTAAAGAAAAAACACCCCACGCATTGGTGCAGTGTTCTCTCGTGTACATTAAAAAAACTCTCTAACGTACATTGTTTTCCAAAAGATACAAAATTATGCCAGAAGTAAATAGTTGCTTGAAAAATGGGCAAATGCATAAACTCGAATATGATAGTATGTAGCTTACATTTTTGGAGCGAAGATTACATACCAGTGCCTGCTGGTAAATAGGCTGGTAAAAGAATTTTTTACAAGTAAAATTTTCTCCACACCGTTATAAAAACAAAGCATGTTCAGAAACTTCAGCGACTAAAAAAAAAATGCTGTCCCCACGAAAAATTTGCCTGTCGGAAGTCACCACAAGTTGTAACCACTAATCGAAACGAAAAATCAATTGAGAGGCACAATCCATGCCCTGGAAATATAACGGTGTTGATAAAATTTCACTTCTAAACTACGAGCAGCCACAACGGCCTCTTTCTCAGTGGTCATCCTTATAGTATATCCACAGAGAAGGGTATTTTCAGGGCCCACTGCCCTGACTAACAGTCAGCAGTGAATATTCCGAGGAACGACCTGAAGACGAAATATTCTTTGATCAGCGGCGTACTTCCCTCCAGCACTGTTTCCGTACACAGAGACTTCAAGGGTAAGAGTCAAGCTACCCGCAGCTCTATATCATCAACAATAATAATAAGTAATAGCTGGAAGTTTCGCTACTGGCCTATTTCAGGGCCACTATGGGTATTTACGTTCTCTACTCAACCATTAATCTCATCGGTTTTTTTTTCGGGCCACCTGAGTTAAAACTACCTTGCCAAAACATACATTTTTATTACCATTTCCGGCAACAATTCGTCAAATAATAGAATTTAAGGCCAGCCACTGTTGAACCAAGTCAGTCATTCACTGGCAAACGTCACGAGTGGAGTTATTAGTCGCAAGATTGGGAGTCCCCTTGACCGACAATCCTATATTACCCTCTCGACTCTATTCAACCAGGAATCACCGATCCTCTCCAAGGTCTGCGTTGGGAGAACCTAAAAGCCATGAAGGAAAAATAAGCGTGAGCAAACGGGACTATCTTTAACGGACAAGCATGACGAACCAATCTCCCCACCTTAGATTCCCAAAACAATTAAGTCTGCAAAAAAATAAAGTGCTTTAGACACCAACGTCTTCGGTGTAATACCATGAGACGTTGAAAAATAGCTCTACAACTAGCTCCAAAGCTTCAGACTTTGTAGTTTTCCTCCCGAACAGTCTGGTTCTACAATACCAGGCCAGAAAATATCACCCTGAGTTATCTAGGCAGTCATGTTGGCTGGAAACTTCAGTCTAGGAAGAGTTTACTTAAGCTCACTGGTCCTTTTTAGGGCCATTGGACGTCGAACTACCTTGCCAACAAATATATTAGAACTTAACAAGCTTGGAAAAAAAGTCTTTAGGGCTCACAAACACAAAAGTCCTAACCATGCCAAAAGTCGAAAGAGGGCGAATTGTAAGAAAAACTTCAAATGCATCTAATGAATATAATTTCAGGCTTCAAGAAACTGACGCAGAACATTTATTGAGATTGAAACAGCAGCGTCAAAATTAACATATAAAGAATCCATTGTGTGAGAGATCAGCTTATAATTGTACCCTCACAGTTCTCTTGAATTTTCCAGATTTATAAATAGCTAGAATATGTATTTGTATTTTTGTGGCGATAAAAAATGTAGAAATTAATCTCCAGAACTTTGTTGCTCTAGTAATAAAGTTGTGAGATAATAAAAAAATACTTTTTAATTATATATTTTTTGTGAGTTTGAAATTTTTACAGCTTCAAAAAATAGCCCTTTTCGTAGATTATTACGGGTAAAACTGCAAATCAACGGCCCTTTAGGGCTAACGATTGTTTTGTGGCATATGGAACGCACGGTACTTTTCAGCATGATTTTATTGTCTTCACTTTTGTCCAAATAAACTTTAATTTTTATTCTGAGAAGTGTTAGAAATAGATGTAAAATTTTTAACTGAAAACGTTTCGCATTACATGTCGACACACTACGGTGTTCCATTTAGTGAGTCTTGGGCGAGCCCGGGGCACAGTGGTCCAGAAAATCCAAAAAGCGGTCAAAATTCTTGCTTCCCCTGGATTTTCACTCTTTCTCCCTGATTTTGGTCTCATTTTGTTCGTAAGATGATAGGCTTCAAGAATCTGTTTCCCTCAGAGGTTGAAAAATTCGATATATATATGTATAAAAATGGTATATTGTGATGTGTCATGCCTTGCTCACCTTGCAGTCAGCAGCAAGACATGGCACATATAAAATTATTCCTTAATATGACTTACTATAGGGCTAAGCGGATGGAGAGATAGCGGGCAGTCAGTATACATACATGGGCAAGATTAACATTTCAGCATTTATTTGCATTTATTAATAACTCAAAACTTATTATTTCTATACAATGTTTACTCTGCCCGACTATCTGACTTGGCCTGACTCTATACAACCTTAGCCCTGCAGGTGCAGGTGCGGCAGTTGCTGCTCGGCACAATGCTTGTCTACGGTAGGGACGGGATAAATAGGAAATAGGCCTACCGTTCTTTTGCTACAGCAGGGCTCTCTCTGTAGCACTATCTTCGGGCACCGGGAGGTCCGACGAGCAGCGATTGGCACTCGAACCCAGTAGTCCTTGACAGCGTGTGTGTGAAGGTCGTTGTGGCAGTCCGGGTAGCCCACAGGTAGCCGTTGTTGTGCGCCTCCGGTGGCCGCTCGGTACAGCACACAGTCGTATCTAGCACACACACCCGTAGAACTATAAAACACTACGAAGCCCTCAGATTACACGTCCCGGCGGGAAACAGACAAGACGGAGAGTGCCTTTCTTGTCGCCCTGCCGATTCGTGCTACCTGATACTGTAGCTACCTACCTGTGTATGCGTCGGTGCGTACACACACCCACCGCTGCATACAGTCAAGGGCTGGCAGTGCTGCCTATAGTAGGGATAAGTGAAGGGATAGATCGGTACAAGGGCCATGGGTAGGGTAGTGTTGGTGTGCATAGTGCCGCCTCTCCTCTTGTCTGTTACTACGACATACCTTCCTACCGTGACGTCGGTTTCCCACGTGACAAACCCCCCTTCACAAACCTTGGCTTCACCCTGATTTTTCCGCTAGTCCTAAAAGGTGAGTAATTGTTGACGCTAAATACCCTATGAGAACGGGTGTGTAAATTGGTGTAGAGTATCTGTTTGCGTATTAGTATCGCAGATGGTTTACTTCTTCAGGATTCGGCAGGAAATACTGGTCGGCCTACATTGGCGGCCTTGTCAGTGTAATAAGCGGTGTCAGTGTAAAGCACTAGTTATTACCGCTTCCCTACTGTCGGTTAGTCTTATACGCAGGTGCACGCTTGTGCTTACAATAAACTTAAAAGTAACATACGATGCCCGATATCGAGGGATGTCGTATTATCGGACACAAAAAAAAATTGATTGTGGCAATAAATTAAAAGTTGCACAACTCAAACAAAAAGACTCTTTTTTTCAGAAATAATAAATTACGTTAAAAAGTAAATTTTTAATGTTACGAAACGACAAAAAAAATGACTTCGTTCTTTTTGATTGGTCAGAGCCGTAAAGGCTCTTCCCTGCTCCCCCCATAAATGCCATAGTGCTATTCGCACTTTACAATTTCACTTACTTGCTCTTCGGTACCTCTCAGTGCCCAAACTCAGCCAACACCTTGGCTGGTAACAAGACGAAGGAAATCACCAAGCTGCAGTAAGGAATTGGGATAGGGGATAGACGGGATGGAAGGAAACAGTAAAGAGTGTTATTTACGTGTATGAAAAAAAAACGTATGCCGCCGTCCCCCCGTAATTAGAATAATTATATAGATCTGCCTGATGCGCTAGTTGATTATCTGCTCGTTTTTAGTTAGTCATTCGTTTTTTTACTTTTTCCTTTGTGTGGGTAAATAAATTGTGAAGCCTTTATCTTCAGGTCAAAGGACTATATTTACTACAAAACAATATACAATATCGAGAATAAAAGAAAAAATACACAATAATAGAAAATGACAGAAGTTCGTAGAAAAAATAAAAAAATTAATCCTCCATTTGGGATTGGTAAGAGAAAACAAAAAGAATAAGAAAAATATTAAGAAAAATAAAGAGGTAGAAAAAAAGAAAAAAAGAAAAAAAATCTAACTGTAGGGATAGCCACTGTACGCTTCTCAGCGTGGCGTGTTCGTGCCCGCCTGCCTTGCCAAATAGGCTCGCCTTTCTGCCGGCCAGAGGTCACAAAAATGTGGACAGTTCGTGATGCTTACGCCTTTTTTTCCGCATTTGTGGCAAAACCTTTTCGCTGGGTCGCGCGTCGGACACTGTACGAACCGATGCCACAGATCATCGCACTCCCAACATCCCAGATTAGGAGCCGACATGGCTTCTGGAATCTGTACCAGCTCCTCTGCCAGGAGGTCAGCTTCTGGGATGAATGGTGGGGGTCCAGGCATTCCCCTTGGCCATGAGCCGTGGAATCCCCACCGTTTCTGGAATTACCTGAAGGGATGGTGGTACTGCTCGTCGAAGTGGGCAGGACGGCGCCGATGCCGTCAGGGACACGTATACTCGCTGTGCCAGGTGGATCTGCCTGAGAACCAACTGGATCTTTTCCAGTCATCCACTGACCGGGAGTCCTCCGTCGGGGTGCTGGCGATCTCCAAGAGCTGGTCCAGCATCTCGGGGTTCAGTTGGCCCACCGGCTCCGGGTCGGGACGGATCTGGCGTGCCGTGGTTCTTGTGGGCACCTGGGTCGGAATCAGTGGTGGCAATTTATACCCTAGAGGGGGGGGGGGAGGAACCACATCCGCCTCCCTCACTGGTGCCAGTGGCTCACTAATCTCCCTTGGTGTTGGTGGCCCCTCGGCCCCGAGACCTCGTAACTGGCCGTCGGCTTGGGTCGGTATTCTGGGCTGTGGTCTCCTCTCCACTGGTGGCCTTGATTGGATGGCCAATCGCGCTTGGTGGGTGACCACGCCTGGTCGTCTCCACTACTCTTCGCTTGGCTCGCGATACAGGTCGTCGAGCCGGGAATCCCGTCCTCGCCTCGACGCGTCTGCCCAGGCCTTGCGCCCGGTTGGTTGGCGCAGGATTCTTTGCCCTCTCATGATTGGTATCTGTAGGGATATAGCTCACTTTAGATTCATTGTCAGCCAACTGGCATGGGGGAGTGTACCGCTTGAGGTCATCAATATGAGTTTTTACTAATTTTTCTGTCGCGTTGTCCCTCACTTCCACTACTACGTCCGAGAGCAATTGAGTTACTATACAGGGACCTACAAATTTGGGCGCGAGTTTCGCGGCAAATCCTTGGGTTCCCGAGGATAGTACGTGATTTCTCCGCATCACGCTGTCTCCCAACACAAATGATTCTGCCCTTCGCCCCCGATTGTAATATTTCGCCTGCTTCTCTCGCGCTGATTCGAGGTGCTTCACTACCAAATCCCTAATCATGTCTAGGTGGCTAATCCTATCTGCCCACAATGTTGTATCCGTCAGATTTAACGGCGCCGTCGGCGTGTCACGGTTCGGAAGTGCTATTAGTGGTGGATTCCGACCGAAGTTCAGGAACGCCGGAGTCAATTTTGTGGATGCTTGCTCCATCGTATTCATTGCGAATGCGAACTCCTGCAAGTGTGCATCCCACAACCGGTGATCATTATCTAGGAACGAGTTAATCATCGGGTTTAAAGTGCGAATCAGGCGCTCTGCCGGATTAGCTTGTGCGTGATATGGTGGAATGGTTGAGTGTTCGATGCCATAAATTTCGCACATTTCCTTTAGTTCCCTGTTGACAAACTCCGTACCGTTGTCAGTTAAGAGGCGAGCATAAGTTTTCTTCACACCTAGGTGACCTGCCTGGGAAGCATCTTGGTCATCGTGTAGTGCCTGGACGCGGTGTTCCTTTGGTAGGACGATTTTCCATTCATCGAGGTCCTCCATTGTTGAGCTAACGATAGGGTTTGGTTTGTGGAAGACTAGGGCTCTGTTCTTATACTTCCAATTTGCAAACTTCCGTGGAACCGCCTGCACCCCCTTGACTCGCTTCAAGAACCATTCATCGCGTGCTTGCTCGATATCGGGCGTAATTACTGTGACTTAATTTTTTTGAGCACAGGATAGGGCATCTGGAACTTGATGTAGTTTTCCTTTCCTATGGACCAACTCTAAGTCTTATGCCTGCAACGCGGTGTTCCACTGAGCCAATCCTCCTACTGGGTCCTTCAATCTATTGAGCCATAACAGGCTGCTGTGGTCAGTAATTACTGTTACCCATTTCCCTTGCAGATATCCCGTTAATCGATGTACAGCCCACAGCACAGCCAAACATTCCTTCTCAGTCACGGTGTAATTACGCTCCGATTTTCTTAGTGTGCGGCTGACATAACATATCGGGTGTTCTTCACCTTCAAGGGTTTGGGTTAACACTGCGGCCACAGCATAGTCACTGGCGTCTGTTTGTAGGACGAACGGTTGCGTAAAGTCAGGCCTCGATAGGACCGGGGCTTTGGTCAGGGCATGCTTGAGGCTCTCAAAGGCTGACTGCTGCTCCTCAGTCCATTGCCATTTCATGTCTTTGGACATTAGCTTTGTTAGGGGCGATTTCTTTTTGGTGAGATCGGGGATAAACCTGGAATACCATCCAATCATTCCTATGAATCTCTTAAGTTGTTTGAGGGTGGTGGGTGCGGGGTATTCTAAGATTGGCTGGACTTTGTCAACATCTGTCCTAAGTCCTTTCCCGTTCACCACGTACCCAAGGTACTTAACTTCTCCACATCCGAATTCTGATTTTTCGCGGTTAATCACGAGGTTCGCCTCCTTAAGTTCCCTCAAAACAATCTTTAACCATTTAAGGTATTCTTTGAACGTTTCGGTGACAATTATTATATCGTCCATGTACGTGTAAACGTAGGGTTCCCACTCCGGTTTAATAATCTGATCTATGATGGTCTGGAATGTTGCTGGGGCGTTGGTCAGTCCGTAAGGCATGCGCACATATTGATAGAACCCTCTACCAGGTACAGCAAAGGCTGCGTATTCCTTGCGGTTTTCATCTAAAAGGATTTAATGATAGGCCTTACTAAGGTCGATTTTTGATATGTACTTGGCTCGGCGCAGTTTGTCCAAAATATCGCCCATGAGTCGCATGGGATAAGCATTTTTTCGCGTAATCTATACAAAATCGAAATTTCCCGTTGGCTTTTGGTGCTAGAAGTGGACAGCTACACCACGCGCTTTTGGATTCCTCGATGATTTTCTCATGCAATAGCCGATCTATCTCATCGTATGCAATCTGTAGGACTTTAGGCGCGTACCGTCGGGGACGTTGTTTAATTGGAGGGTAGCCTTGGACGTCTATGCCATGTTTGGCTACAGTGGTAATGCCAAGCTTTTCCGGGCGAGGAACGATCAGTTCATCGAGGATTTTTACTAACTCTTGTTCCTCGGAAGAAGTAATGGTTATCAATCCTCCCGTAGCAACGACCGCTGTTGGGCGTTCCTGATCGCTCTCCTTGCTCTTGAACGTATGCCATGGACTTGTGGGAGTACACCATACATCCTTACCGTAATCTACGATAACTTGAAACCTTTTCAGGAAATCTATCCCAAAAATGGCTTCGTACTCCAACTCGTTCACTAATCCCAATGTCAGTGTCTTGGTCGTTTGCCTGATGGTTATCGGAACATCTATGGTTCCTTAAACTGGCAGTATCTTTCCGTTGGCAACAGAAATCGTAGCACGACAGGGTTGGAAATTTTTCAGCCGCCTAGTTATTCCTTTTCCTAAATAACAATGTACCGCACCGCTATCCACGAGTGCCTGTGTTCTAATACCTGCGACATCAAGTGGTTAATAGTGACGTGGGTCTTCGGCCAACGCCAAAACCTCTATCACTTTTCCAGTTCCATGTGTCCCTCACCCAAGTCCTCAACCCGTGGCAGACACTACGTCCTTGGTGGACGGTAGAAAACTTGGCTCCGGCCGCTCCTCCCGTCTGTTGCTTCGGCAATGGGTGTTTCTTTTTCTTTCCCCAGCACCTAGGTTCTTATTGTGCACATGGTTGTTTATGGAACTGGTTTTTTTCATCACTTCGGTTGTCCAGCGTATTAAGGCGGTGGTAGTAACTATCCAATGATTTCGGAAGTTTGACAGAGCTACTTGTAACAAATTTCCCAGCCAACATACTTGCCGTCTACTACATATTTATGCCTCGCCTAGTGTACTTGCTAGCCATGTTAAATATGTCAGTATTGCAAGTTTTATTGCTAAACCAATTTTAAAAAGTTCTTGTCGTTCGCTGTTTTCCTTGTTGCTTATTACCGTAGTTACTGGTATGTATGGAGTCTCGGCTTGCTTCGGTGAGGTGGTACCAACTCCTATTGCCCCCCTCCTCTGGCGTTTCCCGGCCTCTCCGTATTACATTTACGGCACTTATAACGCTTGTCCCCTATCTTGCCGCATTTGGTACAATATCTCTCCAGCTAAACATTTTGGCAAATAAAACATGATTTTACGGTCTTTATTTTCTGTAGCTGCACTTTCACCCGTATTTTTCGTGTTATAGACGGCTGTTTTTTTTTCTTCAGAGGCTGATGCTTGTGCATTTTGGCGCCTTTCTGCTAGCATCATATCTTTCAACGGAGCTAGCATTTCTTCAAGCTGCTGTTGCACAGTTTTATGCTGCTTCGCCGTTTTATCATCTTCGACTACTGTAGTGGCCGTTGTGGTGGTTAACGCTTTTACCAGCTGTAGTTCTGCGCTATCCCCAGCGCTAGGAATGGATTCTACTGCAGCAACTCTCTTCGACGTCGATTGTTTTCGGAAAAAAACAAATGATGTCCTTCTTAGCGCTGGTGAATATATCGTCCTTATATGCGATGTTGTAGGTGAAATAATGTCGCTGATAATTTTGGGCCGAGAAGATCGTTTTCTGTGATGACTTGATTTCACCGCAACACTCTCTTGCTTCGGCCACAGCGGTACTGGTAAGTCCGGGTTTCTCTTGGATGGTTCCGGAGATAGTCACAGCTGCTGATCGCGAAATAGAAGCGATCTCACAGCAGCAAACGCCTCTACCCGATCGTCTGCAGCATCTACTATTCGATCTGGAATCTGCTCATAAACAACCGGAACGCCCAGTGACGCCCGGCAAATGGTATGTGAGCAGGAATACAAGTGCAAGTGTGAGTGCAAGTGTGAAATAAAAAAAAACACACACACACACAAACTAAAGTGATTCGAGTGTAATTTGAGAATAATAATAAGTTAAAGGTTCTTAAAAAAGGGAACATTTAAAAATAAATACAGTAAATGAGCACATTTCTTGTATTATAAAAAAAAAAAAAAACAACCCCTATATTAATTTGCTTTAAATAATAACGAGTTTGACAAAAATACAAAAATACAGCTTTGGTTGTTCTTTTTATTTGTGGTGCAGGCAGGCTTCTAGATTTGACTCTGAAGTGACGCGGCTCTAGTGCATTCATTTTCGCAGAGGCGTATCGAGTAAACAAAGTCCCTGTGCATTCAATTGCACGGGATGGCCGTCTCTACGCAACGCCTCCCTTAGGAGTTCAAATTGGAAGCTTGTACGCTCCAAATAACACCTCATCTCTATAATACACTGAATACTATATTTTTTTTTAATCAGTAATTATTGTTTTTTTTTCTTGTCCTTTTTTTTCTTTTCTTCCAATTCTGTTTTAATGAAGAGTCGAAGGGCAGGCAAACACTGGAGGCGATTTTTAGAAAAGGCACGGTTAATAAACGGGTCAGTTTCAAATCAGAGGACGGTCCAGAGCACCGCCTCAACTCAAACTGATAAAAATATATCAATTAATAAAAGCGATTACTAAATATTGCAGCCTCGCCACCAAGGGCCCATACCCGTAGCCGTAGTGGCACCATTGCCTAACCCGAATCTACCAGCGCCCAACAAAGTTGCTCAATTACGCGCGATACAACGCTAGCCCATACATGTTCTAGATATTATTGAGCTCGAATAGACAATTTCAACTAAGAATTATTAAAATAGTATAAATATTACTTATAAATTAGAAGCATGGAACATTCGGTATTTAAGGCATACTAACTCTTGTAAGAATAAAGGGCAACTAAGCCCGCACCTGTATAACTGAAGTAGTAAAGGGATAAAGACAAGCCTTGTATAAGAGCTAAAGAGAAGAAAAAGAGTAATAACTGTCAGCAACGCCTGAACAGAGATTCTAAAATATTATCTCAAGGTCAAGGACCGTTACGGCCAGACAAGAAGTCAAGGGCTTTTGAAGCAAATAAGAGCGAGAGAACATACGAGAGCTCTTGTCTTGACAATAGGCCTCTATAAGTACAAATACATTGACCTCGGAAAATTCTCGGTCACATAGTTATGCTCGAAATTGACGATATCATCGAATTGGAAATCAAAATTGAAAAGGTAGAGCGAAAAACTCGCAAAAATTCATCGTTAGTTTTTATGCACGATGACAAACTTGTCGAATTCGAGGAAAAATTAGATATTTTAGACACTTTTGACTAAAACCGCTGGGCTACTGTCGCCTCTTTGTGCGATCAAGTAAAAGCCCTGCAAACGGACATCAAAACCTTACACCAAGTCTTGGAAAAAAATCTAAGTGATAAAAGAGATACGGATTTCAACGAACTGAGTGATTTATTCGCACAACTGCATATAGGGTAAATAACACTCAGCGTTTGAATTATGTCACGAGTAAACACGAGCCTTACGGCATTTGAGAAGGCCGCTTTCAATTTGCACTATTCAGCAGCCGTCAATTTAACGGAAGCGTTCTACACCTCAAAGATCGAAGTAAGAGTGTATTTTTATCACAAGAACGGATGTAGTTCAGGAATTTTAAAAACCATTTCATACAAGGGACGCATTATAAAGTATTACGAAATTGACGCGACCGGTATTATTCCGGTATTTATGCGATTTTCCCATAAACATCGAATATAACTTGAAAACTGCTGCATCACTATTATGCGATAATGATTATCTTTGATGCATGTTCTGGCTACTTCATTTCCACTTGGGTCATTTTAGATTTTGTAGCAAGTAGACCGGAAACGTTTTATAAGAACTCCTTTTACTTTTTGAACAAAAATTCATTGCAAGAATACGCTGGACTACTTTGGGATTGCCACACGTTCGCTATCAATGAAGCTCCTACATTTAAGGAAGTCGACATTCGTATGGAAAGACTTAAAACATCTTAAGAAGAAAAATTAAGGCTAGAAATACGTCACACTTAACGCACTCTTACTATCATGTATAGTAATGAGCGGTAAACGCATTACACGGCAACAAGCTTTGCAAAGTAAAACACTTCAAGGCGAAGTCGATAAATTCGTACAATTTCAGCCTCGTTACCCGAATTTAAATACCAGCGAAAGCAAATCATAAGATGATTCGAACTTACTCTTTGATCGAAGTTCAAGCATCCAATCATTGGATTTTGATCACAGTGAATTAGACGAAACAGTACGTTAAGCGAATCTTTTTCACTCTACCGATGGAGAAGACAGCGAAGACACTTTCAATAATACTGCTATCGAAGTAAAGGAAGAAAGTGTCTCACCTCCACCGGTCGAGCCCTCTGTACCTAGACCTGTAAACCCATTAGTAAAAAATATGGTAGATCAAACTGTCACATTGAAGGACACCTTAAAGGTGGTACCCAATTTCGATGGAGAAAATATACCATTGAGTGTATTTCTCGAAGGCTGCGACGAAGCAAAGGAAATAGTAAGCGCCGCAGACGAAGCCAATCTGATTAAGCTATTGAGAAGCAAGATAGTTGGAGAAGCACGTTCAGCTATACATGGAGTAGTCTTCGAAAATATCGACGCCCTCAAAAATCACGTAAAAACTATTTATGCATCAGCAAAAACCATACACCAATGGCAAAGAGATAATGAGTCTGTGATAATCTACGCTAATAGAATCAGAGACATACAAAAACAAATTTTAGAGGCTAAAAAGTAAAAGGACGGAGCTGCCCCACCTGCAGCATTTACTACAGCTCTTCAGCAAAGTACTGTAGAATGCTTTAGAAATGGACTTAAACCCAAAATTGAAACAAAGCTAAGCACTATTGCCAACGAAGAAATAAATGACGAACTGACAAGAGCTATTTGAGCGGAGAAAATACTTGAAGTACAACGAGCTTTGCGCAATCAAGGAGTAAAACAGGAGCCGCGTATAGAAAAAAAACGATATACTCTTTATTGCAATCTATGTCAATCAAGCGAACATACCGTAGACGACTGTGTATTAAAAATAATTCGTCAACTGTGTAAAAAGAGAGGCTATGCTGTAGACAAATGTAACTCAGTAAATTAAAATACCGCTGAAAAATGCAGAATTTGTCGACGAAATAATCACACTAAAGAACAATGTAGATTCAAACAATTAAATTGTCAAATATGCAGAAAGGTAGGTCATACGGCAAGAGATTGTTTTAGAACCATCAATCAGAATATTTAAATTGTATGTCAATTATGTAATGCCTTAAATCATACTGCCAAGGATTGCACCAATGTAGCTGGAACGCCATCAATCTACGATATTTGCAAATAAGCAAGGGCATAACAAAGACAACTGCCATCTTGCTAAAATAGTTTGTCAAATGTGTGACACATCAGTCCACGTTGCTAGAAATTACACGCAACTTCAAACGCAAGCCAAGAATCCACTGCATTGTCAACTGTGCAATAAAAATGGCCATACTGCCGCTACCTGTAAGGTGTGCGCGTATTGCAAAAACATAGGTCACACGATACAAGAATGTAGAAAAAAACAACATAATGAGCATAAAAGACGAGAAAACCAGGGAAATGACCCGGCCCCTCCGGTTATAAACGCAACTTTAGGGACGCCGAACAACTCGACGCGCTCAGCAAATCTGAACCGCTTACTCGACGAGTCAATACCCTCGGTATAATATGTAAAAATGAATGCATACCTTACGTAAATTTTCACTTAGGTGGAAATACGATAAGCTTCATGATAGATTCTGGATCTCATGAAAATCTAATCAAAGTTAGAAGTTACCCTAATGGGATTGACATAAACTATAACGACGCAGTAAAATTTTAGGGAATAATAAATGAAACTTTTTTTTCCATTGGAAATATTATATTGAAATTATTTATGATGGAGATATCATTTTATGTAGTTCAACAGTCATTTGCCATACCGCATGATGAAATTTTAGGAACAAAATTTTTACAAGACACTAAGTGTGAACTGAATTTCGATCACTAACTCTTAAAACTCCCTGGACGTGTTATAGGGTTTGAACAAATTTTTAGGTGTAATCTAACACATACATGTCACTTGAATATTAATGAGACTCGTGGAAATTTTTTATACTTTAACATATATAGACCGAAAAAACAACTTTTAGTAGACACTGGATCGGAAATCAGCATAATAAAAAACGACTTGTTTCAAAAAATTGCAAAGTAGACAAAAGTAACACTAGACTTATAATGAAAATCGGACAAATTTACAAGGAAACTCTTGGTTTAACTACTATTAATCTAGGAGTTATTTATATAGACTTTCAAGTAATCAATGACGACTCTAACCTACTATTCGAAGGGATTCTCGGCTCAGATTTCCTCACTAAATTTAAGACTAGACTCAATTTTTCAAATAAAATCATGGTAATAAATAAAGAAAAAATTTCACCTTTCATTAAGAGACGCACATGTAGAATTAGAAAACCAAAAAGAATCCGAACTTAGATATAGCGATTCGAATGAGTCAACGAGTGATGAGATTGATGCGTGTGAATCACAAGCAGAATCGCTCTTAGAATTAGAAGACGATGATATTGAAGACCTTTTCAGTAACGGAACTATAATCAACGAATTTTCTAGCCTTGGTGAAAGGGAAACGTACATAAACTCAATAGACGAAACTTTTAATTTAATTCTCTTCAAAACCCACCTAGAGTCGATGATGTTGGGCTTGCCACCTTCAGCGTTCACGGTTGGTCTTTCTACAAGTTTCCACACTTGGTTTTTCCGCATGGATTCCAGTTCTTCATCAATTGCTCTGAGCCATTTATCGCGATCCGGAGATGCGACAGCTTCTTTGTAGTTTGCGGGATCTTTGTTCAGTCCAGCAATCAGGGCATGTGACATTTCATCTTCGACTTCTGCGATCAAACAGTCAACATCGCCCTTCGATTGAAGCAGTTTATTCAAGTTGTTTGTGTCGATGACTCCTGCAAAGCTCGTATCATTTATTCTAGTGAGCTGCTTAGGGCTTTCTTGACCAAGATCTCCAACTTTCTTGGGCCGACCGCGCTTTCTCTTGACTACTGGTTCTCCCTCCGTTTCCAATGACTCTTTGGGGCTAGTCTTATCAAACTTAACGAACCATTCATCTTGTTTAATATCTGTCTTGTGGTTTCCCCAGTTTGCTATTTTGTTCTTTCCCCAGATATCTCTGAAGTTTTCCATCTTCAGGTCTTAAGAAAGAATAGCCAGTGGGGGCTTAACCAACCAGCACGACTCGTATCCCTTGTGGACTGAATTTGTTTCCAGTGTTCCTTTGTATCTTAATAAAAGCGACGCAGCCAAATCTTCTGATTTGGGTTATGTCTATCTTCAGATTGGGCGCAAACATTGCTAAAGGGGCTATCATATCGTCATACCGGTGAGGTGTCCGATTGTAGGCATATACTGTACTGCCCAGGGCTAAGTCCCACATGTTCTCCCTGAGCCCGGAGTCGTACATGTAGGCTCGCACCTTGTTTTGCAAGGTTCGATTAATCCTTTCTGAGACTCCATTGTGCTGAGGGGTGTCTCGACAGGCCAACTGAAGTTCTGCTCCCAACCTCTGGAGAACTTCTACCGTTTAGCCTCCTATAAACTCCGTGCCTTGATCGGTTCGAAGATAGCATATCTTTGCATCAAAACCC
Source organism: Copidosoma floridanum (assembly GCF_000648655.2). Next base: position 358,677 of record NW_019379538.1, read on the forward strand.
AACAGGTTTCGTGCGCTTGTCACAAAATTGTCCAAATAACGTCCTGCTTCACATTTTGTCTTCACTGGGTATGCCATAGTCAATCTTGAGTAGTTATCCGTGTAGACGATTATAAATTTATATCCTTTAAGATAAGTAGCTGGGCTGATCGGTCCCATTGTATCAGCATAAACTATTTTGAGTGGTTTGGTTGCCCTGTCTCTTTTAGTACTGAAAGGCAATCTCTTGATTTCAGCAACTTGGCACACCTCGCATATTGTAATGAAGCTGTCGAAGGCGGCCTTATTCAAATCTTTATTGTCCGGATATTTTCTTTGTAGCACCTTGAGATATTCTGCTGAGGCATGTCCGAATCTTACATGCCAGAGCATGGCTCTGTTATTTCTTTCAAATGTTCTGTACTTTTCTGTAAACGGGCTTTGAGCTTCTAGAATCTCAACAATCATAAGATCATCACAACTATTGATTTTTCTATCTTTAACTGTTTTCTTAAACTCACTTTGAAGAGAGCTGTGTGGACCAGCTCTTCCCGATTCATTATTTGAGATTCCAGGGCAGCTCCTATCATTAGTGCTGACTTGCTGAACCTTTCGGGGGATTTTCTACCATTAAGCAGTCTATAATTTCTTTGCACTTCTCATTATTACTTGTGCTCTGGCCATCTTGCAGTAGTTCTACTATCCAGTAAGGGCTCTTGTAGACACCAGAAATTATAGTCTCATTAGAACGCGGATCAAATATATCTAGCTTTGTGTTATCGAGGTATATACTCATGCCCCCTTCAGCAAAACGACGAAGCGACAGCAAGTTTCCAGCGAGTGCCTTAGCGCATACAACTCTATCTAGGACTATCTTGTTTTGGTTATTTTTACCCGAAACGCACCCTACTCCCTCCGCTCTCAAGTCCGCGGAGGAATCTTTGTTCGCGCATTTAATCAATTTATTTTTACATCCATTAAAATTTTTGAAATAGAGTTTAGAATTAGCAAAATGTTCTGTGGCGCCTGAATCTGCTACGAACTCAATTTTTTTGCAACCGTTATCTCGTGTTTCCTCCGTGCGTGTAGAGAGCAAAGTTTTGGGGTTAACAGCAAACAAACCACTGCATGCATTAGACCTAGGTATTTCTAAATTATTTTTACCTTCTTCGCCTTGTTTCTTGTTATCGACCTTGGCTTTCTTGTTGTTGTGATTTGTATGCTGTTTTTCAGGTTTCCGTTTATTACTATCTTTAAAATTATTCTTATTGTTACCACCACCAGTGTTGCGTTTAAAATTCCAATCGTTACTTTTGTTAGAATTACCTCTGCACCTCCCTATGTGCTCTTGTAGGTTCTGCACGAACCGTTGGCAGGTGTAGCACCGCCTGAGGTTCTGCCCTTTTTTCGGGCAGTCCCTTGAATAGTGCCCGTTATCATTGCACTCGTAGCATAGAGTGCTGGCGGTAGCCGCGTTAGCAGCAGTTACGTTGGTGGCTGGTCGAGAGCCTCCCCCACCTCGGCTTGGCCCAGCACCGGTCCCACCTCGACTCGGTCCAGCGTTCGCCCCACCTCGGCTTACTCCAGCACCCGTTGTTGGTCGTGCAAGTGACCATTCTGCCTCCTGTTTTAGGATATATTGTCTTAAGTACTTAAAAGATAAGCCATCCTCGCTTTCAAACAGCCTGTTAAAATCGGCTATTTTTACGTCCGGTACTCCTTCGATAATCGCATGATAGAAACTATCTCTTTTCTCATCTTCGGGGAAACTGTTAGTTTTACTAACTAATTCAAAATCTCTTACCAGTCCATCAAAAAATTCACAAAATTTAGTAGCACTTTGCTTTTTGGGGTCAAATCTAATGGTATGTATTTTGTTACGTATTTGATATGCGCTCATTTTTATGTCGCCCCTTTTCATATCTTTAATTTTTTGCATCATTGTTGATGGATCAGTAATGTGATATACTTTGTTTTGGTAATCTAGGGACAATCTACCTAGTATTACGTTTAGGGCCTGTTCTTTATCTTCTTCCATTTTTTCTTGAGTAATATTGATAGTGGCTTCCAGTTTTGAATCAATTGTGTAAAGCAATTTTTTTCTTTTTAGTTCTGACTGCAATTGTTTTAAGAATAATTCTAATTTTGTTGCATTAGTGAGGGAATAATTAAAACACCCCAGGCTATCTTTATTAATGACTTCCATCTTTGGACTATCATTAGGCACAGCGCGTTCAAACATCAGCGAATTATCAATAGAGTCGGAGTTTGGATTAATCAGTCGTTTACATAATTTAGGTTCCGGAGTAGATGTAGTAAATTTATTTACCTCTTCCCAGCAGGCATTATTAATTCTGAATGAATTCATTTTGAATTCAGAATATTTTAATGAATTCTACAGGTTGTCATGATATGATCTAAATGAATTCTTAATGAATTCATAATTTTATTAGGTTATGTCATGTATCTTGAGTAGGAAAAGAATTCTTAAAGAATTCTTTTAAAGAAACTTTTTATTACTTTTGTGGGGAGAGCCGCTGAAAGACCATTAAAAAGAATTCATTTAAAGTTTATTATGAATACATTGATCATTCTTTAGTGCATGTAATGAATTTATTTACTGTCCCTAAGAAATTCATTTAAAACAATTTTGGTACATACTTTTCATCAATTTGCTATACAGTAACAACAGAAAAAATAATTTTTGCATCATTTTTATTTTCGAATATTTTTGTAACGTGTAACAAATGTTAGAATCTCTATGTTTAGAATATAATTATATTATATGACTACAAATCATAAATTTATAAAATAACACTAATCGTTTTACTTATCAAATATGTTGTAAACATAAATCACAACAATAAGTTACAGCATTGATGGATATTTAAACTACAAACTACTCATCAATGAACATATAACCACTACTTCCTTATAATGTAGTGCGGTAACCACAAATCATTAAGAATTCTTTATGAATTCACCAAGGAACTTGTTTTTGTATTCGCAAAGTGTTCCTGAAGTGTTCTTAGAGTATTCCTATAATATTCAACTTATGTCCCCTCTTTTGAATTTTTTACAAGTTCGCCAAGAGTTCTTTTTTTTAAGTCTTAATCCATAAAGAGCTCTTAAAGTATTCATTTTGATCCCATGGTACTTAAAAACTAAACTTGAATAAAAAATTATTTCGTTAATAAGTCGATTTTCTTCTGTACACACTTACTCACTCTGGCTTCGGATATACGTTAATATCCGAAAAAAGTCTGCAGACAAGTGGAATCGAACATAGGTAGCTAGAGCTTGCGTGTGACACAAACACGCTTCACCACTCAGCTATCGAGGATTCGGAAATTCCCTGACATAAAACGCCTACATTAACTATTTACAAAAACTATGATTCTTTGTTATTTTAATTCCCTCTTATGATTAAAAAATTGTGTGAAAAATCTCTCTGTTCTTCTCGCTTATGGACAACGCTATCTTATAACTTTTTATTACACGCGCACTTATCTCTTTATATTATAGCAACGTCGTACGATCTGGATTATGTATTATTGTAAGTACATGATCTTATAATGCAAATTATAAAATAAAGTCTTCGGACGTGTAATAAAAATTATTTTTAACACAAATAAATACCAAATTGAGATTGCAAAATAAATCGTATAATCATAGCGAGCTTCCATATTTAGGACAAGCTTTGGAGCTTCACCATAAACATGATTAACTTNAAAGAATAACCCAAGGAATAATCTGTTGGTTGGAGAGGGAGTCGAGTACCCGAGGTATGTAATATAATTAAACCAAACGATTCAATTGGAGATCGGTTTGATGCCCGATAGAGATACACCTACACCCCGTCTAAAAGCGCACGTGGGAAAATACACTTTTCACCACTGACGCGCGTTTCGCAATCACCTATATATAAGCGCAAAAACTCGACAACGAAGCTCGAGTCTTCGTTCGCGTGATCGGTAAACTTTTATTTCCATGTTCCCGCCGAAACGAGCCGGACTCCGGACTCCCTCATGTCGATGCGTTAATGCATACAAGCCGCGATTTTAATCCAACCGATCGTAAAAAAAAAAAGTCGGCTCATGTAAAGCACAACCAAAAGGGGGGGGGGGAACAACGACTCCTCCCGCATGCGGAGATTCGAGGCGCGTCAAAGTGAGAGATCTCCAAAGAGGCGAACCTCGAACGAAGAGAGGGAAGGAGAGAAAAAAAAGGTATCTTCGAATCTGATTCACGCGCGCACTTTCTCTTTTCGAGCCGCTCGAGAAGCGCACGTTACATGGGAGAGGAGGTCAAGTATCTGGTCCTCGATAAATTGAGGCCTCCTTGGACTTATTCCACCGGAATGGGCGCTCGCGAGTGGGTTAGTTAAATTACGGAGCGTCGATGAGTCTCAAGACGGTAAGGGTTGATTGTCACAATTTTTGTGCCCGGTACTGCATTCACGTGGAGGAAACGCGAAAAGAAAAAAAAAAAAAAAAAAAATGTTGGTGACAATGAGGATTGAACCCAGCATTGCAAAATAATCTCCCCATAGGTTTAGGCCCTAACCGTCTGAGCTATCGAGACATTGTGTCATGATAGTTTGGAAGTCACATATGTTCATCGACAACCTCCGGAGCTTGGCCTACAGATTATGATAATTAAAATTAAAAAATCTTTCTACTCATCTGTGATCGTGAAGTACGTAATTTCATATAATTTTATTTAATTCTTGTTAGGGTGGAAAAAAATTTAAGGTGTTTACTGGAGAAAGGTTGCAGTTACGGTGATCTTGTTTTACAGAGTTTTCTTGTGACAATGAAAATTATTATTTAAAGTTTTTGCACTTGTAATCGAAATTATTATCAATACGAACCTTTATCTTCTTCCATTTTTTCTTGAGTAATATTCATAGTGGCTTCCAGTTTTGAATCAATTGTGTGAAGCAATTTTTTACTTTTTAGTTCTGACTGCAATTGTTTTAAGAATAATTCTAGTTTTGTTGCATTAGTGAGGGAATAATTAAAACACCCTAGGCTATCTTTATTAATGACTTCTATCTTTAGACTATCATTAGGCGCAGCGCGTTCAAACGTCAGTTCATGTATATAGATAGGGCTCGCTCGTATGTGACCGTAGTCCTAATTTAGATGCAGTCTCGCGAAACCGCTCATTCCATCTTTTTGGGCTGATCTTAAGTCCATAAAGAGCTTTTTCCAATTTACAAACCTGAGCTTTCTTGAAACTGTCACCATCAAGCAGGCCT
>NW_019379538.1:380653-420968 GCF_000648655.2 Copidosoma floridanum
AATTTTTTTTTTGTGTACCTATAATAACATACATTATGCGAGTTGTAAAAATAATAATTTTATTGAGAAGTTCCGAGAACTTACATTAAATATCGGGACTCACGTAATCATTACTCGATTTGTCACTTTAAACGAGAAAAAACTCAGTATTAAACGATATTTAGCTGTACAAATATTTTTAATACTTACCTATTTAACGAGTAATTTATTACCGGACATAATAACATACGTAACTGTCCAACATTCATAACAAAATCTTTTTTGAGGGAATACAGCGCATCGGAAACATATATAGGTATATACGTGCATGCGAGAGCTGCAGCGATAGCCGAGAGCCGAGGGACTCGACTCGAGAGCTCAGGCAGGAGGCAGCCAAAACGTATATAGTTATACACATGTGTACGCACATATTCCTTCCCCTTCTACTAGGTACCTATCGTACGCACGTTTGATTTTCCCCTCCGCTGCTGTAAACGTGCGTATAGTTCGACTGGTCTGCCGCGACGGGGCGCTCAAATCAGTGGAAAAAAGCGACACACTCTCTACCATAGGCGCTGGCAATCTCCCTTCTAATCTCTGGTCGAGGGGTAGCCCACAGGTAGCCGTTGTTGTGCGCCTCCGGTGGCCGCTCGGTTCAGCACACAGTCGTATCTAGCACACACACCCGTAGAACTATATAATGCTGCGAAGCCCTCGGATTATACGTCCCGATAATTCAGTACATAAATATACGGTAGAAGATTTAACTTATTTATTAAAATTCTTATCAGTTTATTTGTTAATTAAAAAAAGAAACGATTCTCGTGCATTTGAGTTGTAAATTTATTTTTACACATTCTAAAATCTAATATTACGAACTTTATTTATCACTGTCATCATTCTCATCGTCACAATTATCATCATTATCAGTATTATCACTATCAGTATACATTTTATCTCCACCCGATGCATAATCCGTCGTCGTGTCATCTCTCTACATTCATATANTTTTACACATTCTAAAATCTAATATTACGAACTTTATTTATCACTGTCATCATTCTCATCGTCACAATTATCATCATTATCAGTATTATCACTATCAGTATACATTTTATCTCCACCCGATGCATAATCCGTCGTCGTGTCATCTCTCTACATTCATATATCATCCATCGACGAACTATAAATTCCTTCGACCAGAGACAGGTTTTCTCCTGTTGTGTCTTTAGATTTTAATAATGATAGCATTTGTTCTGTCAGGATCTGTTTTGTTCCTCGAGATTTAGCTCGAGACATAGAAAATAATGGATGTACATTACATCAATCTTATTATTAAAAATTTTGATTATTTTTTAATTGTAGATCTCACAACAACAGAGTGTATATTAAACACCCATAGATTAGTTAGCATTAAAACATTTTTTATGATATTCGCCGCCATCTTGGATCCAACGTTTCGAACTTGCCCTACTGAAAAATATTTTGTAATTACCTTTGTAATTACATTCGTAATTACACTTGTCAAGCCATTTGTAGTGCTACTTGGAATTACACATAGGGTTTTAGAATGGAAATTCCAATTGGAATGCCAAGTGTTATTCCCAGTAGAATTACAAATAACAATTAGAGATGAATTTCTTTTCTTTTTAAGATAGTTTAAAATAGAATCGTATGCAGCGTAATGGCTATAATTGGTGTGACCATCAGTATAGTAACACCAAAACAGGGGGATTCAGTTCATTTTGAGAAAACTTGAAAAAAAAAAGAATATTCTATTTTCTCTAAGTTCGTGAAAAAATACTTTGATCGCCCTATTTTGGTGTTACTATACGGATGATAACACCTGTACTGGCCATTACGCTGTGCACGATTCTATTATAAACTATCTAAAAAAGAAAAAAAAATTAATCTCCAATTACACTTGGCATTCCACTTGGAATTTCCATTCTAAAACCCCATGTGTAATTCCAAGTGGAATTACAAATGGCTTGACAAGTGTAATTACAAATGTAACTACAAAATGCTTTTTAGTAGGGTGGCTAATTGGACACCGAATCCGTAATCAGTGATCCATAATCACCTTGTAAACCAAACTTGACACAAATCGGTTGATTTTTGATAATTTTGGCCGCCATCTTGGATCCAACATCTTGAATTTGGCTAACTTGACCCCAAATTCGTGATCAGCGACCCGGAAAACCCCTTAGATAACCAAATTTGGTACAAATCACTTGATTTTTGGTAATTTTCGCCGCCATCTTGGATCCGTCATCTTGAATTTGGCTAATTGAACGCCGTATTCGTGACCATCGACCCGAAAAACCCCTGAATACTAAATTTTCTGCAAATTCATTGATTTTTACCTCGTTTTTAAGTACCCTGAGTAATCGGACTACCGAAATTTAACATATATATACAATTTTTATACATATATATCGAATTTTCCAACCTCTGAGAGTAACGGATCCTTGAAGCCTATCATCTTACGAACAAAATGAGACCAAAATCAGGAGGATAGAGTGAAAACCCAGGGGAAGCAAGAATTTTGACCGCTTTTTGGGCTTTCTGGACCACTATGCGGGTGGGCGCGAGTATTTTTGAAAACCACTGTTTTTGCATGGTCATTTATACGTCGCGTTATCAACATGCAAAAATAAAAATGAAATTTATATTTGAAAAGAAGTGATAATAATTTAGAAATAAAAGATAGTGTTTAGAAAGAAATTTTTGGCATTAACTAGTCGAAAGTAGATAAGAAAAAATTCAATTTTTTAGGATGAGATTCCATGGAGTCTGGTAGTCTGCAGACGGGGTCCGTACCATATAACTTTTCTTTGCTTTGTGGGCCTATGTTAAAACATAGGCCCGCGAAGCGGAAAGAGTTGTATGGTACGGCTCCAGGCAGACTCGCTTCTATTACAGCCCATTAGACTGAGTGAGAAAGGTCCGATCACGTGACCACATACAACTCTCGGGTACGTGATTGGACCTGTCTCTCACTCTAGTGGGCTGTATGTGACCCTGACATTAGCAAAAGTATAAAATAGTATGTTATATCCTTGCACAGTTCATTTAAATAATAAGTAAACGTATTAAATTAATGACATCATTACTTAAATGTTGTTTTATGACGATGCGCATTATTTGACATATTTCAATAAGTTTGGTTTCAATCTTTTTGTGATCGTAAATAGGGCTATATACAAGCAAGGTCCATTCTGTAAGATTATTCGTTGTTATTGATTAAGTATAATATTATAATGTCATGTTTTTTGCATACTCAATAATGCAATTAATAAGCTCTAAGAAAATTTAAGATTAAAAAAAATCAGCACGTCATAGCACTACACCTCAACAGTGGTATGGAATTGTGCTAATGTGCTAGAAATAAGGGGCTTTTTTAAAACATTAAGAAAAGCTGAGACAGACGGTGCAAATGGTTATACAATTAGAAACGACATGAAAATCGATATAATTTTACCTTATTTAGAGATGCGGCAAAATAGTGACTAGAGGGAGTTCTTAAAATTTGTGTTAGATTATCCAGTTGTGGGATTATAAAGCTATAAGAGGGGGTGGAAAGGAACCAAACAAAAATTCAACTCAATAAAAATAGGTAAATACTGACAATATGGAAATGTGCTATCAAATTATACAGCTCAAATAATTATTTCATTAGAATAAGAAATAATAACGTGGAGCTAAGGAGTGGTGCAAAAAGGTAGTTTATAAATTGTGAGAAGCCTGAAAGGTTTTCTTTAAAAGTGTGTAAGACGAGCCGAGAGTTGGGGTGCGAAAAGTAATTTCATAAAAAATTACATACTTAATTACTGATATAATTTTACTTCATCTAGAGACGCTTCTGATAGGAGGCTGAAGAGAGTTTTTTTAATTGTAAGGGAGGCTTATTGGGTTATCTAGTTATTGAGTTATAAAATTATGAGGGAGGTGGATGGGGCTAAACAAAAATTGAACCCAATACAAATATAGTTGAAACTAATAGAATTTTACCTTATTTAGAGGGTAGGCTGAGGGAGGTGGAGGAGGGGCTGAGTGGGGGTTCATCAAAATCTAGTGGGGGGCTGATGGTTGGTTAAGAGAGGGGTGGGTGGAGGAGGGTCTTACCAAAAATTTAACCTAATGAAAATTATGTAAAAACAGTTAGAATTTTACCTCATTTGGAGGGGTGTTGAGGGGAGCCAAGGAGGGGCAGAGGTTGGAAGGTGGAGTGGGGTTGTGTGAAATGACCCTTCTAAATCGCTATGCAATATAAGGAGATGTATATGATATAGGGTATGTTAATATATTTTTTATACGGAGATTTGGGGTTCAGGAAATAAATACATTGCTTGTTATAAATAATCTTTCAATCAGACAATTGAATAACATTGTTCCTCCTAGTTTAAAAGCTTCTTTTTCTCATTCTCTCTCCGCGCCAGTCAGCGGGCAAATAGTGTGAATTTGCTTTTTTAACCCTAGGAGAACGCTATTTCATTATGCCTCTCTTGTTCCGAACTGACGTCGCTGACGGGCCAACATAAGTATCCGTGCCATCCGTGGTCTATTTCTCATTATGTCTATGGTAATATACTATAGTTGGAAATGGACCCTAAGCCCTAAGGGAAGTCTGAGGACCTTTACGGTTGCCATGAAATTATGATATGGCCAATTTATGGGTCCTTCATGGCTACATTAATGTGTGTTACCTGGTGAATTTATGGACTTTGTATGCGGACCAAATCCTTCATGGATCTTATGGTGCCTGTACATGATCCGGAAAGATGAAAACGTAACCTTGAACCTATGTAAGATGACTTGATTTGCATGTAAAGTACACGTGTATGCATTTGACAAATTATTTCATGTGGAATAATAAATTAAAATCGAATTGTGTCATGAGAAATGAACATTTATTACATAAACTGTATTTACAGAATCATACAACTTATTAATGAGTTTTTTAGATGAAAAATAAATAATGATAATTGTNTGTGTGTGTGTGTGTGTGTGTGTGTGTGTGTGTGTGTGTGTGTGTGTGTGTGTGTGTGTGTGTGTGCGTGCGTGCGTGCGTGCGTGAGCGTTGGCCTGGATAGTGTGTATGATGGCGGAGCGTAGGTGTCTGTGTTGGTTAATGAAATATAGTGTACAAGGTAACAACGCAACTATTAATTACACTCGAACTTCGATCTTTGCTCAAACTCTTCATACACAACACTTGGCGATGGGATAGTGCAAAAACGACTCAAGGCCGCCGGATCAAGCTAGGAGAAATCGTTACGACCACGTAAGTCTTGCATTGAGTGCGCGCAGTGAGCATTACTGGGCGATAGAAATGGCAACAACTTCGGGTACGAGTGTACAGCCTTTCGTGCCAGGGACGACTACCTGGAGTCGGTGGTTGCAGAGGCTTGGAGGTGCGTTAGCGATAATGAAGATCGAGGAGCGGCATAAAGTGGTACACTTATTACATCACATCGGTAAGACGGCATTCAATAAATTGTGCGATGCATACGGAGGGGAGGACCCATACAAGAAAGAGTACGAAGAATTAACGAAAAAGTTGAAGGAATTGTACGACCCCTGGAAATTGCAGAATTTTTAAAATTTAACTCGAGGAAGCAATTACCAGGCGAGAGTGCGTTGGATTATGGCACGTGTTTAAGTAAGTTGAGTGTAACTTGTGGTTTTGCTACCTTCCGGGACACGGCGATGAGGAACCAGTTTGTGTTTGGCCTACTAAATAGGCGTATTCAAGGCCGATTGCTGTAGACGAAGGATCTCACACACACGAAAGCTTTGCAGATAGCTACGGCGATGTAAATTTCCGAGAAAGAAACGAATGTGACAAAGTTTGAATTGGATACCGGTGCGGCAGTGACCTTGATGTATCAGCGGCAAGCAGAGTTATTATTTAGAGACTATAAGGTGTTTTCGACGGGATTGTGCTTGGTGTCGTATTGCAAAGCGCGGATCAAAATAATCGGGTACAGATGTGTAACGGTTCGGCATAATGAGAAATTATTCAAATTAAATTTGTACATTACGGATGTGCGCCGTGATCCTCTACTCGGGCGCGAGTGGATAAGGCAGCTGTTTACAAACAGGGACGGGCCCTTAGAACCGATGTTAAAGGTACAAAATATTGATTCCGAGGAAAATAATCGCGACTATTTTAAATTTATTGCTGGCGAAATACCTGAGAATCTTCGACACCAGACTTTCGAAAATAGAGGGTTTACAAGCAAGCTTAATGCTGAAGCGAAACGCGAGGCCAGTGTTCGTAAAGGCGCGACTGTTACCTTTTAAATTAATTCCATTGATGGACAAAGGGATCGATTTGTTGCTTAAAGAAGGTGTGTTTGAGAAAGTCGATACGTTGGCATTCGCGATCCTGATCGTGCCAATTTTAAAAAAGGATGGTTGAGTGCGTAATTGCGGAGACTATCGTGTTACCATCAATTCACAGTTGCTAGTTAACGAGTATCCCTTGCTAACGATTGACGAATTATTAACAGAGATGGCCGGATGTTGCGTGTTCGCAAAATTAGATTTTAAATTGGCGTATTTGCAACTGGAAGTAGACGATAAAACGGCCAAAATCCTTACTTTGAATAAACATCGGGAATTGTTGCGGTGTAAACGCTTAATGCACGGTATTCCTTCAACTCTGGCGATATGGCAAAAACTAATGGAAAATATTTTACGCGGTTTACCGGGCGTTAAGGCATTTTTTTTAGATGATATTGGCGTGGCCACTAGATCTGTGCAGGCACTTTTGGAAAGGCTTGAGTCGGTTTTTCAAATATTGAATAAATGTAATATTACAATTAATACACAAAGATGTGAATTTTTCTGCCCAGCGATGCATTACTGTGGCTACATAATGGATAAAGGGGGAGTGAGGAAAGACGAAAATAAAATGAAGGCCATAAGAGAAATGCCTGTTAGGTCTGTGTGTTTGCATCACCGGCGCGAGTAGCTCGCAGGAGCGCTCGAGGACAGGCTCGAGAGAGATGCAGGCGGACCCAAGGACCGAGCGGGACTCTCCTTTCTACCTCCACAATTGATTGCTTATGTAACATTACTTGATTAATATGGTGTACAATTAAATATAGTGTACAAGGTAACAACGCGACTATTCATTACAACCGAACTTCGATCTTTCCTCAAACTACTCATACACAACAACGATTAATAAAATAATTAATAAATTAACTATATCAGTCTACAATTCGCTAACACCTATTATTTCATCACTATCACCGTCACCGTCACCATCATCATTGACATTATCGTTATCATTATAAACATCATTATAATCATTACTATCATACTTGGTTTTTGTAAAAAATATCTCTCCACAGTCATCATCTTCGGTAAACAATACATCATTCACATTTTTATATTTCCTATCATCAAAATTAATGTTGTGTGTATTATCATTATGCACTGTGCCACTATTACAATGATTTTGCACTACAATAGTAATTTTTTTTCCCGAGTCTGCAGAGTCACTTCTTACTTTTTCATCGCTCCTTCTGTTCCGTATAAACTTCATTTGCAATTTTAAGTTGTATAAATAATTATGTCTTAAAAAAATTTTATCCATCGGGCCAAAATAACAGCATCCAATGGACTACGTTTTTTTCGCTATGTGCACAATTTTGAAGCAGCGCCATCCTAGGGAAAAACGAGAACTATTGGTCTGGCACAGCAGAAGGTAATATTCGTGATATGCTTGATACCTATAGGAACACAGCACCTCGATAGATACACAAAAGGTTCTGTGTTTATTATATCACGAACTAATACAATGTCTGAAGTGGTACAATCCTATGTGAATAACTAAAGACAAAATTTGTACTACAAGCACTATAAGCGCTTGAGTATTACTTCAACACAAGTCCGTGTACTGTGTGATACAAGATATGTTTTATTAGTTTGCAATGTAGTCAACACAGACCTCCTCTGACCAATCAGAGAGCTCCGTTAGCCCTGTACCGGCGTGTTCACACAGTATGTACACACGTTCATACGATACGCTTAGAGGATCAAGCCCCAGCTAAAAACTCTAAGAAATACACAGTATCCAATGTATTTCACTGCGTTTTTTAATGAATATGCCTGAGTAAAATATGTACATACTACTCATAATTTTATTAAAAATTTAACCCTTAGAATGGTTGTCGATGTATAAACACATAACTTTCTGATGATGGTAATGCTTAGCAGTCTGCTAGCAGAAAACAAACCTATCGTTTAGTTTCACAAATTAGCACAGGTATTGCTGCGATCGCTTTTTCAGCTTGTGCACGTAGCGAATAGCAAAGACACATTACCTACCATGGTATATTGTAATGTTTATGGGCCTTGCACGCGTACTGCTCTAATGTTACCGGAATCTACGGTCCTCGTACACGGGCAGTAAACTTCCCTGATAACACTACATTCTTATGACATGAAAATTATCTTGAAACAACCATAAATAGACGTTATAAAGGAAGCTATTAACTTTTTCCGATCAGATAGGCTCCGTGCTCAAAAACCGCCAGCGCCAGTTCGTAAATGAATGGTGAGTCCGTGCAGTCTTGACAAAGAGGATCTTCGCATACCCCCACCACTATCAGAACAGTCCGTTGGAACAGCTCCGAAGCCGATCAAAGCAGAGCTAGAGCAGTAGTGTAGGGGAAGACTTATTTCTGCTTGGATTCCCATATTCTAAGGAGTGTTCGGTATTTAAATAATAACACAAGCGACTATCACCTGATGACCCAGGGTGCTTCACTGGCCACTCAAATAAATGATACCGCTAGCGACCATATCACCTGATGGCCCGGGGCACTTACTAGCTAATCTAATAAGTAATAAATTGTTTAATAATAATAACTCAAGCCCCTATCACCCGATGACCAAGAGAGCTTACTGGTCACTGTAACAAATAATTGAAATGTTAAATAATAACACAAACGCCTATCACCCAAACATCTAGGGCGCTTACTTAATAATCGCCTTGTGTCATTGAGTGATAGGCGCTTGTGTTATGATTCAACATTTTTAATATTTATTAGAGTGGTCGGTAAGCATCCCGGGTCATCGGTTAAAAGTCTCTTGCGTTATAATTCGTGATTCAATAATTTATTGGAGTAGCCCGTAATCTCCCTGAGTCATCAGATAATAGTCGCTTGCGATAAAACTAAAGACTTATATCTTCATAAGAGTAGCCAGTGAGAACTTAAGGTCATTGAGTGAGCTTGCTTTATTTTTTAAGATTTAATGATTTATTCAAGTGTCCAGTAAGCGCCTCAGGTCATCAGGTGATAGTCGGGTGCGTTATTCCCTTGGGATTTATATCTTCATTAGAGTGGCCAGAAAGCGCCACGGGTTATTGGGTGATAGGTGCTTGTGTTTTAATATTTGACATTTAAATTATTTATTAAAGTAGCCAGTCAGCGCTTTAATTTGGGTCATCAGGTAATATTCACTATTATTAATTAACATTTTAGACATTTATTNTTTTTGTAATATGACATGTATATACTACACTTACATACTAAACAAATCATTAAAGTGAAAGTAACTGATCAAAAAACATTAATTTGGTAGTTTTAATTTTGTGTTGTGTACTTTGTTCATATGAAATTAATAAATTTATATGTACATGTGAATTGTGCAAAAAAAAAATATATATATATACATCCAATAATTTATGTAAATAAATATCCAACGATTTTCTGTGTTGTATAAACTATAAAGGTTATAACTCCGTTAGCCGTATATATATATATGTATTGTATAACTACTGCTGCTTCTCGGTGCTGAATATATAACTATATATATCTGCGCACTTCGTTCTGCGCACATGTGGCAGGACTGATATGAGGCTTTTTCTAGCTCAAAATCGGGTCAGATGGAACGAACTTTCGGCGGAGGCGTAAGGAAAAAAAGGCTCCCACACCATCGGTTTAGCAAGCGACGCTTATGTTACCGTTAGATAAAAAGTGCATCGTGCATATGGACGCGGAACAGTACCTTGCGTCAGAGTAGCAGCCAATGTTTATGAAGAGTTTAAGTGGGAATAGTTTGATGTCGTGTATTTAATAAAAAAAATTATCGGATGAATGTCATTTTTTGAAATTTCCTGTCACCTCATACTGTTATAAGTACAATCACATGTAAAAGCATTAAAAAAGTATGGTGATTATTATGTTAAATTAATATTTCGTTGACTTTCGTCGATACGTAACGTTGAGTTCCTCATCCATGTGCACACGATGCACTTTTTGTTTAACGGAAATGGAAGCGTCACTTGCTAAGCCGATGGTGGGGGAACCTTTTTTCTGACGTATCGTTCCGGTGGCTTTTTCCGCAGCCGTGTAACCGCGGCTTTAAGGAACTCTAGACTCTAGATGAGTTTAACCAATAAAAGTCCAAGAATAAAATGATGACAATATGGCTGCACCCTTTAGGCCATCTCCTTGTAAAGGTGGAAAAAAATTTCTTTTTTAAAAACAAAAAAAAACCACTGATCTTGCAAGCGAATACACCGGTGATAAAAAAATAGTAGCATAGAAATGGCGGGAAAGAGCTGTAGTGCCAATGTAAACGAAAAAAATGGTAACTTTATATGCGGTGTCGTTGAAGGTAACAGACTTGATTAATTTTCTTACTGATTTTTTATTTTTTCATTACATCTTGTTAAGTTATTTACTATAGATTAAAGTTTCTCTCTCATTGTTTTGCCGAATTTCTCTTTATATTTAAAGGTGTATACATATGTATTCAACTAATGTATCAAGAATTTTGTACATCTATGCATTTTGTATCTTGTACAAAAATACATGTAGATTTATACATTATTATACAAGCACCTATTAATACCCATCTGCATAACGTTTATAATGCACCCGTGTCTTCATAAAATTATTTGGATGCATGGTTAGATTGAACTCTGTGAAGGTGCACAAAATCATGTCTATCTCAAAGTAGTAATCTCTTTAATTGATTTGTGCTTTGTCAACTGTTGACACTATAAAGTGTTTCGGTATATAACACATCTTTGATAGACTATTGAGAGCAAGTTGCTTTTTTGATATTTACAAAGATTTGTTTGCTTACAGGATTTTATGGTAGGCCATGGACCACTGAACAGCGAAAAGATTTATTCAGAAAGTATGCTTTCTCTTTGTTGTTATACTGCTCTATGCTTTAAATATCTTGCATGATATACTTAAAATTTGTTCAATGCAGGTTAAAAAAATGGGGTATGGACTCATACTTATATGCCCCTAAAGATGACTACAAACATAGGGCTTATTGGCGAGATCTATACACAGTTGAGGAAGCTGAGCATCTGACTGGATTAATTACTGCTGCCAAAGAGTCTGGAATCACTTTTTACTATGCCCTATCCCCAGGCTTGGATATAACTTACTCCAGTGTTAAAGAAGTAACAGCTTTGAAAAGGAAACTTGAGCAGGTCAGTCTGTTTGGCTGTCAAGCATTTGCACTATTGTTTGATGATATTGAGCCTGAAATGAGTGAAACTGACAAGGAAGTTTTTCAGTCCTTTGCACATGCCCATGTAAGTAAACACTTTTTTGATTCCTTAATAAGTGAAAATAAATTTCTGCTATATTTTAATACCTAGGTGCCCACAAGTAACTGTTAAATGTGAATAATTGGGATTTGGGATGGAAAGTAACTTCTTATTTTGTGGGATCTATCAGACAGATTATCACGTCTCATAATTAGCAATAATTATAAAATTGTAGATGATTAGAAACTCAAATGTTTCATATTAAGTTCTTTAGTATTAAATATTTTCTCTAGTTGAACTGAAATAAAACATTTTAAAAACTAAATGAATTTTGCGCTAAGTTTATAATTAATTAATCACTGTGGATTCTATAAAGTCTGATCCACTTACTGTAAGAAACTTGATGCAATGTAATCAAGATAATTATTTCTGACACTTGTTTGGCAGAATATGTACCAAAAACCAAGAAAGACTTTTCATAATTGTTTCTACCTATATGGTTGATAAATTTAACACGCTAGTGTAAATGTTGTGAATAACTAAAAATGCATATATTTTTTCAAGGTTTCTATTACAAATGACGTTTTTCAACATTTGGGTCAACCTTATTTTCTTTTATGTCCAACACAATATTGTGCTGCACGAGCCATGCCAAATGTTTCAGCTTCAGAGTATCTAAATACTATTGGAAACAAATTGGCAAAAGAAATCGATATAATGTGGACTGGGGCCAAGGTTATTTCAAGACAATTGACACTTGAATCAATAGAAGAAATAACAGAAGTTTTTAGAAGGCCTCCAGTTATATGGGACAATTTGCATGCAAATGACTATGACCAGAAGAGAGTTTTTCTTGGTCCTTACTCAGGGCGATCTCCAGATTTAATACCGAAACTTCGCGGTGTTCTAACAAATCCTAACTGTGAGTATGGTGCAAATTTTGTTGCGATTCACACTTTGGCACAGTGGAGTAGATGTAACATTGATGTCAAACGGGATCTTAATTTAAGTAAGATGGTTTTCTTTTAATATATATTGTTATTCTTTGTTTTGTGTTAGCTTTATTGCATGTTATCTTATAAAGTAGTAAGGTGCCGATTGTTATACCTATTTTAAAATTTTACACTAGAAATGAATTTAGTTTAAAAGACATTATACTTCTATTCTGCTAAGACATTAGCATACAAAGATTTTCAGTGCGCTGATTAGGGTTAGATCAATAGATAGATGTGGGTATTACTGGCATTTTTTTTTCAGGTCACTTTAATTTGCTGTGGAATGAAAAAAACGAATGAATTCACTCAATTTTTTTTATTTTCAACTCAATTGATTAACGGACACTAATGAATCTTTGCATTAATTCGGGTCAGATGGAACGAACTTTCGGCGGAGGCGTAAGGAAAAAAAGGCTCCCACAACATTTATTAGAGTTGCCAGTAAGCACCCCGTGTCATCGGGTGATTGGTGCTTTTGTTATCATTCAAAATTTAAATTATTTATTAGAGTGCTCAGTAAGCACCTTGGGTAATCGGGTGATTGTCGCTTGCTTAATTATTTGAGATTTAATGATTAATTAGAGTGGCGGTTTCAAGCTTTGCCTAAAACAGAATTTCTATTTCAACTGAACTGCTGCGGGAAAATCTAATGTCTTCTATACCCTGCTAGTCGAGTCAAAAGTCACTTAGGTGGCTTGTTTGTTCTTGAATTTCTTTGAATAAAGCTGTTTTGTCCTAGAAATTACTTAAAGGTAGGAGTGGCCGTAAACTGAAGCCCAAGCTTGTTTTGGTTGAGGTCAGTCATGCTGGTAGTCACGCAGGCCACTTGTTTACGTAAAAGGCTTGTTATTTCGAAGGTCAGTGGTCAGTCTTATTTTCGTTCGTGGTGAGTCATGCTACTTGTTGACGTTAAGGCTGCAGTCACATGGAGCGCAATAGAGCGAGCAGGATAGAAATTTCGCCAGCGGTTGTGTTAAGTCTATTGCGCCGCGCAATTCGTTGTATGCAGTATTTTGAAACAGCGCCACCTGCATGGCAAGAAGGAGGCGCTGCTGGATAACACATTACATAGCCTGTTGTGGGCTGCAAACTTTGTTAGTTGGTTTTTGTAGTTTTAATGCATTTTTGATACTTAAAGTATAGATTTTCAGTGTTAAGAATTTGTATTAAACAGAAAACAATTTTTTGTTG
This sequence comes from Copidosoma floridanum, assembly GCF_000648655.2. The sequence goes on from NW_019379538.1 coordinate 394,358, forward strand.
CATTATTTATTTATTTATTTTAACTGTAAAATAATAGTTGTTATCTGTTGGAAACAAATTCTTGACCCTAAAAATCGATTTAAGTATCAATGATGCATTAAAACTACAAAAACCAACTAACAAAGTTTGCAGCCCATAACAGGCTATGTAATCGTGTTATCCAGCATCGCCGATCGCCTCCTTCTTGCCGTGTAGGTGGCGCTGTTTCAGATTACTGCACATAGCGCATCGGGCTCTCCTGCAGTGCAATCATCGTTGGGTTAGGCGGATTCAATATTGGAACTTTTTCCCTAGATCGTATATATAGCTATACAATCTAGGGAGAATGTTCCGTCGAGCAGACAGCACAGCAGTGAAGGGGAATTGCCAAAGATGCGCGAAAATTAAAAATTGTAATACTGTAACACAAGTGCCTATCACCCAACGACTCGGGGCGCTAACTGGCCTCTCTATTAAATAATAAANTCTAACTCAGCTTGTAAATTAGCAATCTTGGATTGCAAATCTTTATATTTTTTTCGATGACTTGATTTTTGTTCGTTCTCACGTATCTTTTTTTATTATTGAATAAGGTTTGCTTTTTGCTTTTTAATTCGTTCCTACTCTTTAAGATAAGCTTTTTTGTTGCTTTTGCAATTTATCATTTTCTTTTTTAATACTAGCTTTATTTTGTTTTTCTACTCTAAGTTGTTTTTTGCTTCTGTGTCTTCAATTTTTATACGTTTTTCTTGATTCATGTCTTATGTCTGTGCCACACCGGACTTGAAATAAATGGAGTTTTAACCATAATTTTATATTTATAGCTTGATTTTAATGCATCTTTCTAAAGACCAATGGAGATAGTCAGCAAGACATTTGAACGGTTGATTAGTTTTTGGGTTTGTTCGTTCATAAACAATGTGGTGTAACTAATATCTAGAGATTATGTTAGATTTCGCAGTAATTGGAGTAGCGCCAGTAATACTCACATCTAACCTAACTTGTTTCATTTAAAGAAAGAAGATTCTTTTGTAAAAGTGCTGTCAATTACAGCTATAGTCAGGGCGCTAGAGCACTAAAAGGTGGTGGTGTTTTGTAACAATACGATATTTAGCTTAAAATTTAAACGAAAATACGTATAATACCCTAAATCGTCTACTTTCACGGAGATACGCGTTATTGTCTCAAATTGAAAAATAACTTGGAAATCAGTTCTTCTTCAGTTTTTATTAAACATTTTTTAAAGTTTTGGCTTTGGAGCAAAATGTTAAATACAAAAGTTGTTTATCTGATTATTTTACTCAAGGATGAAGCAATCAAAAAAATTAAAAACATTTTTCTACTCTTTAAACAAGCAAGATAGCCGAAAAACGCAAAAAAATTAAAATACTTGAAAATACGTATTGCAATATTCAAAACTGAACGGAAATCGAACAATTTATAGACAGTAGTGTATTTTTTAATATTCGCCAAGTTCGATTGCAGAATTTCAGGAAAGTGGCCTATTGTAAAATTGTGAATTAAAAATTTCGATTGTATACAAAAAGTACCACGGGCATCGAATCGACATCTTACTTTTTGGAATCAGTGAAGAATAATATTATTTTTTTACCTAAATAATTAGATTTTTTAAATAAACTAATAAAAAAGTTATTAACAAAAAACCGCAAGTGCAAGGCCGTATTTCTTGTAATTTTAAACTTGAACGAAAGTAACTTCGTGCAAGTGATTATGCTTATTTTCATGTGCTGCTGAAACAACGTGCATATTTTGAAATATAGTTACGGTAGAATATGTGTATTGGGATTCCAAAATATCAAGTGACTTTCGCGATATGTACAGGCAATCGGGGAAAAAATAAGACAGGACTTATGGGTACAATTCTATTTTTATTTTCTTACACGTTCAACGATTGTAATGAGATAAGAGCCTTTCAATAACATATTTTTGAGTAGATGACAATACCTTAGCTATTTTGTCCCAACTCAATTAGTCTTTTGCAGCTTAAAACTTTCCTTTGATAGTGCGAAAACGCACATTTAACCATACCAAAATCCTGCTTGTTTTCCTATATATAGTCGGGAACAGAAGAACTTTGTACAGGTTAAATGTGTGTTTTCGCACTTTCAAAGGAAAGTTTTAAGCTGCAAAAGACTAATTGAGTTGGGACAAAATAGCTAAGGTATTGCCATCTTCTCAAAAATATGTTATTGAAAGGCTTTTATCGTAATACAATCGTTGAACGTGTAAAAAAAATGAAAGTAGAATTGCACCCATAAGGCCTGTGCTATTTTTCCCCCAAGTGACTATATACATCGCAAGAGTCACATGACCTTTTGGAATCCCTATAAATGAGTCTTACACAAAAAATAGTAATAACTTAGGATTGTAACTTGATTTTTTGGACACAAAATAGTACTAACGAAACAGCATACTGAATGAAAATTTATTTGTAAACATTATTTTCTAGACTTCCCATGTAATTTTATGTAGAGTATTACTATCGCATTAAGGTAAAAGCACCAGTACTTGAACACTTTTTCCATAAAGTCTTTGTTTTCTCATTTTTATTGAATTTCTGATTTGCATAACAACAAAACAGTCATTGCGCCAGTAAGTTTATATTTTTTCCTTTAAAAAAAACAATAAAAAAGTTTTTCTAGGTCATGTGTACAATTAATAAATTAATTTTAAAGTTTTTTTACCAAGGACCCAGTAAATGAACAGCGTGTTCTGGTATTGGTACCGATACGTATTTTTGACCGAGTACTTGAACATCCCATGTTAATTAAATGGGAGAGAGGTTATGTTAGCTGCCTTCTACTGATTTCTATTTTTATTATGTATTGCAAATAACCAAATCGAAAAATTTCTTTCTAATTTCATTGGTAACATATTATGAAAACTATAACGACTGGCTTGACATACTATTATTATTGATTAACAGTGATTTCAATCATTTTTATGTGTTCAAGTACTGGGTATAGGTAAAACCTAATGGTACCAGTACCTGAACAGTCTCACAAGCCACCTCACACAAGTTGCACGAATAAATAATTTTTTTCTCGTTGAGTATAAAGACTTACTGAAATACAAATTTTGTTTTATCTAAAGAACGATCAAAGGATATCAGAAAAAATTTTTTTTTTATCCACTTAAATTGAAAATAAGTTATTCAAGCTGTTCAATCTACTGGTGCAATTTTAGGAAGTGTTCACGTACTGGTGCTTTTACCTTACATAATAATCGAGAAATTTGCGTACTAAGATACTGACTCTAATGACATCCGTGAAGATGAACGTAGCCATAGTCATGCGCAAAGTAATGATGAAATTTGCGTGAAAAAAGCTGCTTGAAGTCTTTGCTATTGTATATAAATGGAATACCATACGCGTATCGGCTTTTTCTTGCAAACATTCTAGGTGTGTTTCTTCAGTCTTCATAATGTTTCCTGTGATATTCACATAGGAGTAATAAAACTGTTCTGCTGTTAAAAAGACTTCTTACTGGCATTTTTATGGTAGCAGAACTGCTGTGAAAAAAATATTACTATGGCTTCTTTGAACTTTTTTGTTTTATCTTTTGTTCACAGCCCATTTTTTCGAATTTAAAAGAAAATTAGATGTTTCCTTGGAAGCTGCTCCTCCAGTAATAATGTTATACAAGAAATTTTCATCCAGCGCTTTGCTGAAAAGACTCATACTTTTAACAAGACATTCACGTAAAGTCTCTAGAGCTGTATGGTCTTTTTGGATTTGGTTGTATTGTAGTTCGTGCCCAATATCGTTCTTTTTTGTCAGTGGCACTTCTTCCAGTAAAGCAGATATTATTTTCACTCTTAAGCTGTGACTGATTGCCTACTTCTGCCCTGCAAAAATAGAGGTGGTAAAATGAGAGATTCCTGTCAAATTTCTGGCAGCATCATTATTTATTAATACTTTTTTCCGAACCCAAATTGACGGGGGATATAGGAAAACTGGAAGCTGTGTGTTTAATTCCAAAAGCGCCTTTTTCCAACTTAAGTAGTAAAGTACTACTATTCTGTTTTAATTCCATCGAATCTTACTAATATGTAAAGCAAAGTCAGTAAACCCGATGTAGTCGCTAACCGCGAAAACTACTCAACCGATTTTGCTGAAATTTCGCATAGCGATTCTTGACACTTCTTTATTCATAAATAAACTCAAAGTTTTGCAAAAATACGTTAGCTTTGCGCTTTAGTTCAGTTAAATCTGCTAGGTGGCGTCGAAGTAAAATCGAAACAACCTGCAGTTGAATTTAATAAGTGAGGTTATAATAGGCCTGAGCAACGTATCAAATACACCGTCGTTCACCGACGGTGTATGAAACCTAGAACTGAGAACTCAATCCTGATCCACCATGATTGATGAGTAGCCACCAATACAAAGGCATTCTGAATGCTAACATCTGTGGGAAAATATCTGAAGATGTCTAGTCAGAGCACACTCTGTTCTAAGAATTTAGGGTCTTATGGCCAACCTTCTAACTGATCTGGTGTTGTTAGCAGATGAGATTATATTACAACAGCAAGCCAGGGAGAACAATCCTGAATTCGAGCAGCCACAACGACTTTCTTCTTAGTTGCCACCCCAACGGCATACCCACAAAGTTGGTATTTTCTAGGCCCACTTTCCCGGCTAACAATGAGCAGTTGGTTATCCGGGGAACGACCTGAAAACAAGATATTCTTTGCTCTGTCACTTCTGCCAGATCACTTTGCCAGATCAGATCAGATCACTTTGCCAGTGGCATACCTCCCTCCAGCACAGTCTCCATACGTAGAGACTCCAAGGGTTAGAGTCAAGCTACCCGCACAGCCAGCTCTCCATCATCAAGAATAATAATAAGAAATGGCTAGAAGTATCACTACTGGTTCTTTTCAGGGCCATCATAAGTCTTTACGTTCCCTACTTGACCATCAATCTCATCGGTTCTTTTTGGGCCACCTAACGTTAAACTGCCTTGCCAACTAATAGATACTTACTACCATTTTCGGCAACGATTCGTTGACTAAAAGACTATATAGATTCGGCCACTATTAAGCCAAGTCAGCCGTTCACTGGCAGACGTTACGAGCGGAATTATTCGTCGCAAGGCTGGGAACTCCGGCAACCGACGACCCTATACTACCCTTTCGACTCGAAGCATTCAACCAGGAATTTCTGATTCTCTCCGAGGTCTGCGCTGGGCAAACCTAACTGCTATGAAGAAAAAATAAGCTTGAGCAAACGGGACAGCCCGAACAGACGAGCATTACGGACCAATCTTTCTACCTTAGATCATCAAAACGACTGAGCTCTGAAAAAAAAGGTGCTTTAAACACCAACGTCTTGGCGTAAGACTAGAAGACGTCGGTAAAGAGCTCTACGACTAGCTCTAACGGTTCAGACGTTGTAGTTTACCTCCCGATCAGTCTGTTGCTATAACAACAGGTCAGAGAAGATTACCCTGAGGTATCCAGGCAGTTACGTTTGCTGAAAACTTCAGTCAAGAAAGAGTTTAGCTCACTAGTCCTTTTTAGGGCCATCGGACGTCGAACTACCTTGCCAACAAATATATTACAACTTAACAAAATTGACAACAAACAGCCTTGAGGGTTCACAAAAGTTTTAACCATGCCTATAGTCACAAGAGGGTGAATTGGAAGGAAAACTTCAAATGCTTTAAATGTATACAATCTTAGGCGTCAAAAAACTGACTCAGAATATTTATTGAGTTTGAATCAGCAGCGTTAAAATCGATACATAAAGAATCCATCACGTAAAATATCAGCTTTCCATTATAACCCTGACAGTAATCACTTAAATTTTGCAGATTTTTAAATAGGTAGAATAATATGTATTTTTATTCATTGTAGCAATGAAAAATGGAGAGATTAAGTTCCAGGTCATTGTTGCTCTGGTAACAAAATTGTAAGATTGGAAAGAACAATTTGCAATTATATATTATTTGTAGTTTTAAATGTTTATATTTTTAACAAATAGTCATTTTTATCTATTATAACGTGAGAATGCGCAAATCAACAGCCCTGTAGGGCCAGCTATTATTTTATGGCATACGGAACGCATGGTACTTCTCAGCATAATTATATTTTTCTCACTTTTTACAGCTAATTATTTAATAAAGTTAATTGCATGGATTCTAAATAAATATGTTTTTAATAAGATTTTTGTTTAAATTTTTAACTGAAACCGTTTTACATTACGTGTCAACACACTTCGGTGTTCTATTCAGCGAATCTCGGGTGATGCCGATATGGGGGGGGGGAGGGGTGCTTGGTTTTTATATATTTTAATATCCATCGAGAGTATTTGTTCCAATTTATAACAAAAATGTATCAGCAAGTTCGAACAAAGATGAAATATATAAATCCAAATTGTTTGTACGTGTACTTCTCGATAAAAAATAACAATTATCTATCATGATCATATAGAGTATATAAAACTGTTCAGTTTTTCCGTGTTCGTCCGGTAGAGTTGAATTCACCTATTCGATGTACTGATCGACAACAGTAATTAAAGACTCACTGAATTGTAATTTTTCTCTATTTTGTACGTCCTTTAATGCAATTCTTTCTAGATCGGCCCCTAAAATATCTTTATCAATATCGTACTCTGCGAAAAATTCGTGCATGCGCAAAGGTTGCAATGCTGTATATAATAGAGGGTGAATCCTTTTACACTTATTAAAATGCTTACTTTCTACGAATCCAGTAACCAACCCACCCGCGAAGACTTCAGCCTGGATGAGCACGTCAACCACACTGCAATTGTTAATAAATTTTCCCATCGCCTTAAACGCAGCTAATTCAATGTGGGAAGCACCTAGATTAACAAATAAATTATAAAATTCAGGTTTCTCTGTCATTTGAATTTGCATAGCTATTTTCGCTACAGTCAAATCATGCGTCATGATAATTTCGGCCTGTCCGTATTCTGCTGCAATCTTTTGGGCATGAAGCAAAGTTTCGTGTACTACAGAGTACGTGGTGGGTAATGCATTGAATTGAGCAAGGTAATCGATTTTTTGCACTGAACTGTTGTTTGCTATTTTGCTATTAAAGCCTATCCATGTAGGCGTTGTTTCAATCATATTTATAGAGAAACTTCATAGAATTTTTTTTTTTTTTTTTTTCTACCGGGTTACCGCGACAGCCTACTGGCCTAGTCGCCGGGGCCACCCACTCACCACCTATGTGTGGGGGTGTATTGTCACACCTATTTCCAACCCTTTTTTTTACTGATATCATACCTGAATCCATGGGCACAGTTTGAGTATCTCCAGTGGAACACCTTACCAGTTGAGCTGACACTCTCTGCACCAACGATACATCGGGTCCACTAGCCACTGTGTAGCCTTTCCCCGGAGATGACTCCATATTCCAGGACGTCCACTCCTCGCCGGTTAAGTCGGTGCTCTCCGCCGAAGCATCGGATCTAGGCTAATTAGCATCCCCGGAGAAACCCCATGTTTCAGGGACCACTCCTCGCCGGTAAGGCTGGTGATCCCTGCGCGACGCCTGGCATTGGATCCGCTAATCTCTACCTATCGCCCTATTACTGTTTCGCATTCACCCAGGGCCGAAGACCTGTGGGGCAAGGAAAAAACCCTGGAATTACTCTGAAGGAAAATTCCACGGAAAAACCTGCCCCTAAACAGCTGGGGTTATATTTAGTACATTTAGCCGGGGAACTTTTCTCGATGAAAACAGTTTTTGAAAAAATTTGCATTCATCGGGAATCGAACGCACGACCCATAGAACCGCGTTGTATCAGTAACAATCACGCTTACACTGAGAGAAAAATGTAGTACAGTCTACGTAAATGTTCGGTTGATTCTACTACATGAATGTAATAAGAGGATCGGTGTTACGTTGGTTAACCCTGTGTAGTAGTTTCTATTACATATGTAGTGTAAGGAAATTAGCGTTCAGTTGAAAACTATTTAATAGTAAACAGTAGGAATGTTATTACATGAAACGGAAGATACAAATTCGCTCTTTTGTTTGGACCAAAATGTGAACAAAATTTCTTTGCACTTTTATACAGAAGAAAGCGAAAATATGTTTAAAAAATTCATAATCTTAAAAATGCCCGTCCCTTGTGCAAAACATTGATCACGCATTTAATTTCGCATTCAATTCCTCATTAAATCAGGCAAATTTGAAAAAGGAAGCTATTAAGCTGTGTTCGAAGAAAATTGATGCAGTTTTTATTTAACAATTCTAACAACTGAAGAATTTTTTCGTGTGGTTATCGACAAAACTCATGCAGTAACGTCTCCTCAAATTGTATACATACAGACATATATATATATATGTTTTTGTTTTCCGCGCGTACGGCATTACGTACTTCTTACTACAGCGTTTAGTTGAATCTACTACACACCGTTAGTCAACCACCTCAAAAGTGGTGTAGTAGTTGTTATCAAATAATGATAGCTACTATGACTCCTTTTTTCTGTCAGTGTACCCAACGCCGCTCCTAAATTCACAGAATATTTTTCTCATAAGATAATTCTGATTCTGTCTTAAAATCATTTATATACTGTGAAATTTTGTTCAACGGCATTAATTTTGTTCCAGCATGTTGCTTTTTCGAGTACTGTGCAATATCTCAAAAAACCTCTTCAAACTTTCTTCTATGTTTTATTACTACCTCCTCTATATTGTTATTAGGGACCTCGTCGATAGAAATATTATCCTTGGCAACGGACTCCGTGAGTGAGTCACCGTCAGAATTGGGATCTTGCATGAAAAGTTCTATTGGGTTTGTCTTGTAGATTGTGAAAAATATTGGACACGTATTTTCTCTTTTTTCATACAATCATGAATTGGTAGAGATAGAGCGCATCAAAGTTCAAGAGTGAGGGTCAAATACGTCATAGGGACACAAAAATTGTGTGTCCCTATGACTTCATAAGCTTCCACTCGTGAACTTTGACATGCTCTATCTTTGTTAATTTATGTTTGTATGAAAAAAGAAAAAATACATGTCTAATATTTTTTTACAATCTACAAGACAGACCAAATGGTATTTTTCATGCAACATTCCAATTAACGCGAAATTGGTAAATCATACCCACACAATCGTGAAGTGTGTTTTTCCCTGTCAGAGTCTCAACGTATCTATCGAAATTATCGAAAGCAATGTGTGTTGATAAATTATTTTGAAGCTGAATCCCGGGAGGTATTAGAGAGTTACTGTCCATTGCTGAGTACGTCATTTCAGTCTCGATTTCTTCTGCATAGTTGATAAAGTGACCAAACTGATTCGTAATGTCTAGTACCTATCTACTATTTATCGAAGATTTTAATACCAAGCTTAGAATCAATAGCTTTGACGGCTTAACGTTTTCCTTACTAATATTAAAAATAACATCATTATAAATAGATTTTATTTTGACGATATCGTTGATAGAGTTTTTCCGTCTAGTATCCGATCCTTAAATCAAATTGCAAAGTCAAACAACATTCCGGGAATTTTGTAGGCACTTTCTAGAATATATTGTAAATCAATTTTATTTTATTTTTTTACATTTTTCAGTGCATTTCATAAATCAAAAGACAACGGTACGAGCATTAGATCGTCGTGCAACGTTGTTAATTTTAGACTTATATATTACTTTTTCTAGTCAATACCATTTTTGTACACAATTATTTTTTTATCACACTTTCGTAAAAATTTAATTGTGATTTCGTTACCGAATCTAACTTTCAATTTTTCTTGTAACTGTTCTGCGTAATAATTTCTAAAGTCGGCCTCTGTAAACTCGTCAGTTAGTTCTATCAATAAAGCTTCAAAGTAGCGTAATAAATTATTTAAAAAATACATTTCCTTAAGCTATAAAATCTCAGGCTGGATAAAAATTTCTTTAAATATAGAAAAAGCTTGCCCATGTAATTTTCTCATTTTGTGCCACAAACCGTTGTGCTTCTTTTTTTCTATACAGCTCTCATATTTGACCGTTATCGCTGACTTACAAGCTAGATGGTACGAAAATACAGATCAATTACGAAATCATTCAGTAAGTTCCTTATTACTGACAACATCTACCATTAATTGAATTTTTAGAAAAACATTTCGAGAATAACATAAACATGGTTACTGAACACGCGTTTGAATGTACTTTCGGGAAACCTGTCTGATAATGTACTCGCACTATGTCCTTCAGTAGAGGCTACAGTTCAAGTTGAAGGTCTTTCAAGTATCAGGTTTGCTGCAGTACGCGGCTGGCTCTGCGAGAGAACAGATTCATTTGGTACAGTTTTGCACTCCATTTGCGAATCCACGAGAGAAGAAGTGCCTTGAGACGATCCTGGTACGTCAACGTCGCTAATATACGTATTGATCGATGCATTATTGTCAGACTGTACCTGCAAAAAATTGTTGAGCTCTCATTTGCCAATCTGAAAAAGTTAGTAAAAGTAATGTGTTGCGTAATATGTACATTATGGATATGCCATACCTGACAACTGCCCAAAGATCATGATTGCGATGTTTGCTTTAGAGCTGCTGCATTTTCGTCAGACCGACAGCGTTAGCATTGCACATTCTAAAGTCATTTTAACACATAATTATATCTTCCGTTTAAGAAATACTTACATAGTTGTTCTGTCCGGTTCGAGTGCAGTTACGTAAAATTTAGAGATACAACACGTGTTTGCTTATAGTTGAGACATGATTAACCCACTCAACCATTTTTTTTTCTTTCATAACAGTTTGAGTCCTACAATTTGACGTAAGTATGGTCCTTGTAACTTATCGATCTAGTTGTTGTGGGAAATATACAATACTGGGTAGAGATTATTTAGACTACTCGCTACGTATAGTCCAGTCAAACTATATTTATACATTTACTTACATCCACCACTGTAATTATTGTATAGGTGGCGCTCAGCTCAGGGAGAAGCTACTAGTCGATTATAATCGAAGAAACCCAAAGAGAAGAGAGCCGTCGAAACTTTAGGAGCGCAGGAGAGGTCTGTGGAGCGATGTGCATTCACTACGTACACAGTTTAAAAAGCGTTCGCAGCAATACCCGTGCTATTATGTGAAACTAAACCATACTGTTTGTCTTCTGCTAGCAAACTGCTAAGCATTACTATCATAAGAAAGTTGTGTGTTTATACATCTCCAACCATTCTAAGGGCTTGTAGTGCTTGTAGTACGTATCAATGCCAAATTTTGTCTTTATTTATTCACATAGGATTGGATCACTTGAGAAGTTGTATTAATTCGTAATATAATAAACACAGAACTTTTGGTATCGAAGTGCTGTATTCCTTAGTATCAAGCACGTATCGCATTTTGAATATAGCCTTCTGCTGTGCGAGGCCACTAATTCTCGTTTTTCCCTTAGTAGTGCTGCTTCAAAATTGTGCATTAGCGAATAGTTCATATATAGCTTCAACTATAGCATAAAGTGTTTGAAAAAACTCTTGTTATATTTTTTTTGGCCTCGTTCACATCAGCATAGAACGTATAACATGCGATATAGTGAAAAAATAAGTCAAAAAACACTGTAAATTGTGGAAAACCTGTGGAACAGCACCGATTTGGAAAATTCTTTTTTCTACGTGTTCCTAAACCTTTAGGCATATTTATCGTTACTGACCTCGGACTTTCATCCATAATTGAGCGAAGGGGTAGATGCTTAAACCCCCCCCCCCTCAAACAACCCCTAATGTAAAATAAATTTATTAAGTAAAAATTTTGTTGCGAAAATTTCTACCGACGGGTAATTTGTAGTCGCTCATCACGAATCTGAGATTGAAATTGCAAAATAAGGCACTTTACTATAGGATTTTTGCTGTTTTTGGCCTTACAAGATATTTTTAAACTAAAATATTAAAAATTGATATTTCGCTGCAAAAATACCTACCTGTGGGAATGAGGTTGGGTATGTGTGTATGCTACACACATACTTCCTTAGAGTAAGAAAAAGAGAACCTGTTAAAGTATTTTGATCCCGTGTTGGCTATAGAGTTATTCGCTCGACCCACGAATACTTTACAAACAAACTTTGGCTTATTACAACCAAAATAAGCTTCTGCTTAGAACGCCGTAATACTGACTAAATCGCCAGCACCAAGAACTATTTTTGATGCTATTTTGTGTGGCTGCCGCACTGGACAGGGTTTCTACAGATCCGGAAAATCCAGGAATTCTCAGGGATTTTTTTTATATCATGGAAACCGGAAAAACTCAGGGAATTAACTGTGGTATCCTGGAAAAGCAATTGTTCAGAAGCTTAACACCTAGTCATGTATAAATAAACAAAATATGTATAGATAAAAAACTTTCTCTTTTCGCATTCATACTTCTGTTAACTTTTTGTCTTATGTGTTTGCCTAAAAAGATTTGGAATTGTTTTCATTATTTTTAAGGTATATGCCTTTATCAATAGGTCTAATTATTTATTAGTGGATTCGAAAATTTGATCTTTGTTTGATGTTGGCGCCTCTGACTCATGGTGTGCTTGCACTGCGGTCACGTGGAGTACGAAATCCGTATGAGGACCCTACGATCTGACAGATGGCGAACTGTAGCTAGTTGGAGACTTGGTCAGTGGCTACAAGTGTACTACTGTGCGCAGCTTTAAGCTTATTCTCTCTCTCTCTCTCTCTCCCTGCTCTCACTTATGTGGAGTGGGGGTGACTCCCTACACTACTTCTCTCAAGTTTTAATGCAATTAAAACTTATAAAAGAAAATAAAGAAAAATGTCCAACAATTATTACATTTGGAGAGAGAGTCAAATACAATTCATTCAATGTATAAAAATATACCAGTTTGCGCTTAAGTCTTATCTGAACGCATTCAAATATCTAATTTTGTTACAATTCTGTTGTAATAACAGTGTTTAAGTACTCTCAATCGCTCTTATCACTCTTAAACATGTTAATAGTTCTTATACTGTTCGTTTATTTCATAGCACAATTTTTGTTTTCCTATTAATATAATCACTTTCATAAATTCACACACAAATTTAAAGAACATTAGTCATATTTTTAGATAAAATTTATAGTCAAACACCATCAACATATAAAAGGTACGCACAGAATCACGACTAAAAAAATATACTTTGCACTTCTTAATAACGAGTGCGCTTTCAAACTGAATAAATGATAACTTTAATAATAATTAACATTGCGGTAACATAAAAAAAGTTAATACTCCAACCATTTGTTGTCGTTATGGAAAGCTTGAAAATTAATTTATGCTACTTTTTATTGAACAAATAAGAAAACTATAATAAAAGAAAAAATTGATATCTCATAAATACAAGTAATAAATTATATGCGCAAAGAAAAACTTACGAATAAATCAGCTTGGAGTGTCGTTAGCTGTAGAATGTAACTGTTGAACAAATATTGACATACTAATTAATTGCTACACGACATGTTAAGGTTACGCAACGCAGTCAAAATGAACAAAATCTTCTCCGAGCAGTGCATTAGCCTGGAGGAGCCACGTTTGTGAGTTTTTCAGATAAAAGAGGTATTTTTTGTTGCTCATGCTCCGTACGTGCCGGTTGGCCTTTAGTCACGTGATTTCGCTTTAGTCTGCCACTATGCTCGTGTCGTGAGGGGGGAACATGATTGTTTGCTGCTGGCTTACTATAGGGCTAAACAACATGAATGTTCCGTTACAATACCTCGCACGTAATAATTAATGTGACAAATAAGGTGCACTGCAAGAAGTCAGAATCCACTATGCACTAGGACGATACAAAATACAGTAAATACGGATCAAGTAAATACGGATATAATAAACATTCAACATGAGTATTAACAAAATTAGTATACTAATTACAATGGTATGTTTTGAACGGTAATTAGTACAAAATATAATAAGTAAGTACATAGTATCATAGAGTGCCTTGCAACCAGTTGTTACTACAGTGGATAAAGCCTGCTACGGCAGGCGGCAGCGAAATTTAAAAAGAAAGCGGCTCGGCTAACGACTTTACGCTGGAAGACCAATGCTTTGTCCATGTTTATTGACGGTGGAGTAAAGAAAAAGCGGGCCAGGCGCTTTGTAAGTTAATATTGCTGCCAATTCGCGAGGGAACGACAAAAGTCCCTTTAGTGCAGCGAAAACCAGACCATCATCTCTAACTTTAAATTTTCAGCCTTGATTGCAAGGTCCTAAAGAAAAATTATAAACTACATGGTACTCCTAGTTTACCTTATATCTCCAAACTCGCTGCGTTGTATTCAGGCTACGGGGATGGACCAGGACGACCATGATGCTCCAGTGCTGGAGGTAAACGTGCTCTGGTTGATGAAGCAAGACCACTGCATTTGCCCAGTCCCACGTGTCGCTCACGCCACGAGTTGCCAGGATTCTACTGCCAATAATTTCCGGCGCCTCAACCTCACCGAGATTGATGTGCACTGGGGATGTCGCCCAGAACCCTCCCACTTCAAGGTATTGATGAAGGATATCATGTCGGGATCACCAATGTGGGGTCTAGAAGCCTACTATATACATATAGCACCTGAAGGATACTATTGTCCTGGAGTAAGGCAGGAATGACCTGGAGCGAGAGAGATATACATTAGTTGTGTGAACTCGTTTATTGTGCTACAGTCTGACCGACTTGGTCGGTGGCTACAGATGTACTACTGTACGGCGCACAGTGTGCGCAGCTTTAAGCTAACTCTCTCTCTCTCTCTCTCTTTCTCTCTCTCTCTCTCTCTCTCTCTCTCTCTCTCTCCTTGTTCTCACTTATGTGGAGTGCGGGTGACTCCCTACACTCTTAGCTACAATAAGCCATCTGTTGGATCGTAGGGCCCTCATACGGAACTTTTCTATAAAAGCCGTACCTACATTAGCGCGTGTATCCGCGTTTGCGTGCGTGTAGCACACATCGAGACTCTTATGTGGGAGCAGCCTAAAGCTATAAAATTAAGAAAGAGATAGCTTCTGCACAGCGCACTCCTCTCTCTCCCTCTGATCTCTGATAGGCTTGTATAAGTTCCGTTTACGGTTCCCGTATTTCATGTGACCGCAGCTTCACCGCTCAAGTTACGACGTTGATTGTCAAAACAAACAACATGTGACTATCTAATCTAAGTATTCTAGTCCTCATTATATGTTGTACCTTGAGATCAACGATGACTTAACGCCAAGTACAATAGAATGCTGTGATCTTTACGTGCGAGAGGAAAAAAAGAAAAGCAACAAGATAGATCGTTGGCTATAATGGTGGGTGTTGTGTTGTTATCGTAAGAAGCAATTATAGGTTATAGTCGGTTTCAGACGTTAAATGTTAATAGGTGATAGAAGTAAATTAAAAATAAGATGCTTTATTAGTTGTTTACAATCACTTTATTTTACTTTATTTAAAAACAATCTTAATATAATTACGAATATCTGTAATTTTTCTCAGTAAATATATTTGAATCAAGTTAATCGATAATAATTTGTTGATGACTTATTCATTTATTAATGCTATTATTATTTTATATAACTTTTAATCACTATACCTAAAGAAATTTTTCAAATTATCATTTAATAGACAAAATGAATTCGACTAAAGAATCCTTGAAAATTGTTTATTTTACGCCTGGAAATCCGGAAAAAATCAGGGAATTTTAAATCAGATTTGTAGAAACCCTGCAGCATGCGGAGCAGCTTGCGGTTGTCACAAAAATGGCGTATGTAGCTTGCAAGTGCAAAAATTTTGTGGTGGAAAAAGTTGCAATAACCACGAGACATCTTAAACAAATAATGGTAAAATGACTTGTCCTGAGAAAATACCAAATCAGAAGCAGACAAGTGACACTGGAGATGATGCAAAAAGTCATACCTCGACAGTTTTGAAAAATGACTCCGATTACAAATGAATTGCCTTTTTTTATTTTATATGAATTTACTTTTTTTCAATAAATATTGTCGCATTTTCTTAATAAACGCTCTGTATTTTAACTAATTATTGTTAAAGTTTATTTAATAAATATTTTCTCATTCTTTTAATATGCGTGCTGTATGTCAAGTAATTCTTGTTATTTTTTTTCCTATTTTCACCTACCAAAGAAAAAAAGTTGTACGTTAATTTAAAATACTAATAAATACTAATAAAATACTACTTAAAGGTATTTTCGCAGTAAAATAATGATATAAAATTTTTTTTGTCCATGCAATGAATTGTCTGTCTGATAAGTAGGTAAGTTAAAATAATAAAATCCATTCTGAAAGACTTGCGGATATTGTCATCAACAATTCTGGTGGCGTATTGCTTGTAGATCACACGCACGTTTCCACTGGTTGCAGGCTTTGAAAAAATTTAAACCTGAGCTAGTAAATGATGACTTCAACATTTTTCACATTTTTACGTGATAATGGCTCAAAAACATAATTCGTGGAATGAAAAAAAGACGTTTTAGTTATAGCATTTCGATCAGCTATTAAAAATTATGAATTTACGAATTTACGAAAAAAAAAGGTTGCGTCACGTATGAAACACCACAGTAGTGTGAATTTCAAAAATAATTGTTATATGTAAGAATAATTAGACAGAGCTAGAGTTTGTGAATGTTAAAGTGAAGGGCAGGAAGGTAAAGATGTTTATAAACATGTTCATAGATGTGAGTTCCAGATAGGGTATGGTACTTATACTGATTAAAATTATACCATTCAATGAGAATGATGAGCTTGCGAAGAAACTCGCCGGGACCGTAGGAAGGAAGGCAGAAAGATGAAGACGCAGTCGAACACAACATACACCTGGGACACACTCTTTTAAAAAAAATACAAGCTCTCCTTATTGTTTTAAATAACTTTGAATCAATTTTAATGACGGCCACACTTATCTTTCTTTACACAGATTGAATAGTAATTAGAGCCAGTAGTTCGATTAGAATAAATTGTCTTTTTAATATTAACACTTATATTGGCGATATCGCAGAGGAGCAGCGAGGGACGCTTTACCAGCCTGAAAGGTGGAAGCGCACTGAAGAGCGAGCTCTTGGCTACTTTCTGATTCAACATTATATGTATGCACGCTTAGACGTATGTGATATTGTACATGGGTGATTCTGCTATAACTTGCTCAGACTGTGTCCGGTACACGCACTCGCATGCCATAATGAAATCCAAAACTTTAAAAACGTTAAATTGTGTTAAATGTTGTCAACTTCACTTGATATATTGTCTAATACCGATATATTAATTTCCTCATTGAGATAATCGATCATTTAGAGTCGAATTTTCCATTCCGACCCATATCCACAACTCAATTTCACTCATAAAAACTTTCACCGGTGAAAAATAAGGCTTATCTGCCACTTAGGTGTGTAAGCATTATACACTTTAGCTACTGGAGATAGGATTTGAACCTAAGCCCCACCAATAATTGACAAAGACGAGTGAGTTTTCACTGCATTCATTTTGACCGCATATTTACACCATAATAACGGTTTTAACAAAAATCAGTTCAAACTAGTAACTTTTTTGATTAGAAATGCTAACTAATGGTCTCTTTTCAAAGTATAGAACTAAAATTAACAAATCCTCACGACAGTAGTACCAGAAGTTGTTACGTCTCGAATAGCCAAGCTCTTCTATTTGCGTATTTCGTGCGTACAAACATTTTATTCCATTCCGAACCCCCTTGAAACAACCACTCAGTGTACTTGTGTAGGTACACAAACTACAGTTTTTTTATTGCATTTGAGGCTAGTAAATTCCGAACTTTTCGATTCCGACCGTACCTAACCTCAAAGTGCCTTTTTTTCGTTTTAGAGCAATCAATCTCAGCCAAACTTTTTTTTCATCACTGTTGGGCTGAAAGACGAGACATATGTTTTGGGGTTTCGTCCAATTGGCCCTTTTTCGCTACATAAATGCAAAAACGGTGGTGCTGCTTCCAACGTTGGTAGCCAAGTGGTGCACTCCATTAGGTGGCTTTATCTGGGCTTAAATGAAAGCAAAAGCTTGGTCCTAATGATTAAAACAAAAATCTTTGAATTTTATGCCCCGAATAAAAAGTTGTGGTGATTTTATGAAAAATACTGAATTTTAGCCAAAATCACATTATTAGCTATATTTACGCTTCAATTGAAATAGCTGTAACTTTTGAATGGAGGCACAAAATTGAGCAAATTTTTTTTTTTAAGTAATTGGTCTTGATCCCAGCTTTTATTTTAACCCAGTAAGAACACTCGAACTGTTGAAGGAGCTTAGCTACACGTGTTAGAAAGAGATACAATCATTCAAAAATCGATGAAAACTGACTTTTATAAAATTTCGTATAACCTTTGACTAGTTAATTTTGTAGTTGTATCCCTTTAGATATTTGGTACTGATGTTGAGTACAGTAGAAACACCATGAAAAAAATTTTTTTTTAACCAACTTCTTTTTGAACAATTTTTTAAGTCGATCTGAGCAAGTTACGACAGAATTACCCATATATATTGTGGCCAGAAAGGTTCAGTATTTTGCTAAATGCATTGACATCATGCTGATTTAACATATAATTGCTTATTGAAATAGCTCGTATGTGTGCAGACATAAAAATTCTTATTTTTGGTGTGACTATCTTCTCGTTAGTAATTTTGTATTTTTAAAGAATTTTTAAGGTTATGTTTGAGTAAAGATCAAAAAATATATTCTACACATTCATAATAATTTTGTAAATATGATTCAGTTTTTCCTAAGGTTTTCTAATTGAAATATCCAAAACACTGCAATTTGTTGTTATGTTTTCACATAACTCAACATCTCTTTATTTTAGCGTGTATTTTTTACTCTTACTAGAACCTGCAAAAATCGTTTATTTTGGACTATCTTGCTACGTTTTCAAGATGTGCTGTACTTTTTAATATTTGAAGGTTATGTGTATGCACGCCTATAAAAAAACGTTTCTGCATTTTTGTGATACTGCTCTGAACATGATATAATTTTTCTCAATGTTTTCGTAAAAATCATTATTTTTAGTCTATTTTGCTTCCTTTTTAAGATATGCGTATGTTGTAATATTTATAAGTTGAGTCATACTATAAAAACCCGTCCAATCAATATTGACTCTGCATCGATCTGCCATGCAAGAATAAATTTTTTTGTAGTGTACTTATTAAAATAATCATATTAACTAGTCTACGTGTGTATTATATACATACATGCTCGCACATGTACACACTTATACAGTAGACGATGAAGATAGTACGTACACACACACGTACGTGCTCACTCCATTCTTCCATAGTTTATCTGCACAAGTTACACACATATTCATACGTGTATACATACGTGCACACACTACGGACAAGGCAATTTGCATCCATAATATACTATAGACCGACTATATAAATGCGATGGAATCTGAAGGGAAACAAAGAGACTCGAGTGCCACCAAGTTTTAGTATGTGTAGGTATGCGTATACGTACTTATCTTAACCTACGTTTTTGCTGTTTTGGTCCCCAATCGAGGCGTGCTTAAAGAAGTTCTCAGTTTAAGGGAGTTAGGGTGCAATTCACTTAACGATGAAAACGTCATGTTGTGAAATTGTGAAAATTTATGTTGTAAAGAAACATTGTATGGATATCACCAAATTTGAGCACAATCTTGTCTACAGATTTCGAGAAAAAAAATTCATGAAGTTTCCCTTTTTCGTCGTCTTTGACATAGGCTCAAATGTAAGTTATCAAAAAAGTTGTAGAAAAATACCTATTACGCTTGACGTAGCGATGAGAATGTTTTAAAAAACTGATATGTTATTTATAGCAACTTCATGTATACACATGCAAAGTTTCAACAAAATCGCGTCTGCAGTTCTGGAGATATTTGTACAAACGTGAACAAATTTGTTTCCAGCTCGTGTAGTACATTCATGCGGGAGACAACGACGCACTGCGTACACTGTCTGCTGTCAGCTTAACTTTTTACGTGTCATGTTATCTTTTCATAATATTACTTTTAAAAGCCAAATTACTCAAAATTATGATACAAAACTTGGTATAGGCCTTTATGAATTTGGAATTTCGAAAATTCCTAGCACACTTTTATTAAAAGAAGATCAGATTGACCATGCCGTTTACTCTTTATTTTTTATCTCCTATACAAAAAGTATTTAGGCTATTTGATCAATACCATAACAAACTAGATACCTTGAAAATCATTCTGTAATTTTTTAAAGTATATTATTTCAATATTGACGAGTACTGGCGAGTTGAACATAAACGCATTTTTTGTAATCGAGAGAGCAGACGTTTTTGGTATAGGTTAGTACAGCAGACTTTGTCAAGGCACCTTATGCACATACACGTGCTCCCCCTCACCTTCTCGTAGGAGTGACCAAATTCCCTTAATAAAATTATTTCCTTTATTATTTAAATGGTCAATAGAAATAAGCGATGTGTGCTTAAAATATTGATATTATAGGCTTTGCTTTTTACAAGCTTAAAGTTATACCTCCTCAAAAGTTTTTGTGTCGGAATTTTGGATGAAATTTATTGGATTTTTCCAAGCAACCTAATCTCTCTACGTTATAAAGTTATTTTGCTACCGAATCGGACAAGAATCGGCCATTTGTGGAGATAAAGAAGAAGGGGTTCCAGGGGGTACGTCTAAACTGTAATTATTTCATCCCCTACCCCCACACTTATCTAAATATTCCCAAGGTTTACCAAAGTCAACTGAACAACTTTTTACACGCACTAAATGCATTTTGACACTACCGCCACCGCTGCTACTGTCGTGTACAAGAGAAAGCCCACCCACGCGATACCCCTACGCCCCCGCACTTAGGCAAACATTCCCGAAGTTGGCTAAAGTCAACCGAATAGTCTTATATCTCTTTGCCTGGCAAAATTGGCAATAAAAGGGGATGGAAGGGAAGGGTCGGGGTGGAAGTGGGTGGTAGGTATGGAGAGGAAGGTTAAAGGTCGAGGAGAAGGGTCGGGCTAGAGGTGTTATAGAGGCGGAAGGGAGGAATTATTGGGTTATTAGCAAGAATCGGCAGTTTGACGAGGTTGGAAGGTGAAAAGGATATAGGAGGCGCAAGGAGGCGTATACAAATGCATTAGAAGTTATTTTGCCATCACCGCCGTGTACAAGATTCGGCAATGTAACATAGAAATCAATGTAATAATGAAGCTTACCGTATATAAAAAATGTAGTAATTGTTTCTTTAAAAATTTTCATTAAAATTTTATTTTGTGTAAGGTAGAGTTAGTTTTAAATGTTTAAGTTAAGTTTCAATAGTTTAACAGTGTTGAACTAGAGAAGTAGAGATAAACTTCATTTGAAGAATTATAAAAGAAAAGTAGATCGCTGTAAATGACATAAAATCCTTTAAAATTATTTGCAAAAAAATTGTTCGGACGTAAATGGCAAATCGCTGATCGAGAAGATTTAAGATTATTTTTTTAAAGTCGGTCAGATGAAAACTACAAATGGCATTAAAAAATGACTTACGCATGCCTTTTCTGATAAAAATTGAAGTATATGAGTCAACAAATTATGAAGTACACGGAGAGACAAATCTCGGGTTTTACGCTTGGAGGTCTTCGTGCGTATCGACCACGACAACTTTTCTTGCGTATGCAGCACGACGATTGTGCGCCGAACTCAAGTGGTCCGTGCGATTATCGCACGACACATAACCATGAGTAAAAAGCAAAGAAAGTTACGTGATTATCGCAAGGAGATCGAGCGCCGAATGCAAGGCATCATATGGTAATAACGCATTGCCTCGAGCCACGGGCAAATCGCAAGGCGGCCGTGGTCTGCAGACCACGGCTTTTTTGCATTCGGCATCGAGAAATGGGGAGAGGAGATCCGACACACATATGTAGCTTATATATACAGCAGCCATTATAAGAGACCATAATATATGTATGTATATTTCTCTGCCCTTCTTTCCTATATATAGTGTCTCCTATACTACAGTATCTATACAGACAGGGCAACGCTAGTATACCTTATATATATTTGAGTTTATTTTTGTTATACCCTTGTGTGCCTGATCCATGTACATAACGTATCTTATATATACGTTTTCTCACGGGAGTTTATTAGTTTTTTTAGTTTAGTATTTCTCGATGCCGAATGCAAAGAGGCCGTGGTCTGCAGACCACGGCCGCCTTGCGATTTGCCCGTGGCTCGAGGCAATGCGTTATTACCATATGATGCCTTGCATTCGGCGCTCGGTCTCCTTGCGATAATCACGTAACTTTCTTTGCTTTTTACCGATGGTGATGTGTCGTGCGATAATCGCACGGACCACTTGAGTTCGGTGCACAATCGTCGTGCTGCATACGCAAGAAAAGTTGTCGTGGTCGATACGCACAAAGACCTCCAAGCGTAAAACCCGAGATTCGTCTCTCCGTGTACTTGTAGAAAAATTTCTCTTCTTTCTAACGCTACTTCGCAAAGTGCAAACAGCAAGGCATTTTCTTGAAATATTTGCAAAGAAAAAATAAAAAATTTTATGTGTGTAGATATATATCTTCCGATATTATATAGTTATCTCAGTGGGGCATTCCACACAACCTCCCACAGACCCCCATTCACCCCCACTGACCCCCCACAAAATAAGGTAAAAACCCGTCATTTTCTCCCTTATTTTGATACGTCGCAGTTTATCCCCCCACAGCCCTCCACGCATTTTTTCGTGACCCCCCACACTACTTTTGGAGAACCTGACAGGGATCATACCGTCATTCTCAGACCTTGATGTGTATACAGTCGTGTACAACTGTCTTATCGACATGATTTATTTTATCGTCAAGAAGACATTTAAAGTCATAATTGATTTATAGGGGGTCGTTGTGCAAAGTGTCATTATTATTATATATATTAAATTATAAAGTTAACTGTTATATTATGTAGTTAACAGTGTGGGGCATTCCAAGCCAATAAGAACATGTTTTTTTTCTTTCAATAAATCTTTTTTTCATCCATTTTTTCACATGGCCCAGGAGACTAATAGATAGTTTTTATACATACGAATACTTAATAACTATTCCATTTATACAACTAAGTATGACCAGAAACCAATTTATATCAATTGCATTCCAATTTATTTATAAGTATAAAGTTCTTGGTGCGCTAAGCTTTTTTTTTTGTTAGCATTTATGATAGACTACGCTTCAAATTTTTATGCGTATAAATTATATTATTTTGTATATGAGTTGATGATACCAATACTTACATAAATTTAAATTACATTTAGTTTATCATTAATACAAACCGTGGAAGTTTCGCATTAAGATGACTCACTGTATGAGTCAACTTATAAAGCCCTATCAAACCACGAAGACTTAAGTCTATTCCTATTCTGTTTTAAATTAATGTTGAAATTGGCACAACGGATGAACACAATATACATTCATGGGATGTATTATTAGGTTATAAATTTTGTCTATATGAGTAAGAATATTTAAATCATGTTGTTATTATTAGATACATTATTACTTACAATCAAATATTTCTTTCCAAACTATATTTTTAATATCTAAAATGTTTTCTCAATCAAGTTGAAAGAAAATTCCATTTTTATTTTTGCACATCTGTAAAGCCACGTATAATTGACCATGAGAAAATAAAGGTTTTTTTAAGTATAATCCCACATTATCAAAACTTTGACCTTAAGGCTTATTTATAGTCATAGCAAATGCTACAATTAATGGAAATTGTTTTCTATATAAAATAAAAGGTAATGATGAAGTATTTCCAGTATATAATGTAATTCTTGGAGTAAAAACTTTATTACCAATTTTTTTCCCCGTAACTATTTCGCCTTCAACGTTATACTTCGACAATTTATTACCAAAAATTTAAAAAATTTATTTCTTATAAAATACTAAAAACAATACATCATATCTCTGTATCATAAAACAATTATATTTTTATATTATAATTGTGGAATACAAAAATAATATTAAATTATTATTGTTTACATTATAAACTTTACTTTTTTAACATCACAACAGCACACTATGATAGTTATTATATTTCAACAGTGATGTTTACTCCACAAAGAAACTGAATAATATTATAAGACTAAGATCAATGTGTTGAATATAGTAATACTTCCATCTTTGGTTTCAAAAGGTTTTGATAATCGTGTTCCACGACAAAGCTGTTAGTCGAAAATTCTTTTTTTCCAAACCTAGAAGTTAAGAAATTTAAGTTACATTATTTTAATCATAAGTTTATACGTAATAAAATTTTTGTTGACAAAGTTTACTCATCTTTAGTCTTAGTTAGATGTCTATACACCTCTCAAGTCTAATATCAATTGTAGCTTGATGATATAAAAATATTAACATTATAATTATGTTTATAAGAGTCCCCTGTAAACTGCAAATTTGAGGCTACGGTTACATACAGTGGAAGTAGCCAAAGTCACAGCAGAAAAACAAAAAAGTCCCGTCACCTCCATTTTAATAAAAATACACGTTCATGCTCTGACTTCTATTACCGAGCGGAAAAGTAGTGTTGGGTAGTGTTGAGATGTACTCAAAAAATTAATCACCAGAAGGCAGCTTGTGTTAGTGAAGTACTATATCATACTGCTGGCATATGTATATTCCATACGACGCCAAGAAATAACTTGAACTTCAATTAATTTATGGCATACTGAATGAAAGATTACACATCCGTTAGTTGTGCAAGTCATTAATGTCACAATCAAATCTGACGAGGTTTTTTACTATGCCAATGACAATAGCATATACGTGCATGGTAACACAGCAATGCAGAGTTGTTATACCGTTCGTCGGAATGGTTGTAAAATATAAAGAAAATCATCTTAATTTTCGTTTTATTTCTACCAAGTTAATTAATTTTAGCCTTCCTTAGCTACTATCTGCTTCTCCTAAGCTCCACGATATGATTTATTCAACAGTGAAGTTTTTAACCGATTCAAAAGTTGAGGGGTTGGCGCGCGAAGCGCGCAGGGGGGCGTAGCCCCACAATTAAATACATACATATATATGTTAGCGGGGATGCACACCCGGAAAAATCTGCGCCCAAGCCCCCTCTAATCTTACTTATAATAAGAATCTTTCCATTAAATAGATAAGGTAGTAAAGTATGTTATATTTAAATTTTTTGAGTTACTATTTGCCTTATCTTATCTTACTAATATATAAAGCAAAGTCGCTAAAACAGTTGTAATCGCTAACCGTGAAAACTACTAAACTGATTTTTCTAAAATTTTGCATACTGATTCTTGACACTTCCTAGATGGTTTTAGTATAGTTTTGATCTTGAAAAATTTAGTGACAATAGCAATAAATAAGCTAAAATTTTTACAAAAACACGTCAGCTTTTCACTTTAGTTCAGTAGGATCTGCTAGGTGGTGTTGACAAAAAATCGAAGCTACCTGCAATATAATCGAGTAAATGTGGTTATAAAAGGCTGGAGCGTCTCGATAACTTTTGCAGTCGTCTACTGGCAATTCATCGAGATGCATCGGAAATGTAGATGATATTTGTGCAGCTGGGTTTCCCGGTTACCGACGTAACTCTTCCCCAATGAGCAAGTGACCTAGGTCTACATCCACCCTGAACCTCCAGAATTGACGAGTGCCACCCATAAAAAATTATTCGAACCGATATCATCTCTGGCGAAATACCAGAAGACGTATCTAACCAGGGCACAACTTGCTCCAACACTTAAGAGTTGTATAGCAATTTTACCAAGCCGCCTAGGGCCATCAGAGAATTTTTGACTACAAATGTAAGCCAGGAAAGGTAGCCCTAAGGAGCACGGGCAGCGACAACGGCTTCCTTCTCAGTAGTCGTCCCAACGGCATACCCACAGAGAAGGTGTTCTCTAGGCCCATTTTCCCGACTAACGATGAGCTGTTGGTTATCCAGGGAACAACCTGAAGACGAGATATTCTTTGGTCAGCGGCGTACCTCCCTCCATCACAGTCTCCGTACACAGAGACTTTAAGGGTAAGAGTCAAGCTACCCGCAGCCAGCTCTTTATCATCAGGAATAATAAGAAGGAATATCTGGAAGTTTCACCACTGGCCCTTTTTAGGGCTATTATAAGTATTTACGTTTCCTACTTAACCATCAACTTGATCGGTTCTTTTAAGGGCCACCTAAGTTTAAACTACCTTGCCAACAAATACATTTTTACAACCATTTTCGGAAGCGATTCGTCGACTAAAAGACTATGTTTAATAAAGACGGCCACTCTTAAGGTAGTAGTCGAGCACTCTACAGTGCGTGCCATAATGCGCTGTAGCGTATGTGTACACTATATATGGGGAGAATCACGTCAACTGTCCCAGCGCCGTGGTGGACGGCCCGCGCGGGCGTCAAACACGACGTTTTCAACTCGTCGTTTCGGTGTCAAAACTTTGATAAAAAAATTATCTTAAAACATATTCTTCCGTATTTTTTCCTCAGCTTTCCAGTGGTGGCATCAGTTTTTTGAAAATTTGCTCCCATAACCTCGAAAAATGCACTTGTTGGAAAAACACGTTTTATCTCCATGATCTTCAACTTTTGGAATTTTTTTGATAGTCTAGATCGAAAGATGAGACATTTTTACGTAGATATCGACAATAAAAAAAGAGGGGTTTTTCGTTTTTATAACGTATTTAAACGACGAACGAGACGATGCGAGCCGCGGCGGC
>NW_019379538.1:455394-489696 GCF_000648655.2 Copidosoma floridanum
TATATATATATATCAAAGATATTCTAGAATTTGGTACCTGCTGATGTCTTGCCCAAAATATAGGTACGTAGTGACGTGATAGCTTAAGCTACTACATGATATATGATACATGAGATATAAGGATTGAGAAAGTCTTAATAAATGTGACGAGCTTGTGTTCAAAATAAATACAAAAAAAATCAAACCACTACTTCAAAGTGGGGCCAATTCGTTAGTAAAAATGTCTGTTCTCAATCTGTAAAGCTTTTCTTTACTATTAATGATGCAATCACGAATTAGTATGAAGAGTTCAATTTAGTGGGATGCAAATTTATCAGACTCTCGATTTTAAAAGTGAAAAGATTAGTTGTGTGACTGTGAAAAGGTTAAACTGTACCTCAGTCATTCTTATTAATTTTTATTTTACCAGCAAGACACGCCAAAACTTTGAATATTTGTGATGTTAGCTTTAAAGGTTATGCGTGTGTTGCCTACTGGAAATTTTCGTTACCGAGTCCTTTTCTTGATGAAAATTGAGTCTTACGTGATAGGACGATTGAAAAACCTATCTTAATGTAGTTTTTCAACGCAGGCATGTATTTTGGATGCAAAAGAAAAATTTACCTTTCTGTTAATTAAATTTTATCATAAAAGATATTTTCATGCGAGTCATGAGAGCGTCGTTAAGGAATTAAGACATGGTTTAGGTGTTGTTTACGCAGCTTAGTAAAGAATTTTGTCGAATGCCAATTAATTAAAACTTAATTTTTAAGTCAAAAAATTGCTGATTGACCTATAGTCCAATCAGGTTTCTGTCTTAAACCCTTCACTTACTGTGGTTTTGGTTATTTTGGTTCGTTTTTAGTAGAAGTAGGCCGACAAAGAGTTGAACGTTATTGTGCCTCTTTTACCTGCATAATCTCTCGAGCTATACTTATTGAAGTTGCTTACTCCTTTAGCACTGATTTATCTTAAATGGCATTAAAACGTTTCATTTCACAAAGGGGAATACCTTTAATTATTTACTGTAACAATGGAACAAATTTCAGGTGAATGAGTCATGAATTATGTCAAAGAGTTAAAAAATTAATCTTGATAAGCGAAATGAATTTGCTTCACAATAAGAGATTGAGAAAAGATTAAATTCACCAAGCATGTTGCACAAGGATGGTGCATCAAAGCGCTTAATTTGCTGAGTAAAAACTGTACTTGCATTTGTAATAAAAAATTATGTATCCGCTCACTTACGTATCAGTCGATCCTCGAGATAAGGAAGCGCTCACTCTGAATCATTTTATATTAGGTGCGTTATCTAAGAAAAATTCATTTTGGAGATTAGGACTCACAATTACATTGTTCTAAAAAGCACTAGAAAGTAGCTTAATGTCATGCCAATCGACTTTGGCAGACACAGTTGTGCGAATACTTACCTATACAGATTCTGCGAAAAAAGTTCTTAGTTAATAAAACTCCATCAATATAACAAGATATTGTTTTTATCTTGAATAAAAATTTATATAGGAAGCAGAGTAGAAAAGGCGTTATCATAATTGGGGGTATTGGGCGGTTGTGAGGTGCAGCAGAAGGGTGCGGAAGGTAGAAAGCTCCGCCCCAACAACTATATAATGTATGAAGATTCATCTATACTTATATTATACAGCTGTATGGACAAAAGTAAATCTCAGTTTCCCCTGACGCCCAGAAGCTTTCTCTCAATTAATAGAGCAGATTATTTAATATTCAATTACTTTTGCATCAAATGTTACGAATCCTTATTTGTCAAACATGCCTCATGTTGACACCAGCGCCATCACAACATTTATACGTTGAATCAATTACAAGATCAAATGCTTACTATTGAATAAATCCCATCAGGACTCATAATATACACAACACTTATCACAATAATGGCTGCCAGATGCACGGCGTTGATCAGCTGAAGAGGTTTCATACAAAATTATTGGCTAACAAAATACTAGCCAAGGTATTGGCTGAGTTCTGACACTAAGAGATGGAGAGGGATATTCAGGTAAGAAAGGAAGAGTATGAAACCTCCAAAGCCATACGTAGAGTGAAAGCGAAATTAAAGTAATAACAAGATTTACGGAGTGTCTTTTTCTGATGAGAGATTTGTGACATAGTGAATCAGCTGGGTACTTGAACACGTCACAAAGCCCTAGTTGCCAATGATCAATATCACAGATACATACGGGCACACCTTCGCCCGCATAACTACACACACGAATCTTCTGCGGGAACTAGACGCATGGGGCCACGACCGGGAGCGAGAAAGCGCTTAGACGCTCGAAACCAAGCGGTGGTTTTGGTGCCATGGAAAAGGGAAAGGGAAAGCAAGGCAGGGGTCAGAAAGCGAGATTCTGGGAAAGAGTTCCCTTTGGAGCGGATTGACTAATTTCAAAAGGCTAGACGTTTGATAACCGGCTTTTCTTTTTCGTTCGTGAATTATTTTCGTGATGATTCCTCATCACTGAAGCAGTAAATCCCTCGAGGTAGCTTCCCAGACGTACTCGTCTTTGTTTGCTGATTAAATTGCCTATCGTTCGTAAATTTTATTAAGATTCTTTGTATTATCGTCGTACCGTGCCATCTTGCTGACAAAACCCGTTGATTCTGTGGCGTGTCAACAATTACATTCTTTTTTTTATGTACTACAATTATTGATTCGAAGATATTGACCAGTCCTATTTGATATATATAGCAAAGGGATCAAAGTCAATGTTAAATCGTTGATAGTTTCGGTAAAGGGGAAATTGATCCAAAAGATCATGTATTCGAATGTATTTTCAATTTAATTTTCTTTTGTGCGATCGGTACGGGCAGGCGAAAATAGTGCCGAGACTTGTTACACGTTTTCTTTTTGAGCTGATTAGGGTTTTAGTTTATTTATGTATGAATTGGCATTTTCTTATAATTTATGCGATACCCAAGAAGAGATTATTTCGGCTTTAAAAATAAATTTAGTTCCAATTCAAATCGTTGATTTAACATGTTTATTTGAAGAAATGGTACTTATAGATTAATGAATGAATTATGTATTCTAATATCAAGTTTATTTAGTTCTCGATTAAGTTGTAATTTAGTTTGGTTTCAACAAATTTCAATAATAACTTCTTATTTTCTGTAAGCTAAGAGCTTTACCATTGTATTAGGCTACACTCGTTAAATTGTTATACACAGTTATACATTTAAATATATCTTAAGATTATTTTTGCAATAATTTTGTATTTCTTTTGCGCACCTGACCTTCCTGGTCTCAATCATATAGTTATTCCCGTATAATAAATAAATGCGTGTCGTGCCGCATGATCAAAACGCCTTATCCCCTTCCTCGAAGAAATTGATACACGCATTTCACGCCCGTGTTCCAGAAAACGGCTAACTCCGAGGTTATAACTATCTGACTCGATCGCGAGAATACCAGGAAACCACGCAACATTTTTGACCACGAACTATTTCATGCATCAACTTGACGATGAGAGCACGCATTGCACATGCTCTCTTTTAAAAATGAGAAATAAAAAAATTTTTTTAAAACTGCCATTTGTTCACCAAAATAATAAAAAAATGTGATTGAATTGAAAAAATGTCATTAATGCATTTGTTACTAACAAAAAAGATTCTTTTGTTTATTCTTTATTTTATATACAGTTTTGTTTACTTTCAAAAATTTGACTTGTTTTAAAAGTATTTTTTTCTGCTTCTGCTTTTTCATAAAAATAAAATAGCACTAAATTAACGCAGCGTTAAAAAACACGTCACATCAGGAATATTCTACACTGATAATATCTTCCATAAAATAAGGGATGCAAAATGGTTCTACATAAGTTTGGTAACAAACATTTTAAACACAGTTTTATGCCTGTATTTGTGAGCTACCGAGTTTTTGCGTAGAGTATGCAACCGCCAGAAATAAAGACATGTAGATTTTTCAAATATAAAGGTATTACAATGAAAACTAAAATATTTCTTTCATTAAGTAAGGTTTTAAAAAATAGTCATCTTTATAGCAATTACCCATACAAACTTTTTGCACTAAAAAAATTTGAGAATAAAAAAGTAGAAAAAATTACTGAGAAATTTTTATAAGTTGTTCAATGCTTTATACTGATAATTCTGATTCAGATGAGTTAGAAGAATGTAGAAGTGAAAAAAATTACCTCATTTACTATTGAAAAATATCAAAATAATTATCGTTTACGAAAGCTGGAAGATTAAGTGAGTTAATTTGGTAGAGTAGACCATATCAATATCCTTCATGTTTATCTGATACAAGTGCCGGTCGTTGATTTGATGTTTACAATAATTGTTGTTACAGATGATACAGTATCTGCGGACATAAAATTAGAGACAGAAACAGAAGATGGCGTGGTCGGCGAAGATGTACCGTCAACCCTGTCGCCTAACATG
Organism: Copidosoma floridanum; assembly: GCF_000648655.2. Next base: position 459,802 of record NW_019379538.1, read on the forward strand.
TATCATCCACGGCGTGCTCTCAAAAATGCAATAATTGACTGGTTACCAGAGTTTAATAGAAAGCGTGTGGCCTTTGGCGTGATTGCCAAGCCCCAGCCATGTGTCGCACCAACTGTACCTATTCCTATTATACCATCAATTAATACTTGCATGAGCTTGACATCAGCGACGACAACAGCAACTGTAGTGGCCACATCTACATGTAGCCTAATTACCACAGCTATTAGTCGCGATAATGCAGATCTTTTCATGCCAGTAGCTTCTGCAGTTTCCATCAGCAACTCAAGCCATTTGCAGGCTTTGGCTGAGGTTTGCACTAGCGTCATTGGAGCTGATACTTTCAAACCTCCTAGTGGTCCTGTCATGAACTCCCTTGTGTCCGACACAAAGGTTGTGAAGGAGCCACTTCTGCAGCGAAGTATAGTCAACAATGTCTCTAGTACTTCTATTTCTACCGAACCTATGGACTGCAACACCATACCTCCTGATTCTCGTACCCTTAAATACAAATCGTCTACTCGTCAAGAGTATGATTCAATGGTTGAAAGCACATCCGTAAGTATTAAAATTCAATAAATGTATCCATACAAACGTTCGATTATTATTGTCATTTCCCTATTTTTATTAATTTTCGCACTTTCTTCTATTTTTTTACGTTATGGATACATGCTCCATCGTTAAAATCTTTATCTATACTTTTATTTAAAATAAGGGCACCGAACCGGGTCAGGGTCACTGACACTTTTAGTTGGAAGTGTATCGTATATACCTTCGCGCTCGGATTCTTTATGTGAGAAAATGGCATTGAACTTTTTTTCTAATTTATAACGATATTCGCGAAAAATGCTATTCAATTTTAATTCGTAATAATCAATAAACAAATTTATCATACTGGATTTACAGCCATCACTTGATATTTTTTCTTTAATTAATTTTATTTTATTTCTTAAGAAACTAGTTTTTGTGTACGAGTCCGAAATTTCATTATTTAAAATTAATTTGTCTAATTTAGAAATAGCTAACTTATGTTTCATATTCGATCGGAAACTAAAAAAGGTAACAAAATTAAGCTTATTGGTACATTGTGTGATATGTCTTGGAAAAACGTTACAACTCTTACATTTAATTAAAAATTTTCGCTTTAATTCACCGCTTTTCACTTCTTTCTGAATACAACCAAGCTTATAAAAACTAAAACATACATTTCTACCGAAGCATGCACGTATGGAGTCAAGCACCCTTGAAAGCGATTCAAACTTCCTACTGGTAAAGATGGTAAGTAGTTGTTGCAATCTGGTGTTCTCCATAGCATTACAGTGTAGATTCCGGTTTAAATATCAAGGACGAACAGCTTCCACCAGCGTCCACAAATAATAATATAAGACGTCCAATGACAGTTGGTTAATAATTGAAATAACGTCCAATGGTGGTACTGTCTAATTTTGTATTCATTGAAAAAAAAACGACGTTTCGGCCGTTTAGGCAATGTCCTGGCCCTCATCAGGTACAAAAATCTATGAGTAATGAAAAATTCTTTATAATACAAATTTTGATAAATACAATAAACGCAAATTAAGTAAAGTGTATAATATACCTCTGACTCTTACGAAGGGGTTGTAAAATCGTAATGTAGTCAGAGTTTCAAGTTTTGTTGCTTTTATACCCTGCACATATGCAAATGACACAATATAAGCACACAATACAATCAAATAAGAATCGCAAGCAGTTCCTTATAAGACATACGTGAACAGATAATGTTTTCCTAATACCATAAATAAAAGAGGCCCTCAAATCATGTAAGTAGAGTTAGCCTCCTTTCTTAATTGACTTAACGAGAGACTTGTAACAATTTTTTAAATTTTCTGTATCTTGTTGTCTATTAATATTATTATTGATATAATGCATATTTAACATTTCGGAAAACAGGTGCTTTTTATAATTTTGTTCTGTTTCTAAAATTTGTATTTATCGAAATTAAAGTTGTGTGTAAATTCAATGCTATGTTGTGATAGTACAGATGTATTCCAATACAACATAAAATAGGTATCATTTACACATTAGTAGACTTTTCTATTAAGTTAGCAGACACTCAATTTCATAACGATAATTTAAAATTAATCAACAAATTTTTACTAGCTAACAACTATCTTCAAAAATTTATTAATAAATTTTTAAACAAAAGAATGAATACCTTAAAAAACATCAACATGATTGACATTTGCAATAGAAACAATAATAATTATTAAGTAATCTTACCATTACCGCATACCCCCCACTTGCACGGTCCTATCAAATATTTTTCTAAGAAGCTTCACATTGGTCTTGTATACAGTTTAAACAATAAATTGAATTAAATCTTTTCACTTGAAAAAGATGTAACCGAGCCACTCGATAAAAATAATGTCGTTTACCACATACGATGCGCGAATTGCAACTGCTGTTATGTCAGGCAAACATCAAGAACTTTAAAATTAAGAATGGCAAAACATAAAAGAGACATAGAGAAAAAAAAGGAAACATCTGTACTATCACAAACTAACATTGAATTTACACACAACTTTAATTTCGATAAAACAAAAATTTTAGACACAGAACAAAATTATAAAAAGTGCCTGTTTTCCGAAAGGTTGAATATACATTTTTTCAATAATAATATTAATAGACAACAAGATACAGAAAATTTAAAAAATTGTTACAAGTCTCGCGTTAAGTCAATTAAGAAAGGAGGCTAACTCTATGTACATGATTTGAGGGCCCCTTTCATTTATGGTATTAGGAAAACATGATCTGTTTACGTATGTCTTACAAAGAACTGCTTGCGATTCTTATTTGATTGTATTGTGTGCGTATATTGTGTTATTTGTATATGTGCAGATTATAAAAGCAACAAAACTTGAAACTCTGACTACTTTACGATTTTACGTCCCCTTCGTAAGAGTCAGAGGTATATTAAACACTTTACTTAATTTGCGTTTATTGTATTTATCAAAATTTGTATTGTAAAGAATTTTTTATTACTCATAGATTTTTGTACCTGATAAGGGCCGGGACATTGTCCAAACGGCCGAAACGTCGTTTTGTTTTTCAACAAATACAAAATTTGGCAGTACCATCGTTGGACGTTATTTTAATTATCAACCAACTGTCACTGGACGTCTTGTATTTTTATCTATACTTTTATTTTTATCTCTGTCTTCATTCTTATTTTCTTTTTTATACCTATCATCTTAGTAGATGTTTAACTGGATATGTAATAGTAAACCAATATAAGATTTGGTACTAGTGGTTCCTTTTATTCATCCAAACCAGAGTATACAGTATAGATACATATAACGAAAGCATGAAAAAATGTCCCTCATGCTAATGCAGTCTTGCAGAGATGAATTAAATTATGTGTTCGAAGACTAATACGAAAATAATAATTGAAAGGACCCCGCACAAACCCTTAGGATATTCTCTCTCGGTTAAATTGGCTGAAAATTTTATTTATTACAGATTAAGTTATCCTGAATAAGATGCAACTATTTTTTTTCCGAGCAAATGGCTAGTTTTTTAGAAAAAAATTGTTGAGGATGGCGATTTGTCATGAGGTTAGTTTGACAGGTGGCATGAACCATTACAACCTTAAAATGTATATATACACACATATAAATGTATATTTATTGTTTTTGACTCTTGATCACCGTTTGCACCTGCTGAAGAAGAGCGCGTGATAAATTCTTAATGAAGCAAGAGTCAATGGAAGGGGTTAGGCTAAGAAAGGAGTGAATAATCCCATAGCCTTAACGATGTGGTTTGAACTGTCGGATAGGCATAATCAACTGTGCAATAGATGTTTATTATATATGCGCTCATCTTCAATTGAATATGCTTTTTAAAACCATTTACAATATTTTGCAATTTCTCACGGTCTTATTCATCATGAAAACTCTATTATTATTTTTTTTTTAATTTAACTTTGATATGTTATACAATTATTTTTACATGTGATATTTTTCCTATTTCATTTAAGGCACTAATAAAGTTCCTTCCTTTTTCTGCTCTTTTACTGTAGTCTAAAGGTCTAATACAAACCCAGAACATGATTTTTATTTAATAAGAGTCCCCGAGTACTCAGTTCCCATTTTATTGTTCTTAATTGATTTAAGAATATGTTATTAATAATCTCTTTTTCTGATAAGTTCTTGTATATTACTCTTAAATAATTATTATAGTAAGTGCACTATACTTTTACTTTGTATTATTAGATGAACCTGCACCCCCTCCCACTTCCAACCTCGTAGCTGTCTCTGATGAAAAGCCGTCACCACTGATCCGACCTATTTATCAACAACTGCAGTGTCATGAGCGGTCATGCTCTTCCTCTTACCAGGGTGGCCGTTACTACAATCCCGCTCTAATGCTATTCACCGTTGGTCCGATTCAAGCCCTAAACTTAGCAGTGGTTAATGTTCTTGAGTTGCAATCCTTCCTATTAAATACTCAGATAAGTTCAATAAATTATTAATGTATAAATAATCGTAATAGTAACGCGTTACTTTGTTTCAATATTTTTATTAGATACACCTGTACCAACTCCTATNAAATACTCAGATAAGTTCAATAAATTATTAATGTATAAATAATCGTAATAGTAACGCGTTACTTTGTTTTAATATTTTTATTAGATACACCAGTACCAACTCCTATTCCTTGTCTCGCATCTGGTTTTGATGAGAAGCCGTCACCTCTAATCTGACCTATTTGCTAACAACTGCAGGGCCATTAACGATCGTGCTCTGCCTCTTGTTGAAGTAAATAACTAGAATAATACTTTCTTTGATACTCTAATACTTTCTTTTAAACAATCATTTTTGTGACGAACATTAGGATCCGATTAGCATTGAGAACTGTTTGGACTCTTGTTTTTCGAAACAAGTTGAAAGACGAGTATTGAGATCTATTCAAATATCTGTTACTTCACTGATCTCAGTACCTTCATAATTACGAGATTTAATGCATACCTTGTGATTCATACGACCAATTTGAGACGTACGTTAAGGCAAACCTTGAGATTTATCAAAAAATACGTTATAGGACGTAATATAAGACCAGATTTAAGTAAAAGTGTTTGACTCTCTTTTTCACCGTTAACATGACCAGTTCCATGAAAATTTTTGAGACCTTGTTTAAGACGTATCATAAAACCAAATTGAAGACAGACCATTAGAAAAACATTAAAATCTATTTTCAGATCAATATTTTTATGATATTTAAAAATTATCTAACTACCAGATTTAAGACAAGATATAAGACCTAATATCCGACCAGTTTTTAAAGTGACTAAAATAATTTTTCAAGAACTATTTGAATACTGCTGTTACAAAATATTCAATACATATTACTTGTTCCAATACATTGTAATATCAATAATGAGAATGTTTTCTAGATCTATTTGAAACCAGCTCAAAGACATCAATCAAGATCTTTTTAAAAACGCTATTTGTTTTGGGTCCCAATGAAATTATGGGCTTTTTTGTAGATTTGTAGTTTGTAATTACTAAACAAATGTTGACATATTTTCAAGTCTTTTTAATATAATTTTAGAGTTTTATCCAGACATAAGACAAAAATCAAAGCCACACTTTTAGCCAGACTTTATAAAAGACATTTAGCAAGGCTTCAAGCCATACTTTCTGCCAGACATTTAACAAGACTTAGAGCCAGACTTCTAGCCAGACTTTTAGCCAGACTTCCAGCCAGACTTTCAGCCAGACATTGAGCAAAACATCAAGTCAGAATCTTAGATATACTTACTGCCAGACATTAAGCCAAATATCTAGTCAGACATTCAGCAAGTATTTCTGCCAGACATTGAGCTAGACTTCTAGCCAGACCTTCAGCCAGACATACAGCAAGACTTTCTGCCAGACTTTCAGCCAGACTTTTAGCCAGCCTTTCAGCGAGACATTCAGCCACATTTTCTGCCAGACTTTCAGCCAGACATTAAGCCAGACTTCCAGACATACATTTGGTCATTCTATCTGCCAGACATTGATCAAAACATCAAGTCAGGTATCCAGACATACTTACTGACAGACATTAAGCCAAACTTCCAGTCAGACATTCAGCATGTTTTTTGCCAGACATTGAGCCAGACTTCCAGCCAGACTTCCAGCCAGACATTGAGCCAGTTTTTCTGCCAGACTTTCATCATATTTTACATATCTCCATTAAATTTTTTCAAGAGTTTTTTTTTTTTAAATAGCAAAGATACCGCATGCAGTTATCACTAGTAGTACACTATTCATTCACGTCACTGACAAGTTATAACTTTAAAAAATAATTTACGTATCTCTAATAATGAAAACGTTAACAATGTTGAATACGAGAATTTTTTGTATGCTGTAGAAAAAAGATTAGTGTCGTTGTGAAAAAGGTATAACTGTGACGTATTATCTGGACTTCGGACTTCACACTTTGTCAATTGTTTTTTTTTTCCATTTTTACGTCTACTTGATCGTTGGTTCACCGGCAAACTTTGTAACTTGATGCAGTACTGTAAGATTTAAATCGCACAACTAAAACTTACAAAATTATAAGTATCGAACTATTGTTAAAAAAACAATACAAAGATAATGACTGTAAACATTTTTTGGTTAGTTTTTTTTCCGACTTAAATGGGGGAGAAAATGTATTTTTAAATTTACAATAGATATCACTGGAGAATTCAGCAGAACAAGAAAAAACAATTTTAGCAATACAACATAGCGAAAATAAAGCATTACACATTATTTTCAATTTTCATTTTGATAAACGGCAGTGAAAAATTTTAATCAAATGAAATAAATCATTTTCTATGAGTTTAAAAGGATTTTGATTTTTTTAAACTATACAATAAATAATTTCAGCATCATTTTTAATGCTTACATCAACTTCACATGTTTATTAATTCGGGTATTTACAAAATTCAACCACAAAAACTTAAAATAATAGAGAAAGTGAGATAGTAGTTCACGTCAAAAAATATGCATGTCTCCGAGTTGATCCATGAACCCGTGGGCTCTTGCCTTGGGTGGGACGGTTATTGACGTAAGTAAATCTTAAAACTGGTGGGAGAGGGGGTACTGTGCGGCCGACCACGTTCGAGCTGCAGGGCGTGCTATTGCCCACGCTCGACATCACCTATGCCTACAACCATCTGAGTATATACCCACAGGGTACCAGGTCCGACAAACTCCGGTGTCAACAAGATCGGCAACTCTTTGCTCACCCCTTGGCTGAAGTTGGATGCGGTGGGCACGTTTCTGCTGCCACGCCTTGACTTCGTCATGCAGGGGGCGATAATCGAGATGGAATGCTTTACAGCGGCGGACAATGAGGTCCAAGGGTTCGCCAAGAGCTGGTTGAGCCTCCCTGAGCAGGCGAGCACGGAGTTGGTACACGTACCACCGAAACGGGGCTTCAGTGGGCTGCTCTAGCTCACGGATTTATAGGACCTGCTTACGATGGCTCATAGTTACATAATCCTGTACACCAGAAATCCCGCCGTGAGCGAGTTGGTCATGGAACTGTTAAAGTCTGGCTGGAAGTCTGGATCAAAGTCTGGCAGATAGAATGACCGAATGTATGTCTGGAAGTCTGGCTTAATGTCTGGCAGAAAGTCTGGCTCAAAGTCTGTCAAAAAGTCTGGCTGAATGTCTGGCTGGAAGTCTGGCTCTAAGTCTTGTTGAATGTCTGGCAGAAAGTATGGCTTGAAGTCTGGCTAAATGTCTTTTACGAAGTCTGGCTAAAAGTGTGGCTTTGATTTTTGTCTTATGTCTGGATGAAACTCTAAAATTCTATTAAAAAGACTTGAAGATATGTCAACATTTGTTTGGTAATTACAAACTATAAATCTACAAAAAGGCCCATAATTTCATCGGGGTTATTCACTCCTCTCTTAGCCTAACCCCTCCGTCGACTCTTGCTTCATTAAGACTTTATCACGCGCTCTTCTCTAGCAGGTAAAAATGGCGATCAAGAGTCAAAAACAATAAATATACATTTATATGTGTGTATATATACATTATAAGGTTGTAATGGTTCATGCCGCCTGTCAAACTAATCTCATGATAAAACGCCATCCTCAACAATTTTTTTCTAAAAAACTAGCTATTTGTTTGGAAAAAAAAATAGTTGCATCTTATTTAGGATAACTTAATCTGTAATGAATAAAACTTTCAGCCAATTTAACCGAGAGAGAATATCCTAAGGGTTTGTGCGGGGTCCTTTAGCATTTAGAGACAAAACACCTTACAGACTAAGCTATGTATCTAAAACAAAACTCACTTGCCTTACTTATCATAGAACCATATACTTTTTTACTTTGCTAATACATTCTATTGTATATGTTATAATTGATTCATAAATGTAAATATGTTGAAAAAAAAATATAAATATGTTATAATATATTTCTAACTTATATGTTATAATATATTTCTAACATATTTACATTTTTTAAATATAAAACAGTATGTGTAGATAAAAGTTCGGAAGTTACATTTTTTACTATCCTTTTTTTAAGCTTAACTATAGTTTTGATTTTTCATGTATAGCTAGTTTTATATTTGTTGGTAAATAAATCAAGTTTTTCAACAAACATACGTGTCTAAAAATTGTTATGCTATTTTTAATGAAAAACGAAGTAGAAAAAATGATATTTTTGTGTATAGTTTTATTTTTTACAAAAAATGAAGTTTTGTTTTGATAAGTCTAGTGCAGACAGGTACAGCAGTGTGTCGGTCAGTATTGCAGTGACTATGTATATTTCTTGTTTGTACATCGCCTTTCTACTGTACCTAGTATATATAGTGTTCCGTACCTGTATGTTACAAAAATCCTATAAGATTGAAAGTTAATACAACAGTATTTTTCTAATTACATACTCCTTCGTTACAAATAACACCAGGTACAAACTTCATTTTTACTTTTTTAGAAAAAAAGAGATTATCTGTCACCTGTAACATAAGAGTTCATTGTTACAAGGATAAATAAAGGCGTGAGTTGCGGTTAAAGTTACTTCATTAATACCTTTTATCTGTAATTCTAGTAGCTCTAGCTTATATCTGCAAATAGAGTAGATAAAAGCGAGTGTGGCTGAAGTGTTCGAAAGTCATTGATTGGTTCCACCATTTTCAGGACTAACTAGGAAAATTACAAGCCAAGTAGTGATGTATATATGTATGCATCTATCCATGTATGAATCTATGTTTCCCTCTCTTCTGATTTTACTGCCCATGTGGTTCTGAAAATGGCATCTTCAACCGCATTCTCTTTTACTCAATCCAACTACATAAGAGCCTACGCGCCACCTGGTGAGCTAGCTAGCTAGCTAGCTTGCAAGCCTAGTTAAAATACAATTGTATCAAGATTATAGGCCGTGATGATTTCGGGCTCGAAAACTCGAGTTTAAGCGTCAGTATTGATGCATCGATGTCTGTACGATGAAAACATTTTACCAGGTTATTAATATATACGCGCCAATCCCCCACTTTTTAGATTCGTTTGAATACTTTATTTTTGCAGTATGCTTTTGAATGTTAAAAAAATACGAAAATCTTTGTTAAGTCGATCAAAGTCAAAATATAGGTAGTGTAAATTCAATAGCTACGTCAAATTTATAAGACAATTTTTTTTAACGTTTATTGATTATGATTTTTTTTATTCTAATCACCAAAAATAGTTTGCCATGTTCATAAAAATTTTTATTTGTGCACACAAACAAAAATTTAAAANGAAAACTGCAAGAAGGCTCTGCGAGATGCATCTGTCTCTTTTTACCTGTCTCCACATGCACCACTGGCCCTATCCACTGACGCCTCAGACTTGGCCATTGGAGCAGTCCTCGAACAGCACGTTGACTCTGAATGGCGCCCGGTGTCTTTTTACTCAAAAAAGCTCACGCCAGCTGAAGCCAATTACTGCACCTACGATAAAGAGCTCCTTACAGCTTACAGGGCAGTCAAGCATTTCAGCTGTTGTATAGAAGGTCGCAGCTTCATCCTCAGGACTGACCATAAGCCACTCATTTATGCTGGCGAGCAGTTGTCCAACAATGCGTCTTCTCGTTGACAGTGGCATCTGGATTACCTGCTTTAATTCCATGTGGATTTTTAACTCATAAAAGGTGAGGACAATTCAGTCGCAGATGCTCTCTCCAGAGCCTGTGCCATTGAGATGCCCTCTGGACTACGAGCACACCATATTGAAGCAGCCCAAAAGGACGACCAAGAGCTAACAAATCTGCTGGACAACGGCATTTTAGACCTCCAGTGGCTACACATTGAAGAGACCGAACTGGCCTGCATCGTCAAAGACGGAACCGTCAGGCCCTTTCTGCCAGCAACCTTGCGACGTCAAGCCTTCGAAGCCTTACACTCACCCGCTCACCCAAGTGCTCTTGCCATGGTCAAGTTCATGACGTCGAAGTTTGTCTGGCCTGATATCAAAAAGGACATCACCCGGTAAAGCCGCGCTTGCCAAGGCTGCCAACACTCGAAGGTCAGCAGACACAACCGAGCCGCTTTGCAATCCTTTGACCTCCCGGACAACAGGTTCGAGCACGTCCACCTGGACATCATCATCCTACAACAGGTTGGAAACTTACGCTATTACCTCACCATGATGGGCAGGTTCAGCAGATGGTCGGTGGCCGTTCCTTTGGCCGACATCACAGCTAAAACGATAGTGGCAGCCTTTACAAAGGAATGGATCGCCAATTTTGGTTGTCCTCTGACACCTGCTCTCATGATCGTACGTCACACGTCGCCTACGCGTCTCATCGAAACATTTATATAGCGCTAAGATTTGTGGAGAAGTATAGTTACATTTGTCTAGTGGAATTTTTCAGACATTTCTAGGTTGGTACTCTACGGCTGAGGTACCTCCTCAAAACTGACCACACGTTACCTAATTAAATAAGTTTTTGGTCTTATTTTAGGTGTGCTGTCAATAATATCGCAAAATAAATAGTATATATATATATATATAGGCTGGTTACTATAGTGAATCCATCCTGCCTAAGAATGGCTTCGGTCAGCGACGAAGTGCTCAAAGTAAAGTGGCTAGACCCCCTGCCAGTGCCTACACAAGAGATACTGCGCATCCTCCGTAACACCACGCTCGACGAGCTGGCAGAGGCCGCAGATCACATGGCAGACGCGCTTGCATTGGTGAATGCCATCCGACCACACGGGCATCAACGTTCTCCCTCACCACATCATGCTTCGTCATCACCGGGTTTTAAAGCTGCCTTTTCAGCTGAGGCTGTGGAGATAGCTGCCTTGTGCGCCACCATGACTTAACTCCTGGTGACAGTACAGAAGCTATCGACTACATCCGAAGGAGGCCAACGCTCGGGACGGCAACGGAATCGCAGCAACAGTCGCGGCAACAGGCCTCGCTCGCCCACTCCCTCACAGAATGGCTACTATTTCTATCACTACTGCTTTGGTATAGATGCAAGAAAGTGCAAGCAGCCTTGTGCCTGGAAATCTCTTCCTGGGCAGGGAAACTAGTTTAGCTGCCGTCAGCACAGACGGCCTACGGCAGCTGTTTGCCCCAAGTGAACTGCCTACATGTCTTTGACAGAAACTCTGGCCTGAGTTTCCTCGTTGACTCAGGATCTGACGTTTGTTTTTTACCGCGCTCAGCCGTGCGTCAAAAGCTCTTTGCTCAACCTCTAAAACTTTCAGCTGCTAATATGTCATCCATAGCAACCTACGGACGCCGCATAGTCACGCTTAACCTCAGGCTCTGGAGGGCATACACCTGGCCTTCCATCATTGCCGACATCAAAGGAGCAATCATGGGTGCCGACTTCTTGGCGCATGCAGGCCTTCTGGTCGATATGCAGCGACGTCAGCTAATGGACTCAGCCACTTCTCTCAGCATCCCGGCTCTGGTCTGCACAGCCCAAGTCCACTCGGTGTTGCTCTTTGGCAGCTACGACGAGGATGGCCCGAACCTCAGGAGACAGTACGATCGGTTGCTGTCGGATTTTTTAGACATCACCAAGCCTAGCATACAGCGTGTTACGCTGTCCAAGTGTAGCGTAACTCATAGCATACACACAACAGAACCTCCAGTCTACGAGCACCCACGAGGTCTGCACTGTGAGCGTCCGAGCGCGGCCAAGCGCATGTTCAACGATCTGCTGGACCAAGGAGTCGTGCACCAGTCTTCTAGTCAATGGTCCAGCCCGCTTCACCTCGTGCCCCGGCCATGAGGAGCGTTTCGAGTCACAGGTGACTACCAGCGTTTGAATGCGTGCACACAGCCGGATCGCTACCGCCTGCCACTTATAGAATATCTCATGCACCGGTGCCACGGCGCCAAGATATTTTCCACGGTGGACCTAGAGAAGGTCTTCTATCAAGTGCCCATGGCAGAGAAAGATATCTGTAAAACAGCGGTGGCAACGCCCTTCGGGATGTATGAATTTTTGAGCATGCCCATGGGCCTCAGAAATGCCACTCAAACCTTCCAACTTTTCATGGACTCGCTGCTGCGAGACCTCCCTTTTGCTTATGTCTACGTAGATGATATTATTGTTGCATCCAAGAGCCACGAAGAGCACCTACAGCACTTGAGAGAGCTCTTTGAAATTCTGCGAGCTGCAAGGCTCCACGTGAAATTGGAGAAGTGCAATCTGGAAAAAACACAAGTTCACTTCCTGGGTTTTTTGCTGACACCCGAGGGCTTCAAGCCACCAGAGCACAAGGTGGACGCCATTGATAATTTCCCCAAGCCAACCAATATTCAAGAGCTTTGCAGGTTTCTAAGTATGACGAATTATTATCGCCGCTGCATACCTAACGTAGCCATCCTACAAGCTCCGCTCAACAACATGCTTGTCGGAGCCCCCAAGAACGAAAATTCAAAATTGATTTGGAGCAAGGAGGCTGATCAAGCATTCGAAAACTGCAAGAAGGCTCTGCGAGATGCATCTGTCTCTTTTTACCTGTCTCCACATGCACCACTGGCCCTATCCACTGACGCCTCAGACTTGGCCATTGGAGCAGTCCTCGAACAGCACGTTGACTCTGAATGGCGCCCGGTGTCTTTTTACTCAAAAAAGCTCACGCCAGCTGAAGCCAATTACTGCACCTACGATAAAGAGCTCCTTACAGCTTACAGGGCAGTCAAGCATTTCAGCTGTTGTATAGAAGGTCGCAGCTTCATCCTCAGGACTGACCATAAGCCACTCATTTATGCTGGCGAGCAGTTGTCCAACAATGCGTCTTCTCGTTGACAGTGGCATCTGGATTACCTGCTTTAATTCCATGTGGATTTTTAACTCATAAAAGGTGAGGACAATTCAGTCGCAGATGCTCTCTCCAGAGCCTGTGCCATTGAGATGCCCTCTGGACTACGAGCACACCATATTGAAGCAGCCCAAAAGGACGACCAAGAGCTAACAAATCTGCTGGACAACGGCATTTTAGACCTCCAGTGGCTACACATTGAAGAGACCGAACTGGCCTGCATCGTCAAAGACGGAACCGTCAGGCCCTTTCTGCCAGCAACCTTGCGACGTCAAGCCTTCGAAGCCTTACACTCACCCGCTCACCCAAGTGCTCTTGCCATGGTCAAGTTCATGACGTCGAAGTTTGTCTGGCCTGATATCAAAAAGGACATCACCCGGTAAAGCCGCGCTTGCCAAGGCTGCCAACACTCGAAGGTCAGCAGACACAACCGAGCCGCTTTGCAATCCTTTGACCTCCCGGACAACAGGTTCGAGCACGTCCACCTGGACATCATCATCCTACAACAGGTTGGAAACTTACGCTATTACCTCACCATGATGGGCAGGTTCAGCAGATGGTCGGTGGCCGTTCCTTTGGCCGACATCACAGCTAAAACGATAGTGGCAGCCTTTACAAAGGAATGGATCGCCAATTTTGGTTGTCCTCTGACACCTGCTCTCATGATCGTACGTCACACGTCGCCTACGCGTCTCATCGAAACATTTATATAGCGCTAAGATTTGTGGAGAAGTATAGTTACATTTGTCTAGTGGAATTTTTCAGACATTTCTAGGTTGGTACTCTACGGCTGAGGTACCTCCTCAAAACTGACCACACGTTACCTAATTAAATAAGTTTTTGGTCTTATTTTAGGTGTGCTGTCAATAATATCGCAAAATAAATAGTAACATCGCAGAGAGTACTACATAAATATGTAAATAAGCAACCTTGTTCTATTAGAATGTGATACTACTTTGAAAAATCAATATGACCTATTAATAATGCGTTAACTAAGTTACTCAGCATGAACCACCATAAAAATTGAAAAAGTTGCAGCAAAATCATAAATGGTATTAAAAATATATCAAAAAAGACTACTCCAACATGTTGAAAATGCATGTAACCAATTGGAAACCGTACATATTCTCAAAAAATGCGTTTTTTGAATTTTTTGGTACGTGGCACCTAAAATATATCAAGAACAACTACGGAATCGTACAGTAGACCAAAAAACACATTTTCATGAGCTACTAAAAATTGTCAACAATGAATATCAGCTATGGAAAACTGCAAACAACCTTAAAAAACTAGTTTTTGTTAATTTTTATTTTGTGCCACCAAAAATATCACAAATAAATTAGCAGGATTTCAAAAATGATCTAAAAATACATTAAAAAATACTAAATCAAAAATGGACCTTTTTTATTAACATGATAAAAAAATCGATTGGAAAGGTAAAAGTGTTAGTTGTTGGCCGTGTGAAAAGCTACTCTTTGAAATTTTTTTCAATTTTTCGAGTAGAAACTGAAGTATGCAAAAAATAAAATATAAAAAACATAATTTTTGACATGACTGTGCATGTGCATGTAATAGGAAGCTGAAAATTTGGCTTCAAGGATTTTTTTCCATTCCCTATCATCGAATGGTACTAAATACCAAGCCATTCTTAGACAGGGTAGATTCACTATAGTAACCGGCCTATGTATATATATATTATAGCCTTCGATATAATAGATATTAGTCTATAGTTAGAGACTTCTATTTATACTACCACCCTTATGCATAGAATTAAGTTCGGCTTTTTTTAAGGCCTGAGGACTTATTAATTGTATACACACATTCAAAATGTGCACAAGGAGCACTATTCTGCTGTCCTGTGAAAAAAGACCATTAACTGACATAGTGATAATGGTAAAATCTTTTCGTCCCAAACTGCGAATAGATAAGTTGCTTGGACTTTGTTGATCTTATATGGCGAAATAAAACCCGAATCACTTGATCTTGTTGATGATGTTTATATGATTAACAACGTTTTGCCAACGTCCGTTGGCAATATCAGGGCGAACTACAATGTTTAAACATAGTCATTATATATGCGTGTTTTTAACTATATTTTCGAAATTGACGTATTAGCATTTTATCTTANCTTTTAAATTCAACTAGTATAATTTCATAGCACATTAATTAATACATTTATCACAAGATACATAATAATGTAAAGACACAATGTAAACACATTAATACAAAAAACATCTCACAGCGGTTGACATTGTCGATATATTTAATAAATACAAGAAGTATGTATCTAACAATATATATAATAAAAATATAAAATCATTGAACATAAGAGTCGAGCTCTTCTGTTAAGAATAGGTACATATTAGAGTATAGTACGCATTTGAGAAAACAAAATCTGATTTCTCACGCACAGCAATGATTAGATAGTACATAATATTGAAATCGAAATTTTTAATGGGAAGCAGGGAAATTCAAATTTATATGCGGTTATTAGAGTATTTAAGAATTTTAGATAGAAACTTATTGTATTAATGAGCTTTTTTGAATCCTTTGGTTTGTTGGTACAGTTGCTGTTTAAACGAATATATACTGCTTCAGAAATGAATTCTTTTTTCGTTAATTATTTTCTACATTTTTAATTTTTATGTTGTCTTCGCTAAACGTATGATTTGATCCATGTATGTGTCTAGATACAACTGAGTTACCATTTGAGCAAAATACACTTTAAATCTCGTTTTTAGTTGACATTTGGTTCAACCCACATACTCAGCGTCTTTTACATTAAAAGTATTATTGTGAGATGGGCTATTACTATTTTGCCTGTTTTGAATATTGGTTTTGAATTTGTATTAACGTCGTTAAATTGTGTGATCGTAAAATTCTTTTGGATAAGTATTCTGTCTTAGTAGGCATGTAACTTTTCTTCATTTGTTGTTGTGAAATTTTGGATGTAAAAGTGAAGCTGCTCTATCAAGTAAATTGAAAATTATATTTCCCTTTAAGGCGATAAAATGATTTGATTAAAAATTTTTTAATCTGGCTGATGACGTAGGTTGAGAGAACCAATTTGTGATGATTGTGTTGTTACTGTCTATTATAATTTTGGTATCTTAGAAGTTAATGGATTTATGGTTTTGCATTTCATGTGTGAATTAGAATTTTTCGTGAGAGCTATGGGAAACACTTAAGACTGTATAGAGAAAATCAGATAGTACACATAGGATTGTATTGTCAACATATCTATCATTGAATAAGGGGGAGCAATTAAAATTATTTTTTTGGATATTAAAGCAGTGGTACTCCAAGTCAGTCATGACCAAATCGGCAAAGAGGGGTGAAATGGGTGAATCCATAGGGGTTCTATTAATCTGTTGGTAAAAATTATTATCTAAACTGTAAAAAGTATTGTTAAATAAAAGTTTGGTTACATTAATTATGGTATGAAAAGGTAATTTTACTTTTTTGAGTGATCTCAGTAGTTCTTCTTTCTAAACTATTTGTAACCAGGTAACTCGTTAACTGCAATATTGTAGCATAGTATCACTATATCTAGTGACAGAAATATACTGTAGTAAAATATAACAATTACATTTTAAATAACATATTTAATTATTAAACTATTATATAAAATACGGGTTGACTCGGAATGAAATATGTTATTAAACATTTTTTTCAAAGTTTTTTTTAATGTAAGCTACAAAAAATTTTTTTAATTCGTCGAACTGAACAGTTTTCAAAAACTTGAATGAATTGCTTCAGTTAGAACTAATCTACAACCGGAGTAAAAACGGAAGAATTTAGAATGTAACCAGCGGCTCATTGGCTGTTTTCTGCAACCGCTGCGAGTAGGGCTATTAAACGGAATTCTAATTTATCAGAAAGTTGATTAGTAGACTTCGTACATATGTGTATGTATTTTACTGGTGCTCATTCGATCATGAAGTTGTCTGCTCTTGAAAATACTGCGTACTAGTAATATAATACTACGTAATGTAACATACGTAAGCATTAATAATTTACATCAAATGCATAATATCGAATGTTTGCCTCTAGAAAGTTATGCCCTCATTGAATAGTGTCATGATGTGGCTTTTTTGTTCCGCTCCATGTGCACGATACATATTTTCCACAACGGAAACGGAATGGCTTAACAAATAAAACTAATAGTGGGGGAAGTTTCATCTCTGACGCTATGATGTTCTGCTGATTATTTTCACCCCGTATACATACACCGTATTGTATTTGCAACTACTGGCATTGCAATGAAGGCACCTATTTGTACTTTTACAATCAAGTTACTCAATAATTTGGTTCTTACTTCTGTTTTTAGAACGAAGTTCTTTATCGCAGGTTACGATGAGATATATACTCCCCTTGTATTTCCGGTGTACAAGGACGGTTGGGAACGGGGACCCATCAGCCAGAAAGGGTAAGAAAAAAAAGTGCACTTTAAGAGGGGGAATACAGAGCAGCAGTGGTGACAGAGAGAGAGGGAGAGAAAGAGAGAGCGCAAGCCAGCTAGCACATGGACCCATCAGCCAGAAAGTGTAAGGAAAAAGCGTGCACTTGTAAGGAAGGGGAAGACAGAACAGTAGAAGCCAGTATAGCGACAGAGTGAGAGAGAGAATGAGTCAGCAGCGCAGGAACCTATCGGCCAGAAAGTTTAAGGAAAAAAGCGTTCACTCCCATTTTCGCTAGCTACAAAAAAAGGCCAAATTCAAGAGAATTTGATGACGAATTGAATGCAAAAAGAATTTTTGCAAACTAATGCTATTTAAATGAATGGGAGCACTTTTTTAGTCGACATGCATATACATACGACTTGCACACGCATCTAAGCTCAGGCGCCCATAATGACATAACCAGTAAGAAATTAGTGGCCAATTTGAATACTTAAATTAAGGAACTAAATAATATTAATACTATGTACACTAGTTAATATTATTATTTTGATAAAGTACATTAACAAATAATTTTTGCATGTATGGCAGATCGATGCAGATAGCCAGTATTGATTAAACGGGTGTTTATCATGTAACATAACCTTCAAATATTACAAAATACGCCATATCTTCAAAACGAAACCAGATAGGGCAAAAATAACGTGTTTTACGGGCTTTCTGAAGAGAATTAAAATATTGTGACGCATGAAAACGGAGGCGATGAGTTATGAAAAAAACATAATCTCAATTTTTTATGTTATCAATGTACCTTCATAAAACAAAGAAGGAAAATCATGGGAAAAATTATGTTGTATTTAGTACAGGATAATTATAGTGCAGAAATGGTATTCCATGGTCATGCGTGCACATAACCTTCAAATATTAAAAGTATGCCATATCTTTAAAAAGAAGCAAGATATAGAAAAAAACAAGTATTATAGGTTTTCTCAAAAGAAAAAAACATCATTGCACACAAAAAGAGAGGTGTTGAGTTATGTGAAGATATAACCTCAAATATCAGTATTTTAAATATTTTTCTATAAAATCGAGGTAGAAAATTATAGCATATTTGCAAAATTATTACAAATATGTAGGATACATTTCTCGTTTTTTGCTCAACAATAACCTTGAAAATTATTTTTAAAAGTTCCTGAGCCTTTCATACATGACAAATACAGAGAGAAGACATAAATATACCGCCGTAACCCGCGATAAAAAATACATAGTGAATTCACATATATTTACAAACCGTGTATTTTATAGTATACGTGTAATTTCTGTATACATATGAGAACTTCGTTCAAAAAGAACCGACTAAAATGCTACAAGTAATTACTGTTTTATTTATAAATGCATTAGAAATGCGTTTAGGAATACAAATAGAAGTTGGTGGTATATGTTCTCTGAAAGCATAATTTTGAGACAAGCACAGCCCTCAAAACTTTATTTAAGGGCAG
The DNA here is from genome assembly GCF_000648655.2 of Copidosoma floridanum. Next base: position 478,987 of record NW_019379538.1, read on the forward strand.
AAGAATTTTATAAAAACGCACATATCACTACAAAATCTTATTAATCAATTTCTTATGGTACCTCAGATCACTTTTTTTTTGTAGTTTTACGTATTTTTTTTATTTTTTATTATTATAATTGCTGATATTGTTAAAAAAATACAGAAACACCATTCAAAAAAATTATTTGTAAATTGTTACTTTTAAATTCAACTAGTATAATTTCATAGCACATTGTGCTGCATTCGAAAGAAAGTCAATTTAAAATACAAACAAACAATCAAGTTTTCAAGCTATATTAGTATCAGTAGGTGCGTGGTACGGAAAGTACTGCTGGGATTGGATCTGAAGAGCTTCTTTGCTTCTTTGTCACAGAATTCTGGACAACTTGCAGTGCTGCTGGCGATATATGCTTGAAAGTTTTATTCTGATTCGTAATGCATCAGTTATCACGACATATGTTATAATACGAATTCTCTGCTTGTGGCTATTATTAATTGTATAGAGTTATCTGACTCTTAAAAAGCAATGAAATCTGATAACTTGTTTTTTTACTTTTTTATAAGACAACTTCACATATATTATTAAATTAAACTGCAAATAGGTTATCTGACATATAGTATAAATGTCTTCAAAAATAAATGTACATATTTAAAATATTTTTATAGAATTTGTCCATTTGAAGGTGTATTAAAAATTTAAACATGAACTGTTGTAACCTAAGATCAGTAAAAACTGTTAGAATGATCGTAAGATTTGACCAAAAAAAATTAAAATTATCGCTTGTTACGGGGTGCTGCCGATGCGGAATACCGAGGCGGAATTTGCAACCTCGACCGGGCCTGTGTTGCTAGGGTACCCTCGGCGACACCTCCAATAAACTTTATACGCGGGTGTCGCTCTCCGAGATACCGCAAGGGCCAAGTATCGCAGCGACCTTGGACGTCGTCGCCTCTCGCGATGACTTTAACATGGCACAAAGGGATCGGGCACACACAGAAAAGAAGCACTCACGAGTAAATTTAAAATAAGAAATATATTCAAGATAAATATAAAATATATAAAATTAATCGTGGGTATGTGGGTGTGTGTGTGTACGCTCGTCGAGTGCGAATACTCGACGAGCACGCGGCGCAAACTCGCGAACCGGGCAGACAACGCGGGCTACTCGAGGGCCGCTACCCTTTACAATCCACTGCCTGCTGGCAGGTACTTACGGCTATGTGGGGTCGCTCCTCGACGATGCCTCTCGCAGGTCAAGTCTACACGAGAGCAGTGGAGCGGCTACGCTGAGGTCAGTAGGCGTCTCTACTGGCAGCGTTCGAAAGCCGAGATTGACGGTATTGGCCTTGGTGACCCTGAGTCCGACGCGGGCGTCGCCTGCTATCCCAGCAGGATCCGGACACTCAGCACCAACCACTGCACCGGGGACGGCTCAAGCACAGCCGCCACGACAACAGTCGTAGGAACGGGAACACTCCAGAGGACGCGTCTCACGTCCCCCAAAACAGAATTCGCTTCTCGTGGGGAAATTGCTTCTCGCAACCCCCAACAAAAACTCGCTTCACGTGCGTTCGCTGGCTCAAGCTAATCTGATCCCTTTTCTTTTCCTTTTCCCTCTTTTCCTAACTGTCCTCTACGTGTTTCCTCTTTTCCTTCTTTCCCTATCGGTCCTAGCCTACCGATGATGGCTCGATGGTATCTCATCGTCACAACGTACTTTCGTATACAAAATTACAGCCACACTTATTTGGCGTTTTCTCTTCCTTCTATAATTGTAGCAGACTAGTAGAGTACATACTTTAATTAATATGGTATGCTTTATTACAACATAAGCTGTTTTGAAAATTTGAATGTATCATTCTAAGCCACTGTAAAAGAACAAACTTAAAAATTAAAAACCCTGTATCATTTAATTTATCAACAAAATCTTGATAGGCGCAACGAATTTTCACGAAGTTGTTAGCGTTTTATTATTTAAAAAAAAAAAAAAAAAAAAAAAAAACATAATGTAATTATGCATATGAAGAAATTAGTAACATTGATTCTCCATTAAGTAAAATTGTTGTGTAGATTGGATTATAATTTTTTTACCTTAATGAAACAACAAAATTGCCTTTAAAAAAGAACTAAAAATCGTCTTAAAAATTTGAATAAGGTACAAAATTAGTTTTTCTGAGCCATCTGAACACTATCAAAAAATTAACTTTAAAGCCTAAAATCGTTCAAGTCGGTTGAAAAGTTTCTAGGGTATCACATGCATCACACACATATACTTCGAAGTAATATGTGTTCACAGATAATTGTAGCCGTACTGTTAACCACAAAAAATAGTGTAAGCCAAATATTTTTTCATAATATAACTGTCGTAAGTTGTAACGGTGTATTCTTTATCATCTATAAGTTTGTAATATACACTTTCTATTCCTATTTATATTCCTATTCTATTGTGTGTTGGTTCCTAATCTTAGAGTTTCCCCATTTTAGATAAAATTCTCAGCCGTTTTTTAACTACCGCTAACTAATCGGGGTTATACTTAAAAAAGGGAGGTCTTAGGATCGATCGTATAAAAATATCACATTTTATCATATTGAATTACAAAGTACATAAAAAATAAGTTACTCAAATTGCCGTGTTACAAAAAATATACTTTTTTACATGGTTAAATATAGCAAGAAAAACTTGTCGCCATCGTCGCTTAGTTTTGCTCCGCACTTAGTTGTTAAGCTATAGTTGAAATTTCGGCTCCTCTCCTCGTAGGCGAATATTCGGTGTGCTCTTTCCACGCCTCTCCAAAGTAAACGCTTACATGCATATTTCCACGTGAATCCGTAAGTGAATCTGTCAGAGCACACTTACAATTAGTATATTCTTTTTATCCTGATCAAATGCGAAAAAAAAAAATTTGCGCCTGGTTCAGCTGCTTGGTCGTAGCGGCCGTAACGGAGCGCTTAAATGATCAAGTATAAGCATGATTTTTTTAACATTTTTATCCAGTGATTTCTTGATTTATAATGTAATAACGCCAGAAATAGCAACTTAAGTTCTTGTAACACGATATATTTTTCCATACGTATAATCATAAAATGTGTTTAGAGTTCCATACTAAAAAAAAAGCTAATGCAAGAAAGCTGACGTCATTCAGAATAGATTTGTATCTTACAAAATATTGTTTATTAACTATTTTCTAAGAACATGAATCAAATAAACAATTTATTGGCCTTTCCTTTAAAAACACAACACGCTTCTTGTGTAGCGACATTCCGTCGACTAGAGAGTTGACCTATTCAGGCTTTAATACACATGCTAAAAAAATCATTTAACGTAGTGAGATTCACTCGTACGCAAGCAAACAGACGAAAGCGTGCAGGCGATATACTTCTATAGGCGCGTTATCCGTGAGAGTAAATCAACGATTTCAGAATTTTGACCTTGAGAAAATATGTGATGAAAGTATATTTTACTTGTGGAGCGGCTTTGGCTCAGTGATAATCGGGCTTGTTACTGTTACAACAGTTCTAGGGGTCACGGGTTCAATTCTCGGTGAGTGCAGATTTTTTCAAAAACTGTTTTTATCGAGAAAAGTTTCCATGTAACCCCAGCTGTTTCGAGGCGAGTTTTTCAGTGGAATTTTCCTTCAGAGTAATTCCAGGGTTTTTTTCTTGCCTCACAGGTCTTCGGGTGTGGGCGAATGTGAAAACAGTCTTAGGGCTGTAGGTAGGGATTAGCGGTCCGGTGCGTAAGGCAGAGATCGCCGGCCTTATCGGCGAGGAGTGGTCCCTGAAATATGGGGCTTCTCCGGGGTTGTTTATTAGCCCGGATCCAATGCTTTGGCAGAGAGTGCTGGCTTAACCGATGATGCGTGGACGTCCTGAAATATGGAGCCCTCTCCGGGGAAAGGCTACACAGTGGCGACTGGACCCGATGCACCGTTGGTGCAGAGAGTGTAAGCTTAACTGGCAAGGTGTTTGAGCGGAGATACTTGCACTGTGCCCATGGAATAGGTATGATATCAGCAAAAAGGGTTGGAAATGGGTGTGGCAATACACCCCCACACATAGCGGGTGATTGGGTGGCCCCGGCGACTAGGCGAGTAGTCTGTCGCGGTAACCTGGTAAAAAAAAGAAAGGAAAAAAAAAAAAAAAAAGAACTTTGAACTAGACTTGANAATGGGTGTGGCAATACACCCCCACACATAGCGGGTGATTGGGTGGCCCCGGCGACTAGGCGAGTAGTCTGTCGCGGTAACCTGGTAAAAAAAAAAAAAAAAAAAAAAAAAAAAAAAGAACTTTGAACTAGACTTGAACCTGCAATTTTCCGCACATAAATTTAAGTCCTTACAGACTTTCCTATGAGCAGGCTCCATATTAAAAACTTAATTCCTTCTAGTTATGGTATGGTAACTTATTTGTAATGTAAATATCCATTTACTATTTATTAAGTAATTTGGTTTGATTTATAAGTAAATTACTCATTCAATATGTTAATTTTTGTAATTAAAACGATTTTTTTTTTTCACTTAAAAATCAGTATTTTTTATTACAGCAGCGTTTCAATGTATTGATAAATATTTCTTTACTTATTAATTTTTTACTTTTGCAATAAATAAACAATTTTCATACAATTATTTAATTTTTTTTTAATTTTAGTAATGTTTTCTAAAGTTTTCTTTGTATTCCATAAACACATTAATTGATTTTTACTGCATTTTATTTTTTCACAATTTTTCTATTCGTAATGAAAATAATTTTTTTTGACTCAAGGACGTTCATCACATTTAGTGGGGAAAAAGTTCAGAGAGGTTAGAGGAGCGCAAATACATGCAGCAACACTGGCAATTATTTTTCTTATGTACATCTACTTACGTACACGCTCTTACGCACACTTGACCTCTTTTTTCTTGTGTTATTGAAAAAATAAAAACTTTCTATTGAAAATTCAAAAAGTTTAAATAAAAGCAATCTTTCATACTAACAAAAATTGAGAAGTTCTTACAGACCATATAAATGTTTAATTCCTCTAAAACTATGAAGCTAGACTCTCTAAAATTTTGATATGTTATTTGTAGTGATACAATGTGTGCGTCATAATTTTCAATTCTGAAGAAAAAGAATTATCACGATAACCCCCTTAAAACCGATAGTGACGTAACTGAGTATCTGGTAGGATATCGACACTCTCAGAAGAAGACACCTCTAGATCTAGACATCAATCTGAAAAAAATTTTTTTGATATTTTTTAATGAAACATGAACCTATAACCCCTCAAGTTTCTCTCATGAAAAAGCCAGCACGTTCATTACTAAGCCACTAAATGATGAAGATTATTAAAACTACAAACTCATAAAAAGTATGATCAAACAAAACTTATAGGCATAATTTCTTTTTACTGATTTTTCAAAGCGTTATGTAAATGATTATAAATGCTAAACTAACATAGCCACACTTTTTTGTAGTGAGCAATATTTACTATCCGTTTAGTTTAATTGTATAGAATAAAAATGGATCATATTCATGCATAAAAAACACTTAATTTTAACATTTTTAGGCATTAATTGTTGGGATCGTTTAAAATCTGTAAAATTAAACTTTTCAGTTAAGAAATTTCTCTTATAATGTGTTATTGCGACAACATTGATTAACAGCTTACATTCCTCATTTGAAGAATACAAAAAACTGTTGCTGTCTTTTCAATATTTTAAGTAGGTTGGATAGTGAATGATCAATTCAAGGTGGTTCTACAGTAAAAATAGAACAGGATGAAAAAAAACAAAAGGAACACATCTAAAATGTTGTATCTGCATACCAAGAATACATGTAAAACAATGAAATTGCTTAGAATATAAACTATATTGGGCACAACGTATAGTTTTAATTGTAAAATTAACAATATTTTATATTCAAATCATTTTTGTTTTTATATTTACATTATTGCAGTACTAAAATTTATCGGGTGAATTTACTGAGACTATTTGCTTTTTTTTAAAAACAATTTTTTAGTAAAACAATTTTATTTCTAGCAAGTATGTGTTACACACGATAGCATATAGCTATCCGTTCGTATGAACCTCCTAATTTAAGCTCACTGGTAGGAAATAGAAAAAAAAAGCGCAGGATAAAAAGAGAGGATAGAAGCAAGGGACGTGGAGTTAAGTCAAAGACAGGAAAGTGAAAAGACCGAGAGAATAAAGTAACCGTAAACACAATCATTGCTTCAATTTATTGATGGATCAAAAAGTCTATTATACATATAGGTATAAAAAGAAAATTCTATTGTCTTTTCAAACTACACTTTTATTTTTAGAAATAATTATATATCTTACAATAAATCTTAGGAGATTAGTTGGTGTAGAGACATTTTCATTGGTTACTTACACTTAAGGCCTTGGCGTTATCTGTTCAGAATATAACTAACTAACGTATTAAAATTTACAGCTTGGTACTTTGACCACGGAAAATTTTTTTTCAGAATAGAGAATGGTCTAGGAAAATTTTCTTTTAATGTAATGAAAAAAAAGTAGAATTTTTAGTGAAAAGGTTTTTTGAAAGAATACATGTACAAAGATAATGCAGTAAATTCTCTAAGTCAGTTTCTAAGATATGATAGGCTTAATATCCAATGATGTGTTCATGTATTTTCTAACGCTCAAAATTCTCTGGTTTGTATGTAAAATTTGTAATTAATACCACCTTTGTTTGTTTATTTAATATAAATTATATTTTTTAGCAGTTGATTGACACTGAAGTAGAAACAATGGTAGTTTTCGTACCTAGTGGTGCATGTTGCCAGAGCGAGCACTAAACCTGAGGTACACCCCTTAAAAACGCTCGAGATAGAAGTTGAAGTTTAGTATGTGACATTCATGGCGTAGAATAAAAAGCTCTTTGAAGAATTGCTGAGCTTTCATGGGATCTTAGTCATGAAATTTTTTATGCTTAGCTTATAAAGCACCTACAATAATGCATATATTAGATTTGTTTTTTTTTTTTGAAACCACAAGAGTATTATTAAAATTTAAAAAAATATATCCATAACTTCGATATGGTTTTGGAAATAATTCTTTTGTATATTTTAAAAGTTTTTCTTTTTATGTTTTAAAAAGGCTGAAACAGAATGTAACAAATTTGTATAGAAGAGATTTGTTACTTTTGTCAGATCTAATAAATTATGTTATGTCATTGTATCTGACATTACTATAGAACAAACGCCTATGAAAATGACCCAACATAGGCGGGGTAACATGTAAAAGAGACATAACATATAACGTTTTAATACGATGTACAGTGTAGATGCCCACTTAATTGCACCTTTATTAAAGATGATACGGGTGCTGGACGATACCGAGACGACGAAAATCGTTTTTGTCTATAAGTATAAAGGCTAGACAGATAAGCTGGAATGTGTTAGAGATGACAATGTTACTTATCGTAGTAGTTTAGAGATCAGACGTGCCTTAATTGCAATATGTAGTATGAAAGAAATTTAAAAAATCTAAAATTAAATAAATCTATAAGATTTTTAGTTAGTCCAAATGGTCTAAAAAAAATTCTTTTCTTTTAATGCTTTCTATTTGCATTACATTAATGTTTAAATCAAAATGTTGTTTATAACAGTTATTGTTGTAATACGTCTTGAAGTTCTAGACAAAATATTGCTGTTGGCTTGAGGGTGGAAATTTAGCTTTAAGAAATTATAAATACAGTGAGATAGATACTGTTAAAAAAAATATCTTATAGGCAGCAGCAGCATAAAATTGAGAGCGTACATCGAAATATAGGTGAAATTTAGTAGACAAAACTCAATAGTTGGTAATCCTATAGCATTGCGTCACCTTAAAATTTTTTGAAATTTTCATTTTCTCAAACCAACTGCACAGAGATTCAAACTTTGCGTCTGCTAAAGAATGATTTCAAATGATACCGTTCTAAAAAATTTTTCTCATTTTATATCAGGATACGAGATTGAATTAAAAAAGAAGTAAGAATGTCCAGTACGTTGAAAATAGACATAATAATACTTTGAAACTCACGTTTCAAAGGTATTTGTTTCCTTAAGAATAAATCATCTTTGATTTTTTGCTTGTGAAATTGAAAGTTAATGAAGCTCAAGCCAATTAACCACTGTTAGCCTAAATTTTATTCAAGAATTTCCTTAAAAAATAGCAAATTTTTAAGAATTATGCCCTTTCTTACCTACGAAATACAGAACTCGCGACTTGTTGCACGTCCAGCTATTTAATTTCTGATTCACAACTTAATTTATTACTATTTCGTCTTTTAAACATTCAGTAGCTTCTTCGACAAAATTAGTGATTTTCACAAAATTATCCTCGTAAAAGTTTTTAACTATACTTTCTAAAGGTTTTTCAAAAAAGTTACTTTAAATTTCGGTGTTTTTATATTAAATGAACGTCGTAGAAGATGTTAATAATTTTGCTTTAAATTAAAGGAACAATGCGACACATTCTTAAGGTTCAATAGATCTATTTCTTCTAATCAGCAAGAATCTCCAAGCGTCTCTGTCCTCCAAACAAATTTTTACCCTCAAAAACATGTACTTTATGTATTATTTGAGAAGATTAAATGCTAAACCCTGCCTAATATACATTATTATGCCCAAAAGATTTTTCAACAAGTCTAAACCAGACAACATCGAATAATTGAAACTTACTGAATTTGATTATGCAGCAGCATCAAATACAAGACATCCGATTTCTAAGAATGTATTACACCAAAGTAAGATAAGTACTACGTAGGATCTTTGAGAGGTAAATGAGTTTTTCGTATCCACTGAATTCAATACCGTTAGTTAAGAGAAGCTATAGAAAGCGTTAGAGGAGGAAGAAATAGGTTTCACTTGGCCGACTTCTAGAGCTATCCACATCGAATGAGCTTATGATTTAAATACCATCACAGCTACAATGACAGTTCAAAGATTTGCAGCTAGAAAGATATTTCCTCAAAAAATTTTCAGTAACTATGAAAACTATGTAAACAAAAGTATTCAAATTGACTTTTCTTTGAAAAAAAACTTTACTTGGATTTCTAATCTGCCAATCGTTTCGCACATGGAAGGAGCTTCAAAAAGTAAAATGGGAAGTGTAAAAGACGATATTCGCAACTTCTAATGAGCAAGCTCCCATAGACAGAACATGATTAACATTTTTGTCTGAAGTAGAACATATCGTAAACTCCAATCTTTTAACTTTTTTTTTTTTTCTTGCATGCATTGCATGCAAGTAATAACAAGACCCTTGCACCAAACCATTTTCTGATTGATACTTATCTATAGCGTTCAAAGCACATTATCGTTTCAAAACCTCTTCATCCTTAGAGTGAGTGAAAACAAGCATAATTTTTTTCGGACGCATTCTGACGGTGTTAAGTCTGGGAATACTTACCAATGTTAGTACCAAAAAATATAATGGTTTCACATTAATTTTAGTTAAAAAATCAGATATTTAGTATTAATTTTCGATTATTAGGAACCATTTAAAATTTTAAAAGGTATAATTATCAAAACTTTTCCTGAAAACACTGTGAAATATGTGTTGCTGCAGTAAAAACTGCGTGAGTTATATGTATGCAAACACCTGCTTTCGCCGTATGAGATCTAGACATAATTGTTAAGCTAAATATTTAGTACTAGTTAAGTAGCAATTAACCTATTGATCTCAGAAATCTTAATAAATATTGGTACTGCTTAAAAACTTGTTCTGTTACTTGTTAGTTTCAGTTGCTCAATTTTATTTTTTTTCAGTTTTGTTTGTTTGGTTTCTTAAGAGTTTTTTTGTAAAAATTTTTTTTTTTTAAATTGAGTACAACTAATTGTATAACGATTTGTTTTAGAATCATAGTTTCTTTATGCACGTATACATAACTTTTTTTATTTTTCCCTAATAAAGCTTCCACTTATTTATGGTTTAAAAAAAGTTGCTAGTTTCTACAAATTGAAAAAAAAAAAAATATTGTCGTAGCACGCTAAGAAGTATAAATTATTAAATTTTTTTTTTTTTAATTCATTTGTACTTGTTTATCAACCGCTTAAGCTATAATTTACACATGCTGTAGCAAAGATCTTGAAGTTTTCATAAAAATTATTTGGCATCGTTCGTTGGCCTCTAACTATCGTTTAATTATAGTTAATTTGAAACATTCCAGCTCAGCGCGCTGAAACGGACAACAGTGCTGAAGTGGTGGAGCGGTGGACTAATGCAGTGGCTCGGGGATCGTGGCTCTGCAGCAACCAAACGAGGGACTTTGAAATTAATTAGGCTTGATAAATTATGGATATCTTGACTTCTGCTTTACTTTGAAAAATTTTTGTGTGCACAATTTAGGTAACTTGATGAAATTCAACGAATTATCAGAATTATTTCAATAAAAATTTTTAGAACTAAGTTCTTTATGTCACGTACTGAGGGGGCTGAAATTTTAAAAACGACAGATTTGTATGAAACGGAAGTAGCTTACTGGAAGTCTCTTCCTCCTAATTCATTTTGTTTCCCCCCTTGCTCCGTTGCCCCCACCATCAGTTCCCTACACACTTCCCTCACCCCATCATATATCTTCCAACCATGCTGCACTACTCTCCTGCACACCTTTGCCCACCATTCCCCTTCACACTCCCGAGCAATTAATTTTTAAACCAATTTTAATTTTATTATCCCACAATAGTTTTTATTTAACTTAAAATTTTTTTCTTCTACAATTCTAAAAAAAAAAAAAAAA
>NW_019379538.1:502299-542717 GCF_000648655.2 Copidosoma floridanum
ATAAAATTCTATGTGAATGTATTTCAGATAGTTTTCGAATGTCAGATTAAAGTTTTTTTTGGCTCTCACATGGTGGCACCGTCTGTCATTAATTATGAATTACGACCGAAATAATTAAAAAAATTTAGGAATGCCTTGAAAAAATTGGTATAAGCTAAAAATTATGTGTAGAATAATATATTAAAATTTCAGACACCCTAGCTTTACCGTTTTCAAGAAATAAATTATCTATTCAACACGTATTTTTATTTGAATAAGAGTATGTTACAGATTGCGATAAAAAAAATTTCAAACTGCTGAAATTGAAGTATAATGTAAAATTGTATGTTTTAAACATCATATTTCATGAAGAGCACCCGTAGCTTCACCGCTGTTTAGTTATGACAAATTGAAAGTGTATGATTTAACCTCCGAACGTATCTGTACTTATACGTATAGATATACATAGGGTTTTCGCCTCATGCGGCATTGCCACATTTATTTTCACTTGTCTGTTTCGGAACACATGATGTATTTCAGAACACGCATTGACTATACATTATGACACTACCCGCTTAAGACATTCCTCCCCTATCTGATAGTCGTCTTTGTAATAAAAAGCGAGTTTGGATGATACGTAGAAAGCATGTGTATTTTAATTTGAGATGAACTTTCCTCTTGTTGCAACGTGTCAATAACTTGAGTGTTAATATTTTGTGATAGTGATTTTCTGTCGGTGCAAAGTGCGTTTTGATGTTCAGTTTTCACGCGTAAGCAATAACTACATCAATAGTTTAAGAATCTGTTTAGTTTTTAAATCAAGTTGAAATGGATTTAAGTTCTTCAAAATCAAAACTAACGAAAACACAATTGACTAAATCTTTTTATAATGTAAAACAAAGTTTTAATCCTATTAAGTATGCCGCATCATAAACGAGTCCATATTTTGCTACCTTAAACAAGAACTTTAGTGTTCTTTAAATTAATCCAAGCATAAGAGGAGACACGAGTCCATTTTTTTATTTTAAACACATCAATTCAAAACAAGTTAAATTCTGACTCTTCGTATAAATTGTTGAGGCTACATCAAAGACATACAGGAACATTTTAAAAAAACGACAATCGTCAACAAAATCAAAGAGCAGTCATTTGTAATAACAATGTTTTACCAGTATGTAATTCAACAGAAAGAGCAAGGGAATTCGGAGTACAACGTATGTTTCGAGTAAAATCACAGAAATCTTGAGATAATGAGGATTAAACAAGAAGCAAATATTTAACAGGAAAACAAAGTATACATCCTTCTTTAAATGAATTGGAGGAAACACATACGTATATACTGATATTATAATTACGTACGCCTACATTACAATTGTTAAATTTACAAAAACGATATTCTGATGAGAAATCTGACCAGTAAGTTTTAATTTTGTACATAAACTTTTAAAGTACTTTTTAAGAATGTACTTTTTTTTTGTAAAATTACGAATACTCATCATTATCAAAGATATAGAAAAAAATTTAAATTACAAAAACAAATGTTTCAACTTCACCCAGCAGTATCTCCACATAAAGGTATTATACGTTATTATATTTTTTACTGAAAGTTAACAACAAATAAATCTTTTGTACTTGCTACGAATAAAAAATTAATGTTTTAACGTAATAAANTCATCAAGAATAATAATAAGAAATAACTGTAAGTTTTACCACTGGCCCTTTTCAGGGCCAGTATAGTTATTTACGTTTCTTACTGAACCATCAATCTCATCGGTTCTTTTAAGGGCCACCTATGGTTTAACGGCATTGTCAACAAATACATTGTAACTACCATTTTCGGAAACGATTCATCGACTAAAATACGATATAAAGCCGGCCACTTTTAAACTAAGTCAGTCATTCACTGGCAGACGTCACGAGCGGAGTTGTTTGTCGCAAGGCTGGAAATCCCGGCGACCGATGACCCTCTCGACTCCAAGCATTTAACCTGGAATCATCGATGCTCTCCAACGTCTGTGCCGGGAGAACCTAACATCTATAAATGAAAATCAAACTTGAAAGATCGCAGCAGTCTTTAACGGGAAAGCATTACGAACCAGTCAACCCACCTTAGATCACTAAAACACCCGAGTATAAAAAAAAGAAGGTGCTTCAAACACTAATGTCTTTGGCATAATACTAAGAGACGTTTGGAAAGAGCTTTACAACTAGCTCCAACGCTAAAAAATTAATTTAAGAATGAGAAAAGTCATATTATTGTAAACAATATCAGTAAAATTTCGCAAAATTTTGTTTTAATGATGCAAAACATGGATACATTAAATAAATTTGTACTATGTATTTACTAATCTTATCAGAATAAAATAATCACTTTTATTTTAATAATGACTTTTTAAATTTCACTATTTCACTTGAAAAAAATTTATAAAATGTTTTAAACCATGAAATAAGTTTTTTTAATGTAATCGTTATTCGAACGCCTAAATTATATTTCTTTTAGCAGAAGATTAGTTACCACCGACGGGCCAGCAAAACTGATGATTGCAGTGTTTTAATCAGAAACTTTGTTCAATTAAAATGCGTTTGAACTAATACCTAAGGTAACGAATTTCAACTATTAACTTTACATTGTTTCTCGTTTTCTAGAGACAACTATTAATTTCAGAAAAATATTAAGCGAACTAAAATTGTAATTTAATAAAAATCTTACGACAGCTATTCTTTATTTTGATGGCAAAAGTGTACCTGATACTTGGTTAAGAAATAAAATTGATCATTTGCCGATTCTTGTAAGTGAAAATCAAGAAAGTAGAATATTAAAAGTAATTGTTCTGGATTATAATTAATAGTAACTCTTGCAGAAGCTCTAACAAAGTTCTAGTTAATTGTAGTCTGGCTAAAAAAATTAAAGCATTTTGCTGTTATGCCGCTAATACTCATTTAAGAAGCTTAAATAGTGCAGCAGTTGTTCTGGAACAAACGCTATGAGAAAATTTATTATATTTACCCTGCAGACATTACATTCATAAACTTTTTTCTTACTAGATTTGAATCAAAAATATCCATAACCAGAGGACTTAATCTTACTAATATATAAAGCGAAGCTAAGCTCAAACCGTTGTAATCACTAACCATGAAAACTACTCAACCGATCTTGCTCGAATTTTGATTACTGATTCTTGACACTTCCTAGATGGTTTTAGTATAGTTTTTATCTTGAAAAAATTAATAACAATAGCAATAAATAAGCGTAAAGTTTTGTAAAAATACGCTAGCTTTTCACTTTTGTTTAGTAGGATCCGCTAGGTGGTGTAGAAGTTAAATCTAAGCTACCTGCAATAGAATGAAGTAAGTCTGGTTATTACATCCCTGAGTAAAGTATTAAATAACACAGTCGATCATCGGCAGTGCATGAAGCCTAAAGCTGGGAGTCGTGCAGATGGGTATCCCGGCTACTGAAATCACTGTTTTCTAACGGACAAGGGATTTACGTGGAACCCCATCCTGAACCACCAAGATTAACGAGTGCCACCAAAAAAGGTGTTCTAAACTATATCGTGTCTGGTGAAACACCAGGAGACGTGTCTAACCAGAGCACGATCTCCTCTAGCATTTTGAGGTTTCATGACCATTTTTCTAACCGTTCTAGGGCTACCAGAGATTTAGCTTCAACATCAAGCCAGGAAAAATAACCCTGGGCAGTTCTGGCAGCCACAACGGCCTCCTAAGGTATCCAGGCATTCACGGTTGCTGGAAACTTAAATCAAGAAAGAGTTTAGCTCGGAAGTTTTTTTTAGGGCCATCGAATGACGAACTACCCTGCCAATAAATATATTGCAACTTAATGAAGTTGACACAATACAGCCCTTAGAACTTACAAACATTTCAACCATGACTATAGCTGCAAGAGCCTGAATTGGAAGGAAAACTTTAATTACTTGAAATGTATACAATTTTAGGCGTCAAGAAACGGTCGCAGAAGATTTATCAATATTTAAACAGCAGCATCAAAATTGACAAATAAGGAATTCATCAAGTGAGAGATCAGCTTTTTATTATAAATCTTACAGTAATCTCTTACATCTTACAGATTTTAAAATAGGTAGAAAATGCATTTGTATTATTGTGGCAATAAAAAATGTAGGGATACAGCTTTAGGACTTTGTTGCTCTGGTAATAAAGCTGTGATACAAGAGAAAAAAGTTTTTTACTTATACATTTTTTGTCAGTTTTAAATCTTTACAGCTTAAAAAATAGCTTTTTTTGTAGATTATACGAAAGAAACTGCAACTCAACAGCCCTTTAGGGTCAACGATTACTCTATGGCATAAGGAGCGCACGGTACTTTTCAGCATAACTACAGTTTTTTTACTCTTTACAGCTTATTATTTGACCAAATAAACTGTACGGATTCCGAACAAATATGTTTTCAATAAGAAGATTTTTGTGCTGAGAAGTATCAGGAATAGATGTAAAATTTTTAACTTGAAACGTTTTACATTACATGTCAACACGCTACGGTGTTTTATTTAGTGAGTCTTGGGCGAAGGGGCCGTTAGCGCACCTATGTAGGAAAGATTTTGTGATCAATCAACAACCTTAGATAAAACGCTAGTAAATTTCAGTGAATGAAAAATTGATAAATTTCTTTTATTTTTATTTGTATTATGATGATGAAAATGAATATAATTGTGTCCAAATCAAATTATGATATTGTGAACATTTTTTTTTAAATTAACCACCCTCCGCTGTTAATGATGTAGAAATTAAGATCATTGATCCGTTGGGGGTTATGCAGTAAAACAACATATAAGTGTATTTAATATTTTCCAAAATATAACTCTTTTTGTAGAGCTCTTTGATGCATATGTCCAATATTTGCATTGGCCCAGTATACACAGCAAGGTTAGGAAAAAAAAGAGAAAAGGAATGGATTTGAACACGTTACATCCTAGATCGTTAGAGGGACTCATCAGTGTGGCTGTACCAACGATCTTATCCACAGATTCCGGTGTCGCAAGATAGGTATTTAGCGTGTGATATGAATTCACATACCATGGATTTATGTATGATAAAGCAGAAGGACCAGGACGAACAGAGCAAGATGTTGTGCAACTTATATTTTTTTTATATTAAAATAATATTTATATTTGTCGCAAGTCTCTCTGATCCAAGACTCAAAATATAAATATTTATTAGTTGAAGCACCCTACGCTGTTACATGATGTGGAAGTTAAGATCAGAGATCCATTGCGGGTGAGGTAGGAAAATGACATACGGAAGTATTTAACATTTCCCATAACAAATGTTAAATACTTTCGTATGTCATTTTTTCATAATGAATGTTAAATACTTTCGTAAGTCATTTTCCTGCCTCACCCCTAATAGATCACTGATCTTAACTTCAACATCATGTAACAGTGGAGGGTGCTTTAACTAATAAATGTTTACATTTTGAGTCTTGGATCAGAGAGAGATTCACGACAAATAAAAATGTTGTACAAAATCCTGCACTGTTCGTCCTGGCCCTTCTGCTTCATCATACATAAATCCATGGTATGTGAATTCATATCACACTCTAAATGCCTATCCTGCGACACCGGAATCTGTGGATAAGATCGTTGGTACAGCCACACTGATGAGTCCCTCAAACGATCTAGGATGTAACGTGTTCAAATCCATTCCTTTTCTCTTATTTTTTCCTAACCTTGCTGTATATACTGGGCCAAAGCAAATATTGTACGTATACCTGAAAGAACTCTACGAAAAGATTTTATAATGGGAAATGTTAAATACTCTTGTTTGTCATTTTCCTGCCTCACTCCCAACGGATCACTGATCTTAATTTCTACAAAATTATAAAAGTGTTCACCACATTGTAGGTGTTGACTGAATTGCAACTCTATTAGTATTAAATAGTTTTAAACAGCGTGAAAAATTGAGTTTCCTGGTTAATCTAACGCAAAAAAAGTGTATTTGAAAAATCTGTATAGGACAAAAATAACGCTAAAGTTAGAAAAATTACTTGAAAACGGCTTAAAAATAAAACTTTATTGACTTTTGCCTTTGAATTGTAGAATAATTACGAAATTAAATTTATTTGAATCCCGTAGAATAACGTTAAATTGGCGAAAATCACCTAAAAATAACTTAAAACCTGATTTTAGATCCATCATACATCAAGTATCGACCGCATCGGATTACAATTTTTTATTTGGCATCAAATTTTATATAAGAAATACTTGATCCGAAAGCTCCAAGGATCAGAGAAATATGAAGAATTAATTTGAATATGATTTTCAGCTATTTTCCCGGTTGGCACGATTAAAAATTTTTTTTCCATACTAATGCCGATGACAAGTAACGGCAGTTTTTACGCTATTCGTCTTTATCGCATCGTTTGCTCCTTATTTTTATATTCGTAGAGCCCTTCATGCATTTGTATCATGCATAAGTATGTAAGAAAATGATTCACTGACTGCTTAATTCAACGAGAATGAGGTATTGGTTAAATCACAGACATTCAAGCATAGAGTGAACAAGAGCTCCAATCTTGTGACATCGACAAAGAAAGATATAGAAGAAACGATCGGTCTCTCTCTCATACTGATTACGTCGATTGGCTTAGACGTGTAGTGTTTGCACTGAAGCCATACTGGAGCCAAACATGAGGCTGGAATAGAGGAATGCTGTTTATGTCACTTTCGCTTACAGACAGCTGCACCCCTTGTTTCTTTATGAATTATGTTCTGAAAATTATTTGCCAATTTATCTAAGGTTAGTAACGTCACTACTGTTATAATAAAGTAATCAGCTCTATGTTTTACACATATAAACAATGTCAAACAGCTGATTTTTAGCAATGCTTTTACATTTTACAGCTTCTTAGATGTGATTAGCTGGTTGTGGCTACTTATATACTTAAAACACATTCCTGTTTTTTTATTATGGCATTAGCGATACTCTCAACCTCAATGAACTTGGCAACTGATGATTAAAATAAAACTAGTTATAACAGTAGAATAGTTTTTCATTGAATTTGAATATTAACAAGCACTGTATCTTAAGGAAGTTTAGGATTATCATTCAGAGAGATGAAGAACGAAGGGTCCCTCCTGCCCGCGCAGATGTACTCCCTTTACCGCGCATTTCATCTTGCACTCAACAAACTTCAAACTGTACGACTATAATTGATTATATTTTTTTTAAATGCCTGGTGAGTCGTGATTTTTTCTGTTGAGCGTCTTTCTTTTGTACTAACGTATCGTCTTTTTTTAATCTAACACATTTATAATGTGCCCTAATTTTTAATTAAATGGCAACTTAACCCTGTTCTCTCATAAGAGACCGTGTTAGACTGTCAATATTTAATAATTATTTTCTCAAAAATCTCCCCTGGTGAAAAATCTGGAAAAATTCATGTGTAGTCCTGATATGCTCAATTATAGCATTCATTTTTTTTGGCACGATCCTACATTTTAAACTTTTTTCTCAAATCTCCTTAACCATATGTCAAAAAAAATATTTCTTGAACAAGTCAAACGACTCTTCCTTTACATGCGGAATAAACTTTATGGCATGGTATATTAAAAAATCGCATATGTACCACAGGAGTAAAATTTTTAATTTTCTAGATGTACACTGCCCATTATCTCCTTGCATAATTAACTATTTTACATCTCCTCATAGCTAGGATTTTGGGATTTTCTGTAATCTAGCTACAGTCATCAATAGAGAACTTACACGTCGTACGATTTAGTTAACTAACATTTCTGTGTGTTGATCAAATGTGACTTATGCGGACATTATGAGGAAGAATAAATTACATAGGTACAAAATCATGCTTATGCGAATAGTCCGCACAACTTCCCAATATTAATAATATATGTGTATACATATCTGAAAAGCACCTAATGTCTGCATAAGCCACGTTTTGTAAACATGTGTGTGTATATATATATATATATATATAAATATGTTAATGAATAGTAATTTATGCGGACAATTACGTATATGTAAGGGTTATTATGAGGACAAAAGTGGAATTATGTGGACGTCCGCATAATTCTACTATGTTATTAATATATATGTTAAAAGCACGTAAAGTCCGCATAAGTCACTATATACATACATGTTTATGTACAGTGACTTATGTGGATAATCACGTGTATGTAAGAGTTATTATAAGGACAAAAGTAGAATTATGTGGACGTTCGCATAATTCTACCATGTTATTAATATATATTTTAGAAGCACGTAAAGTCCGCATAAGTCACTTTTTATAAACACACACACACACGCGCGCACACGCACGCACACACACACACACACACACACACATACACACACATATACACACACACAAATACACACACACTTAAGAATGTAAGAATGAAAAACAAGGAGAGAGTTGCTCGATTTTATAATACTAAACGTTATCGACTGTTTGTAAAACGGCGCCTGCAAATTATAAAGTNATTAAAAGCAGAGTACTTATCCCACGAAAAATGTCTACTATAGTATTATAATAAAATATGGCAAAATTAGTTCAGCGTTTGAAGCTCAGAAATATAGATACGCACACTAAACTACTAGAATAAACAATGAAGACACTCATCAAATTTAGGTCACTAATGACAGAGACTCCAGTACAAAACAAACACTGAACAAAGACTTTCATGACAATAATTTAAATAAAAAATTTTACATGGAAAACAAGACAGTATATTTTTTAATAAAACTATCAGAAGGCAAGTGTGCATACACAATATAAAGTAACATGCATAACGAAATGTATGTGTTGATAACTGGTGTAATTACAAAACTCACAATATAAAATCACAAAAAAATTAAAAAATAACAAATTCACATGAAAGTTCCGCTTTAAAAAAGAAAAGATAGTGAAAGTAAAGGATAATAGAGGCATGAAAACAGAGTCATCAACGAAACTTGCAGTATGCAAAACAATAGAACTACGACAACCAGTACATACATTCCTAATTATAACGGTTGATAAATTTTTTTTCTTTTTGTAATGTATAGCAAAAAAATGAATTTAAAAAAATGAAAACTAACAGTTATAGCAACAACACCACCAAAATAGCAGTTTTTTTTTTAACTCCTGCAGCCCTCTGATGCGCCACCGAAAAAAAATGGAAGTAATTCAAAAGAAAATAGTTGCAACGCGTAAAAAAATGTACATAATGATGACCAAACATTAAGGTTATAAAAAATCAAAAAATGTCACAAATGAAACATTGCATTTAACCTTTTTTCCACGGCTCTTAAGAGTGCCACAAAAATTACGGATAGTGCTATTACCTATAAAAAAATCGCTTTTACATTATTATTCTTATTTTTTCTTTGTTATATAGTGAAAGTAAACAGTTGAAAAAGAAGAAAAAATTTTATGTCAAAAAAAATTTTCACAGTTTGAATGGGTTAAATCCTTACACTAAGAAAAACAGAGTAATCAGACAAATAATGGAATTGTAACGTTATACAGCCTTTAATACATCTTCTTGAAAAAAATTAGAAGCATCTGCTGTAATAAAGAAGTTATTATCTACCACCCAAAATGGTAACAAAGATCAACCGAATACAATAAAAAAATGTTAAAAATAATTGAAAAAATTTAAAGCCAAGTTCAACAATGATGTAATGAACACCTATAGAAACGTTTACAAAAAAAAGTTATTTAAGAAGTATATACAGCCGTTATTATGATAGTGTCATGAGGAAAAATATTAATTTTATATACGTACACCCATTGATCTGGGTATGAGGAAGCAATAATTATTTTTTAAATTTTGTACAGTATACTCACGATATTAATTTTTAAGATGCTATGCTAATAATTTTTATTTTGTTTGAACAAAATTTGATCGGACCTCAATTACAACCTTTTTAGCCTCAATTATCTGAGTAAAATCAGCCTATTGAAAAGTTTCTTTTGTATGTAATACTTTATTAGTAGCCACATAGCATGTTTCATAAATTTATCTATAAGAAATATACCTTTGAATTTTCTTCTATTTCAAATTTGCATGCAACTTTTATTCTCGTTTTCATGAAAGAAGACTAACATTATGAATTTTGTAAGTGATGAAAAAAAAAAGTTTATGTAACTTCTGAATTCCAGAATTCTCGAGATTATTTCACAATTATTGTAATAATTTAAAATAAATAACCGAAAAAAAAGATAATTTAACTATTTTTCATCCCGTCTATGATTTCTGTCAAGCCTTAAAACTTTGTAAAATATGTCTTATATTAATATCAACTTACCATGATATTGAAAAAAAAAATTTAAGATTATTTTAAAAAGTGAATGAATTTATTAAAAATAAGTCTTGAACGTTTCATTCTATCAAACCCAGTTCCTACCATCAAAAATGACATAAATGGCACATCCATCTTGCGAGTGAAAATTATTTATGGTTAGATGAATAAGAAACTTAGAAATATTCTAGTAATGACTTTTATTGTATAAAAATAACATTTAACAATTTTGATGACGTCAATAATAAGGGTCGATTGTTTGATACTTATATCAAGTCACAAGAAACGCTAGTAAAAATAAAATACATGTGTTAAACTCCGTATACGTTTTGATACTATTCCATACTTTTTTTTTTATTTGTCAACGTTACGGAAGTATTAGATTTACTTATTTATTATTTAATTTATTATGACTTTAACCTGACCCTTAACATTGTAAGGTTTAACTCTTGAAATAGCTACCAAATCGATTTAAAATATTTATGTGAATAAATAATCAAATGGCGTAATAAATATTAAAAAGTTATCTCGTCTTTCAAGACAATTTTTTTTTTTTTTTTCATAAATTAGGCATTTCACGTAAAACGTCCCAGGCCCGCCGCGCGAGCGCTAAAAACCATTGTTTTCAGCTCATTTTCTCGGCCTCATTCCTATCTTAAAAAAATATGTTGCAAACAGCATTTCCGATGTATTTTTCAGTCAGCTTTGAAAAAATTTCATTTTTACTGAAAAAAAACACAAAGCATGCTATTTAGAAAGGCATTTAAAAAATTTTTTTTGATAGCCTGTATAGAAATTTAAGATTTTTTTACGTTGAAAACGCCTTTTTCGCAGCGTGCTCTCACTGAAAAATTCGAGTAAAACAATAGCAAAGAGTAAACGCTCGGCCGTCTAAACACGTGCTACGGGCTGGCACGGTGCTGCTCTGCGCTCCGCTTAAGTTAGCTAATATTATTAGCCTCATGAGATTTAATTATTTATCTAACAATAAAGTGTGCTTATACTTTATTACTTAACATAGTTTTGTACAACTAAAATAGAATCTTTGATTTTGAAAATGATTTTAAGGTAGAATTAAAAGACCCGTCAATACATTAAGCGTATTTTACTTCTTAATTCATTATAAATGCCTTGCAGATTTAAATCTATTTAACTTGATGTAGATGG
Source organism: Copidosoma floridanum (assembly GCF_000648655.2). The sequence continues at coordinate 513,727 of NW_019379538.1, forward strand.
CGTATTTGCCAAAATAATTAACCCACACTTAATTTGTGAAACAGGACTCTTTAAATAAGCCATTTTACGAAGACATTCATACTTGATTGCTCTGCAAAAATCAATCCAAATTAAGTGATTATGACAATCGTTTATTCACGATAGCTAAAAGATGCATTTATCCTTTGAAACTTATCAATCACTGATCTTCTAAAGATTTATTTCGTATTCCCAAACTCAATGAGAAATATTTATCTATCGGTCCCAGAAAATTCAAAAATTTGCGCGAATTGTTGTTGTTCAATTTATAACCGAAAATCTGATTCAGGTAATAATGATGGGAAAAAATTGAAATTTAAATGTGAAAATAAGTATCACAAAGCAGCAGTTGTAGTTCTCGAAAAAATCAAAATAATGTTTTCAGAATCTACTAGAGAATCAAAATCAAAATCTATCTAGAGAAGCAAAAGAGAATACAGCCACTCACTCTTGACCCTCATTTTTAGAGTCGTTATGACTTGATGAAAGAGTTTGGTTGCAGTGAGAGAGAAGCTCGAGCAACAAGAATGTTAAAAAAAAAGGTGGCGTACTTTCAATACCGCCTAAACAAAAAGGTCATTCTCTTTCGGAAGAGCTGATCGTTTTAGTTAAGAATTTTTGTAAAAAGGACGATATATTTCGTATCTGTCAAGCAGAAAAACGGTGAACGAAAACATGTTTAGAAAAGATTACTACTTGGAAATATTAATAAGATTTATTACTTATTTCAAAAAGGGTAAAGTGATTATAAAGTAGTGGGAACTAAATTTTCACAATTAAGACCATCACACTGCGTTTTAGCTGGAACTAGCGGTACATATAATGTATACGTATGTGTACATCATGAAAATTTGTAACTAATTCTTAAAGCTACAGATCTGAAACACTTAACGCTGAATACTCAACTACCTTTTACAATCTACCGTGACTGCATTAAAGCAGTAGTGTGCAGTAACTCGATAGAAAAATGTTTCTTAGATACAGAATGTCTAGATAGTTCCAATATGTCAATATTACGTCCACATCTTCTTGAATGTTTTAAAAAATATAATATTTTTGAAATCAAATATGAATTGTGGTTTCAAACAGACAGATGTACCATTGCTTTACAAACTTTAAATTCTTATGATTTCGTTGAGTTATTAGAGGAAAAATTCTTAAAACTCAAAACTCTTGATTGTTTTGCGTTTGTTATACAGAATTTAACCCAATCTTTTCATTGGAACAATAGTTAAGCTTGCATTTTACAGTTGTAATTTACTGTAAAGAGAAAAAATAACTTTAACACATAAGTATTGCTGTTATTGCTGATAACCTAAATCATGATACAATTGCTGTATATGAGTATCAAAAAGTTATAATACATTATTTGAAAACCAAGTTTGTAGTGAAGAAAATTTTTTGCATAACTGATCGGGCCAGTCGAGATTTTAAAAATAAGAGTAATTTAAAAAAGATGCTTTTCCACAAAAAGATTTTAAAATTGATTGGAAAAGGCATTTTTTGCTACGGCTCGTAGAAAGAGATCTCTTGATGGTATTGAAACCAACTTGAAGAAAGGTGCAAGATGTGCAAGTCTTCATGTTTCCTCTAATAACCGAATTTTAACAGTAAAAAACTTGTACGACTGGGTAAGGAATGACTGCAAGATAACAAATTTTTTTTATTGAAGTAAAGAGTCGTATAAAGAATAAAGAATTAAAGGTAAATCTCGATTTGATGAAGCAAAGTCAATACCAGGTACTTTACAATTTCACGTTGTCATTCCAATCGATGATAAAACATTGAAATTAAAAAAAATGTATATGAGCTCTGAGTGCTAACTTTTTCCTAACCAAAACAATGAAACCAAAAAGCTTACATCTCGATTTTCTTCCAAAACTAAAAAATAATAGAAAATATTTGTTAAGAAAGTATTTCCAACTTATTAATATTTATAGTTAACTTGAGCGGAGCGCGGCGTAGGGCCGTTTTACTCAAATTTTTAAGTGACAGCTTACTGTGAAAAAAGGCGTTTTCAATGTAAAAAAACCAACTACACCAGTAGAAAGCTGACTAAAAAAATACATTGGAAATGCTGTTTGCAATATTTTTTTAGGATAGCAATGAGACCGAAAAAATGAGCTAAAAACAGTGATTTTTAGAGCTTGCGCGGCGGTCCTGCGACGTTTCGCATGAAACGCCTCAAATTTATGTTAAACAAAAATTACAAGACCATGAAAGTTTTCTTACGATATTATCATTTCTTGTTGAGAAACTTACTTAAATTATAGTTTAAAACAGTTAAACCTTTCAAACAGCTATTTTGTTTATAAAACAAAAAAGAAAACCTAAAATTATTAATAGCGAGATTAATAGTTCATCAAAAAGACGTCACTATGAAAAAAACTAAGTCTATAAGAGTAGTTAATGACGGTGGAAATTGTGTCAGATAGAATGAGACTGTAAAGGATGTAAATAAGTTATATAAAATGTACGATTTGCCTGAATTTTTATTACATCATAGTTTGTTGTGAACAGAGGATTGACTTTTTTAGATTTTTTACCTCGTAGTTTATTTTACGTAAAAAGACAAAGTAATATTTGGAACCTGTACTTTTACGACAATTTAAAAATTTTTTATGTTAAGCCTCAGATATCTGATACTTAATTTTCTTACTTCAAATAGTTGATAATTATATGAATAATAATCATTGTTAAAATAAGATACTTATACTACGTCTTTTATTAATGCATGACAAAATACTATTTTTCAATTTCTTCATATTTGTAGCATAAATAAATGTCTCTGCGCAAGTGCACAAATATATGAAATGCCTTACAACCCCTCTTTGAATGTATTAGTTCGTTACAAAGAATTAAATATTTTTAAAAAAGTATCTTAGTTTTACTTCAACGAATACTAAACAGCATCACTTATCAAAAAGCTACAAAATCAAAATAAAAGTATTTTTACACTACGTTAAATGAGACTATTCAAATATTTTTATAACAAATTTTTAACCCTTTTATCAATTGTTAAAACCAACTTTTGTCTACCAAAATTCGTTAAAAGAACTTTAACAATACATAATACTTTTGTGTGTGTGTGTGTGTGTGTGAAGAACTGAAATGATATTTTCGTAAGTTTTAAGGCTCTGTGAAAGTTATTAATTAAACTAAAAATAATTAAATTTTTAAAAAATAATTGCCTAAATCTAGTTCGAATCACGAAAGAAACTTGTCAAGTAAAACAAAAGAAACGTACACGGAAAAAAAATCAGGTAGTTGTGGCATGAATACCACCTATACGTCAACCGCATGAAAGTAATCATGCGTAAAACACTTCGATTCACATAGCTATGTTGTGGGACTCAGGTAGAGACGGTGTAAGATGTGCTGAAACGAGTATAGCATAGTCTGCTAGCTTATACACTCTGCCAAACACGGCAGTAGCGCGTGCAGCTCACGCGCTAAGTGTTTCGGGTGTAAGGTAAAGTAGCCTATTATGGAACATCAAAAAAAGTGATTGTATTGCGAAACAGCATTTATATTTTAATTGTATAAGTCTAAACAACGGAAATAAAATTAATTTAGCATTCTTACGGAATTGTCTTTCTAAATTAGTAAAAATCATAGGTGATTTTGAACATTTTTATTAGAAAAAAAAAAAGCATAACAAAGCCGTGTGCCATGATAAGGGAAACGGACAACATAATTTCTAAAACACAAGGCTTCTATTATGAAACGTACAAGATGTATTAAAAGAACATGTGTGTGCTATAACAGGAACCTTTTGCTTCATGAATAGGAGCCCAATTTTTCCGTATGTTTCGTGATAAGATCCAATCGATTGCGTCAATATTTGTTAATAAAATAATTATTTTTCTGACCTCAGGCGTTTTTGAGGGTCGGATGTGCCGTCGGTAGAAAAAATAAGATTCGCTTCGCAGGTCCCTCGGGCCGCAAAATAGCCCCGGAGACAACGGCACTATCCGACGAAAACTACTATTTCGTTCCTCGGGCAAAGTGCTTTGTCCCCTAGGGCATACTTTCCTCCCGCTAAATACCTTCCACCCACGGGTGGGAAGACACATTCTGTCCCTGCTGGGCCAAAAGTTTGTTCCCACCCTAGGGCGGAAAGTAATCGGATGGCAAAAAGTGTACCCACAGACGCAAAGTTGCACTTTCTGCCCTCGATACAAAAAATGTTGGTCTCACCTTGGGCACAAACATACAACAACTGCTCTCTTCAGGCGTGCAAGTTGTACTTTCTGCCCTAGGTAAGAAATCTACTATAAAACCTAAATTTATTAGAAAAATTATGAAATTGCTTGGAAACTTCAGCGCTTCTATTGATACCTAAACTTTAGATATTATGGCTAATTACGGTTTATAATGATATTTCTTTAAAATTCTGCCAAAAACTGTGCCATAATAGGCTACTTTACTTTACTCACGGTGATTTTTTGTGAGAGCTTTTCATGGTATGCACAAGCAACTTAGGTATTCTATATACATGCCTTTATCCGGGTCGGTTGTTTTCACTGTAATTATACTAAGATATAAATTATATATTAATATAGATATTCTCGTGAATTCAAGAACTATGATAAAGTTGGCGCAAAAATAATTTGCATATTTTTACATAGCAACATAACCTTTATAATTTGAAATGATTTAGACAGATCAGTTCATTAGATATGAATGCATAGTTTCACTTTCAACTGCTATTAATCGATGTGATTATCAGCACAGTATAAAATTTTTTTAATCTATTATTTAACATGGTGATAAGCAATGTGATTTTTTTATTTAACTAAAGCAGTTTTCAGAAAGTCTTATACAAATTGTACATTACGAATAGTTTCATTGGCATTTACATACCATCTTATCTTTTCATACTTAAAAAGGTTATATCTCATTTACTATACAGACTTTACTAGATGAAGTACCAATTTTGCAATTTATTCAAGTTTAAAAACGACTGTGCGTTATTGAATAATACTGCAGTTTCCAAGTTACAGATCGTTATAAATCTTTTTTTATCTTACAGTATACATCTTAAGGTAAAATTTGAGCCCAGGTGAGTTGAAAATAATGCAGTCACGGCAGAGTAGCACGTGGTCGAAAAACCCCCCAAAAAACGTGTTTTCTCAAACTTAAAGCATTTTTTACTGAAACCCTGATTGATTAAAGTTTATAAATACCAATTGATTTTTTGTTGAAAATGTCCCAAAGAATCTTAATAAGTTTTTTTCTGACCGAAACAGTAAAATTCTTTATCTTGCTTATAACATTCGATAATAACAATAAATTACAGAAAAATAAAGACGATTACCATGATTAACCGTTTTCAAAAGATCTAAACACATCGAATAGAAAAAAATTCCGTGGATTCAAATCTTTCATGCACACTTATCAGCAAGACCATAGTAATACGCACATCGCATCAACTGTAGTGCAAACCAGATGTGTACCAAGTGAACTTTGTATTGGGACCTGGAAAACGCTGACAGCGCCAATAGCTCATGTAAATTTACGCAAGGTGGCGGTTTTTCTAAGCATTGACACGAGTTTAGCCTATGCTTTGCCTTATCTCACCTTGACCGTTGTTCAGATCCCAATGCTATAGCTATTACTCGAATTTAGCATGAGTAAACATGAAACACTTCGCGCTAATCCCGTGTTTGTCACAAGTAGAAGCTACAGCAGACCATACTATATTCGTCTGGGACATCTCATGCAAGATTCACATGAAATCTAACCGTTGCACGCGTGACTTAAGAGTCATAATAACGCACTATAGATTCTCATGCTTGAACTGCTTGGTTTTTTTCCATGTATTTTAAAAGAAACTTACACGATTTTTTTAGAAACATTTATTCAGCACAAAACCTATCTCTTAAAGACGTTAAATACAGTCAGAAGAGAGATGTAGAGAGTACAATGAGAGAGGAGCGAGCATATGGCAGCGCCGGCAACTGTTTTGCGTGCATTTGTATATCTATGTATAAACGTCTGACACTGTTTTTTTTATTTTATTGTAAAAATAACTTGTCGATCTTTCTTGAAATTTAATGTAATATAAGTTTTATTTTATTGCGTCTTGCAAAATAAATTGGACGAATTCCACCAACCATTTTTTCATAAATTCCATTTGTATGTGACTTCAATTGTTAAAACCAACTTTTGTCTACCAAAATTCGTTAAAAGAACTTTAACACACTTAATAGTTAAGGTGGTGTGTGTGCGTGTGTGAAGAACTGAAATGATATTTTCGTAAGTTTTAAGGCTCTGTGAAAGTTATTAATTAAACTAAAAATAATTAAATTTTTAAAAAATAATTCGATATGTGTAATAAACATCCTTAACCAACCACGTGAACTGCGCAAAGTTTTAATAAATGTAAATGATAAGAAGATCGAATGCTCTGCAACGACAAATTTATTATAATTATTTAATTATTATTACAACAAAAAATCATATTGAAACAAAAAAAAATCCAAAATAAGATAGTTGACGAATACGTACTTTTAAGATAATAAAATTAAGCTTTGAAGCCTGTGAAATTATATCAAGTAACTTACTTAACTAATTACCTGAATCACTTGGAGGATTTTTTTATGATCGGGAACTCAACTGTAGTCTCTCAATTATACTTTTCTCAAATCCCAACATTTCTAACAACATTAACAGCAAAATCTATATGGACTGTTGTTTAACGCAAACAATCGGTTGTTCTCACACTCACAAAAATTATGTTATTAATAATTAGATTAATATCAAACAAGGGTTGACAGCAAATAATAATTGCTAAAATATCTGGTAAGAATAGTTAACGTTATAACACGGAGACTAACAAAAAATCAGAATAGTGGATTTATAACATCCACACAAATGAGTATATGGTAAATAAAGGAAAACCTGCTTTTACAAAAACAAATACTTCAATCTTCTATATGCAGCTGGAACACCCGAAGTTGACACACCAGTAAAACAATGTCAAAGTGCCTATTGCAGTTGAAAGCCAGCGTCCTGACGATAATAATGAAGCACATCTCTTCAGAAAATTTTCGTTAAACGCAGTAATGCTTTGACTAATGAAGTTTTTGAAAAAATTTGGTAACCACGATATAACCATTTATAATAACAGTAATTAGTAGTAGAAACCCTATGTCCTCTAATTTTGTAAATCATTGAGAAGTTATTACCGATCGATAACAAAAAATGTGATTTTCCGTGAAACAGTCGTTGTTTAGATAACCCTATTCTTAGTGAAGGTGTAATAACTGCAACACTCGAGCCAGAAATACTGCAATACTTACATTTGAACACCCATTGTGATAAAAAATTTTTATTCAAATTCAATATTTGAATTTTTTTCAGAAAATACAACCATCATCCTGTTTTAAGGAGGCTGATGACAAAATTAGAATACTTTTAAGTATAAATGAAATTTAAGTATAAATGAACCAATCTTAAATATTAACTAAATAATCTTACAAAATTTCAAACCATGTTTCCTGGAAAATTTTTTGAAACGTATCACTTAAAAATGTATATTTGACATGGTCTCTTGTAGGAAGCCATTCAATATTTATAAAATTTCATACAATATCTTCCAACTTGTACTTCAACTCTCATAATAAAACTATGTGCTAGAAAAAGAAATAAGCTTTCCAATGATATCGAAAAAATGTAGGTTCGCCAGGTATTATTGTATAGTATTTTGTCAATTATTTATTGTTGAAGAAAAAAATCATTACCCGATGTTGTTCATAGTAGTAGCAACTCGATGTACTCATATACGTACATTACATCGAGGTCTAGCTCTCTTGTTGTGCGCATGCGCAAGAAATGTAACGCTCGTGACTGGGGTGACAATAGAATAAAAAGAATGAAAAAAATCTGAACAGCGTCAGAGATGTCGGAGGAAACATATGAAGAATAATTCAATTCTTTCTTGCATTTATTTTTTACTGGGGCTAAATTTTTTCAGTAGTTTCAATAAATCACACATGATCTACTATTCGTTGTTTTTTTCAGTATTTATTGTTTAATTTTAAATCTTAAACGATTTAACTTAGTTTTTACTCTGAACATAACAGAAGAATGGCGTCACATTAACAAAAATGTACTATTCGTGATCTCCTGACGTCAGCGTGACGGAGATGTTGTCACATAAGTAATTCCACAGTACCAAATATTGTCGTCATTTACAGTAACAGTGTGTCAGTGACGCCATTTTTCTCTTAGCTACAGTGGGCCATCCATGCTAAGTGTGCTGATCGTGGGGACTTCATACTGTCTTGTGTCATAAGGTATTGTGCTGTAGTTCCTTGATAAATCTTTAGGTGCCATGAGTGTCCGTTCTACGTGTGGTCTTGGCACCTATATGTTGTTATATCCTGAAGAGGCTGTCGCTATGATATCAAAATATTGATTCGATATGAATAATTATATAAATAAAAAGTCATGCTACATAACATTAAGTTTTTAATACTTATTCACTTTTGTTTAATCTGTTTAAATAGATTTTTCTTTTTTTGTAACATAACCTTACTACATCATCATGCAAAAGTCAGTTCAAAACTAGAGTGTATTTGTTCAGGTTGTCTAAGATACGGCTATCTGTGCATGAACCTAAAATGGTCCTATGCACAGCGTTGGATAAAATTACATTAATGACTAAGAAAATAGTGTTATGAGACATCGAGAGCAAGCAGTGATCCAAAATTCGGTCAAGGTGTTTCAAATTCGCGGAGAAAAAAAAAAACCGTATCTTCGTCATTTTTCATTCAATTTTCACTTTTTTTTAACCTGGGGTAGCACAAGAACGCGAACGTGATAAGGACTACTATGGTACAATGACTAAAATATTTAAACATTTAAATATTATAAACAAATTATTGTTTAAGTTCAAACAAAATTTTTATCTTTGTTTTGCCTTTGTAATTATTATAATTCGCAAANCCTCTCCAAACCATTGTTTTTTGACACCAATAATAAAACCCCCCTTTGCCCTTCCTTTTTTATTTTCCCTCACTGCAAATACTGCTTCCCACATCATATTTTTCGATAGCTTTCCCTTTATTTTCTCCCATCCTTTTTCTTCTAGCCAGGTTCCCGACAAACTCACGAAATCGAACTTTTCAACATAGTTCCAAAAATCTCTATCCTTATTTAAAAGCCCCGCAACATTCCAAAACATTACATTTTTAACACTATCACACCTTTTAAAATTTTCTTTAACACAAAAATACCGCCTCCGCCTCTGGTTTAGCTGAAAACCTGTTGGTTGTTATCTACTCCCCCTTCATCAGACCTGTGCACTTCTTCTGTAAAACCCTTGTCCATACTACTACTACCATCGTCCCTCTCTCCATTCTTAAATCTATAACTGCTAGCAGACAAAATTCCGCCTCCCATCGCTAGTTTGAGGTCGTCCTCCCACCTTATCCACTGCCCCCTGTATCTAACTTTACCCTGCCCCACTGTCACCTCTATGCCAAGCTCCTTTTTCTCCTTTACCCATCTCACTAGCTCTTCCTGTCTTTTTCTTTCTTCAAAAGTTAAATCGTTATCAACAAAGAGATCCGTTCCCCTTAGCTTGGATTTATTTTTCATAACCATTAATTTATCCTCTCTATTTTTAAGCCTTACCAGAATCACCGTCCCACTTAATCTCGTGTTTACAACTTTTATTCGCATGCCCATTTTAACATCAAATAATTTTTCTACCCACTCATTCAAATTCCTGCGCTCATCATCGCTAAGCTTAGCCCCCTTAATAACAACATTATTCGCCCTATCTAACCTCTCTTTTTCCTGCACTAATTTTCTCATTCTATGTACCTTTCTTTCTGATAAACTTACAGCGCTCGCTGCCGTGCCAATGCTCCATGACGATCCACCTGCTTTACCGTTGCCTCTGCTGCTGCCGCTCCTTGCTGATAGCCTCGCCTCGCTTCCTGTGTCTTCTGCTTCGTTCCCGCTCAGCCAATCTTCCATCCTTTTCTCCATTGCTTCAATGCGTTTTACTGTTTGGATTTCTCTCTCCTTGAGGTCAATCATCTCCTTTTGCAGTTTAATACACTCTTGATTCACTTTTTCCAGCTCCACTGTACACACTTGCTTCGATTTTCTGTATTCCTCTCTTTCAGCCTTACATTTCTTAATCTCTTCTTTCAGTTCTGCCATCCAATCTTTCACCTCTTTTTCCTTGTCCTTTATTTTACTTTTTTCTGTTTCTTTGTCTCTCTCTGTTGTTGTGCCGAATACCACGCGCTTTACCGTGCTATCCAATGTGGTCTGCCTTGCATCTTGCTGCTTGTCTTTAACTTTACCTTTATCTTTTTTAACCTCGACCGGATCCTGCTGATTCTCTGTCATCCGGCCTCGCAGCAACCTGCTACTCTGATTGCACACCTTTCCATCGTTTAACTTCTTCTCACTCGTCCCGCTTCCAGCGTGGCTCGACATGTTAGTACAAAAGTCTAACTTTAATATCCATCTAAAATAGTCAAATTGCACCTTTTCTAGTTTTTTCCTCTCTTTCCACCCAAAAATCTCTGCCCCGTAGCACATTGTACTTTTGACTAGATAATCATACATAAAGCGCCTCCTTCTAAAGTCATTTTTACATAGTCTTTCCCCTAAATTCCACGTTTTTTTTCCGCTATTGTACCTTTTCTTTTCAATTCATTAATATGATCATTATAGTTCCCCTTCCTATTGAAGAGCTTTCCAATGATATCGAAAAAATGTAGGTTCGCCCTCTTCTATTTTTTCATTTCCCCACTTCCATACACTTTTGCCCAGTTTTTGCCTACTGTTAAAAATTAGCATCTTTGTTTTTGTACAACTTAAAAACAACTTTCTCTTAACCACGAATCCTCTGAGCACACCCATCACATCTATTATAGCCTCCCTGTTTAACGTGAGTAACACTAGGTCATCCGCATATGCTAGTGACCATCTTCTAACCTTATCTATTAATACTCCGCCTACACCCTTTGCCCTAAAATCCTCCTCTAATCCGGCAATATATAAACAGAATAACTCTGGACTCAGCAGACAGCCCTGTCTCAATCCCATCTTAATCCAAAATTCCTCTGATAGTCCTTCTTTGCCTGTGATCCTCACTTTTGTTTCCACATAAATCTCCTTCAATCTTTCAATCGGATATTTACTTACCCCCTTTTTTTCCAAAACCTCCCATAAAATCTTTCTGTCCACTGTATCAAACGCCGCTTTAAAATCTACTAACAGTGCGTATCATTCTTCATTTTTAACTTTCGCCCTCTGTACTATATAATCCAACATATAAATATTATCAATCGTGGACCTGAATTTACGGAATCCCGCCTGTCCCTCAGGTAACATATCCTTATCATTCATCTCCGCTTCAAATCTTTTCCTCACTATCTCTGTATATACTTTATAAGCCGCGGGCATTAACGATATCCCTCTATAATTTTTTGGATCATCTCTGTCCCCTTTTTTAAACAACGAAATTACTACCGCTGTCTTCCAGTCTTCTGGAAACCCGTCACCTTTCCACACCTTTTTTATAATCCCCATCAGTTGATTCCTAATCATATCCCCCGCAAATAACCAGGCCTCCCCTGGAATTCCATCTATACCCGCTGCCTTTTTCTTTTTCAATCGATTTATTGCTGTGGCTATCTCCCAATCCATAAGCGCCTCTCCCATAACCTCCTAGTTGTCCATTGCCCCTCTTATCCCTTCTGTTTTAACATCTACCCCTCCCAGAAGATCTCTAAAATGTTCCTTCCAACTTTCTAAACTTATATTCCCCTCCTCGGTCTCTCTTTTCTTATTGTATCTGTTCAAAAATTTCCATACCTCCCCTTCATTTTTAATATTAACTAAAGTATCTCTTTCATAGTCTTTGTAATTTTGTTCTTTTAATCTGCATAACTCACTCCATTCCTTTCTTATCACTAGGTACCTATCTTTTCCCTCTTGCCCTTTTTTCCACCTTGCGAACGCCCTCTTAATTGCTCTTTTTTTTATCGTACATTCCTTGTCCCACCACGACCTGTCCCCTATCCTTCTTGTCTTGATTTTTATTTCCTTCTTTATCATATTTTCTAACACGTAGTTTTTAACATTTTTCCATTCCTCTTCTAGATTGTTTATTTCACTTTCATACCCCTCCTCTCCACTTGTATTTTCCTTATACATTTCTATACTCTTTTCTGACCAAGAATAAACTACTTTTTTCTTTGCCTCCTTCTCTTTTATAGCCCTCCCTTCCGTAATTAGGCATATATCATCCATCCTCATTTCCAACGGTAAGTGGTCTGATTCACTTCTCTTCCCTACCCTGAAACTTTCTACTAATTCCATTGCCTCTTGGTTTACTAATATATAATCAATAACCGAATTCCCACGTGCTCCGACATACGTAAACTCACCCCTTTTATCACCTATATCCATCCTATTAAGAATGTACCACCCTTTATTATTTATTAATTCTACTAACCTTTTTCCTTCCCTACTCACAGTCCTATCCAGGCTATTCCTGTGTTCCCCGATCTTTGTGAAATCCTTACTTATACCACAGCTCTGGTTCCCTATCCTAATATTAAAGTCACCTCTAATTATTAGTTTTCCTTCTTCTAAAAAATATATATTTTCCAGTTCCTCTATCGCCTTTCCCCAATTTCCTGAGTTATATATTGAAACAAAATTTAACTTTACATTTTCATTAACAATTTCAGACTTAATAACACCATCGCAGACTATATTAATCAATTTACTTCCCTCTCCAAACCATTGTTTTTTGACACCAATAATAAAACCTCCCTTTGCCCTTCCTTTTCTATTTTCTCTCACTGCAAATACTGCTCCCCACATCATATTTTCGATAGCTTTCCCTTTATTTTCTCCCATCCTTTTTCTTCTAGCCAGGTTCCCGACAAACTCACGAAATCGAACTTTTCAACATAGTTCCAAAAATCTCTATCCTTATTTAAAAGCCCCGCAACATTCCAAAACATTACATTTTTAACACTATCACACCTTTTAAAATTTTCTTTAACACAAAAATACCGCCTCCGCCTCTGGTTTAGCTGAAAACCTGTTGGTTGTTATCTACTCCCCCTTCATCAGACCTGTGCACTTCTTCTGTAAAACCCTTGTCCATACTACTACTACCATCGTCCCTCTCTCCATTCTTAAATCTATAACTGCTAGCAGACAAAATTCCGCCTCCCATCGCTAGTTTGAGGTCGTCCTCCCACCTTATCCACTGCCCCCTGTATCTAACTTTACCCTGCCCCACTGTCACCTCTATGCCAAGCTCCTTTTTCTCCTTTACCCATCTCACTAGCTCTTCCTGTCTTTTTCTTTCTTCAAAAGTTAAATCGTTATCAACAAAGAGATCCGTTCCCCTTAGCTTGGATTTATTTTTCATAACCATTAATTTATCCTCTCTATTTTTAAGCCTTACCAGAATCACCGTCCCACTTAATCTCGTGTTTACAACTTTTATTCGCATGCCCATTTTAACATCAAATAATTTTTCTACCCACTCATTCAAATTCCTGCGCTCATCATCGCTAAGCTTAGCCCCCTTAATAACAACATTATTCGCCCTATCTAACCTCTCTTTTTCCTGCACTAATTTTCTCATTCTATGTACCTTTCTTTCTGATAAACTTACAGCGCTCGCTGCCGTGCCAATGCTCCATGACGATCCACCTGCTTTACCGTTGCCTCTGCTGCTGCCGCTCCTTGCTGATAGCCTCGCCTCGCTTCCTGTGTCTTCTGCTTCGTTCCCGCTCAGCCAATCTTCCATCCTTTTCTCCATTGCTTCAATGCGTTTTACTGTTTGGATTTCTCTCTCCTTGAGGTCAATCATCTCCTTTTGCAGTTTAATACACTCTTGATTCACTTTTTCCAGCTCCACTGTACACACTTGCTTCGATTTTCTGTATTCCTCTCTTTCAGCCTTACATTTCTTAATCTCTTCTTTCAGTTCTGCCATCCAATCTTTCACCTCTTTTTCCTTGTCCTTTATTTTACTTTTTTCTGTTTCTTTGTCTCTCTCTGTTGTTGTGCCGAATACCACGCGCTTTACCGTGCTATCCAATGTGGTCTGCCTTGCATCTTGCTGCTTGTCTTTAACTTTACCTTTATCTTTTTTAACCTCGACCGGATCCTGCTGATTCTCTGTCATCCGGCCTCGCAGCAACCTGCTACTCTGATTGCACACCTTTCCATCGTTTAACTTCTTCTCACTCGTCCCGCTTCCAGCGTGGCTCGACATGTTACGCCGTACTTGCCTGTTGCCTCTCCCGCCTGGTCACTCTAACCTCCTAGTAGCCTTCACTTTTCTTTCTTCTCCTGCTCTTTATACAGCCTTCAGAATACCTCGCCTCCAACTTCACACTTTGGTTTAACTTTCTTTTCACTAATGCTTTACGAACTTTTATTATTTGCCTGTTAAGTAAAGCACGAGTTGCTTTTATAAGCGGACAATCTCACCGCACTTCCGACCACCTTACCAGCACATGCGCAACTAAGCTTTCTTATATTTTACTATGAAAACGTAAATGGCCTGTACACTAAGCTCTCTGCATTCGTGAATAATGTTAAGCTACTTGTATCGAAACCCAGTCATAGTGAAGGTACCTGGTTTTTCTTGTATTATGGGTGGAGCCTATTTGTGCCCCAGATCACCATTGGCTAGCGACCATCTGAGTTTTTAATCAAATCGATATACATTTGTTTGGACCGATCCACATATCGAAGTGATCGATACAAGACTGGTTAGAACCGACAGTTGGAAGCGTTATTTATTCACTAAAAAAATGTGCTTCTAGTTGTCTCTTAAACTTAAAAAGTATGAACAACAACAGATAAGTACTAATAAGCTATAAGTAGTCAATTTCAATAATTTTTTATGAAATTCAGTGACTTGTATACAATTCATAAAGTTATTCAAAACATCATTTATTATTATTATTTAAGAAAAAAATAAGATAACTATGTGCAAAATGATCATGATATCAAAAGTCAAGTTTTGAGTGCTCACTTTCGTTAATTATTAATTTCGACATCGTTTAATTAGCAGTAAAAAAATAAGATTTCAGGTTAAGTTTTGTGTAAACGATGATTTCAGCACTCATCCGATTACTAATTTACGCATATGTAGAATAAGTTAGAAATCTTGTTTCTTAAATATAAATATTAGTTTCTTGTGTCGTTTGCATAGCTTCTGTGTTTGATTAAAGTATAACAAACTGTTGATACCATATGATTGGCTATATTCATTTGATTAAGCAGTTTCAATGTTGTCTATTTGCGTATATTTACTTTTTTTGTTTAACAAGTGAAACATGATGCGATCTTGTAGTGTTTTTATTCTTTTTTTAAGAATTATAAAATACAATACATATTTACTAGGTACTAAGCCAGCTTGAAGGCATTGACAATTTTTGGCTCACTATTTTAGTTGTCATTTATTATTTATTCACAATTCTATGTCGACAATATAGATATTGTATATTTTTATTGCCACAGATACCTTTATGATGCTCGTTCTTTTCTCAAATGGTAATTCTTTCCCATCGATGCTTATGAAAGCCTTTAAACTTACAAGTTGCTAAGCTTGTTGACTTTTCTCACCAAGAATAAACAACTATACACTTTCTCCATAACTAAAGGCATGCAAAAATTCAGTACCAGAGGTTTTTCTTCTTGTATTCCAAATTTCAATATTCATTTTTGCTTTTTGTTCACAAGTAATGAAACATTTTTTATATTACTATTCTTTTAGCTCATGGATAAAATTTTTCTACTTTGTCGAAGCAATTAAATTTTTAGAACTTGGGACTTTTTCTTTGTAATTTGCACGTTTTGTAAAAGGTATTTTTATTTTGTTCATCAGATACCATCTTCACTTATCAGTCATTAAAATATCTTGGTGTTATAGAGAGGTGTGTATACAATTTTTAGCGTGGACAGGTTATCGACAAATCATCTTGCATTTTGTTATTGTTTCAGATTCTAAATGTCGTCTAACTATGTGGAACTAATAAACAAAATTAGTGGTGACACCCCAGCTATGATGTGTTTGCTGTGTAATGGAATTTTGAAGAATGTTCATGTTGTACTGGAATCTAATAGGTGTAACTACATTTTCTCTAACCCGTAAAAAAGCAATTAGAAATATTTTTGTATTTTTGAGTATTAAGTACAAAGTCACTTTTTTTCCATGTGATATATAATTTTTTGATAGCACAAAATAATTTTTGTATACCCTGACAAAAAATTAGGTCAAATTCAATGCAGATTTTTGTAAATCCAGTATTCTTAAAGATTGAATACATTCCTACATCTAGAAAATTGTAACCATCCAATTTTTGTCCGTAAATATCTCTCAAATCTTTCATAAATATTTACGGCCATGTGTATGTCTGTATGTCTATTTATATCTCTGCTAATAAAAGTCACATGAGATTATCAACTGTCTCATCTAAAATCTAGGCTCATGCCAGATACTCAGATAATAACTTACCAGAGATATGTAAAAAAATGTAGCAAGTAAAATAAAATGTTAAAGGTAAAATATACAGCCTCATCGTGTGCCTATTGAATCTTATCATCCTTCTGACACTTTGAAAAACATACAATACTAACTATTTTTAAGCGCTTTAGAAATACGAAAGGTTTTTGTTACCGAAATCTTAATTCACATATCGGATGAAAAATCAGATGATTCTTTGGTAAGTCTTACACATGATTTTTTCAATGTGTAAAAAGTAAACTGAGATTTTTTTGCTATTTTCAAAATTTTTTTAACTGCAGAACTCATCCGGGTAGTGATAGTCATCCTGTGTCTTATATGATATCACACCATAGATCAAACGTAAGATTTTGAAAAAAAAATCTTTTTTCTCAGAAGGCATTTAAAATCATTTTGTATTCTAAAATAATCCTCAGAAACGAGTTCTAAGTGAATACATGTAAAAGAATTCAATAAGAATTTATTAAAAGTTTTTTGGCGTCTAATAGTTTTCTTAATTAATTTTTTTCTGAATTCAGATAGAACACATAAGGAATGTATTATGTTTTTGCAAATGTATCAGGTTATGTCCACTAAAAACAGTTCCAACAGTGTTTGAAAAGAATTCTTTGACTATTGTAACGTTGCCAAATTGCAGCAAGCACATCATTTCTATCTTTAAGAGGAAGTATTTGACATAAAAACTATAAATCAACAATTTATGGAAAAAATATAGCGAGTGCATAAAATGTGAAATAGTTTAAAATCATCTAAGATATTGCTTTTGAAGTGAACAGTCGAAGCTTCAGCCATAGAAACACTTTTTTTTTGCTCTAATTAACATTTTAAATGTTTTAGACATTTGAGTCAATGAAAATAAAAATCATTCCGGTGCTTTTTTGTGACAACTCAAATCTTGTTATTTATGATGAACTTTTAAAAATAGTCTATTTTACGTATAGTAACTTGAAAAAAAAATTTCTGCACGAAACATTTATCACTGACTTTTTAAGAACATACATACTGTAACATCGGTGTATCCACATAAGTTTTTTTTTCCCCTTGCTTCAAAACTTTCCGTGCCGATTTTAGAACACTAAACGCAGGGGCCAATGTGCATCTGAAAAGAGGTGAATCGCCTACAAGATTGCTCGTAGCCAAGGTACTTCGACCATGCATGACTCACATACATGCACGCTGGCCCATGCTGACCAGAAAAGAAATAAAATGAAATACTTTTAAAAGCGTAAAATAATAAAATAACTTTAAAGAACTAACAGATTCATAAGGTTAGCTAGGAACAGTTGCGCCGGTAGATAAGAACTAAGACAAGTAGANTACATACGTGCATTTTTACAAAGAGGCTGACTGTACCATGTGTCAGCATATTATTGAACATTCACCTTAAAGCTATTACACACACGCATATAAATGACGTATGAGCTCCTCTTGTCATATGAGCTTGCTTTATATTCACAATACGTCTTATCTGAATTTAATGGATGGATAGCTTTTAGTTATAATATAATTCGTATCAACTTGGGATGTAACATCCCCCTCCTTAGATTGTTGCCACCCTTGGCAACTACAGATCGATTAAGAATTTACACAAGCAGATGAGACGAATCATTAAAACAGATGTAAATTTCCCTTTTGTCTTCTTTTGTCTTTTTTTTTTTTTTGAAAAATGATTGATTCATTTTTCCACACTGTAAATTCCATCATAAAGCAGTGTAGGTATTAAGTAGTTAAATAATATTAACATGCGTGCGTGAGGTAATATTTATGCTGTGTATTCTTCCCATGTATTCTTGTCTTGTTAGTTTAATGATTAAAGTATTATATTTATGGTGTAGTTAGAATCTTTACCAGTGATATGCAGTGAAAATAGTGGTGATAACGTTTGCTAATACTGTAGGATAATGGCTTAGCATTACCGAAGACAAGGTAAAGGAAGAGAAGAGGAGCGATGTTATTAAATTTTCATTGCTGATTTCCTTGTAAACTTTCTTGGCTTGAGATCAAACATTTGAAATTTCTCTGCAAATCAAATATAATATTAATAATACATAATTACTGAATTCGTGAGTAAAATATTTTATTATTCTTATTACTTTTTTTTCACGAGTTCTTTCGCCACGTTATTTCTTTTTGCCTGGGCGAAACGAAGGTAAGTTTTTATTACGTCAGTACTTTCGTAGGCTAGTAACTGAAGTGTTATACTTCGTTGATGATTGATTTTATACATTTTTTTTTCTTTTCTCTTTATTTTTTCTTTATCCAGGAGAAAGAATTTTTTTGTAATTCAGTTGATTCTTGCTCGTTAAGGTGTTCCAAATGTTAATATAAATTAGAGTTATAGAATGGTGCGAGGATCCGCATCGTTGAATGTGAGTTTTCATTAGTAAAGTTTCAAAAATTTAAATAATTGCTGACTCTTATCTAAATAGGTAAAAAAAAATAAAAGTTAAAAATGGGGTTAGCAAATGAACACATGTACTCTGGTGTTTAGGTACCTCGAACTCTCCATAACTTTGTTGTAAAGTAAGCACATGTTTTTGGTCACAAATATCATGGGTTCAACTTCCTTTGGATCAATTATTCTTTTTTTTTTATTTATTTGTTTTTTTTTTATTTTCTTCCTAATAGTATTTCCACTAATAGAAAACGAACAAACTTCAACTGTCACCACCAACATAACACACTACTATATTTAGACTTATTACTTTTTATGACTTTTTACTAAATGCTGCGGTAACTTTAACTTAAATTACATGCACTTTTACTGCTTGTTGTAAAAAAAAATAAATTCATTACTTTTGCAGAAAAAAAATGTATCTGTATTCATTTATACGTCAAAATATCGCTTTGAAATGCAAACCGATTTTGTCCCAAATAACGGTGAGATTACATGGAGTCTGGCAGACTCGCTTCCATTACAGCCCACTAGAGTGAGAGAGAGGTCCGATCACGTGACCTCATACAACACTCTTGGTCTTTAAAAACTGTCTGCAAACTGACAGACTCCATGTAATCCAACCATAAAAAGTTTCTACAAAAGTAAACAAAAATTTTTAACAATAACACTACTTTTTTGCTCAAACGCATTAGTAATGTATTAGTTCAATCAATATAATTATTTGAACTATTTGTTTCATCAGAATGGTTTTTTAAGTAGTTATAATCAAAAATTATTTTATTAGTTTAGCTGTTCAGGATTATGAATTTTAAAAACTGTTGCAATAAAAAGTTCCTATGAAAGAAAATAACGTTGTAAAACAAAAAATTTGCTTGGAAAAAAACAGTTAAGTATTATTGCTGTGTTAGAAACACTCCAGTAAAATTGAATTACAAGACTGAACAAGATTAAATAGGACTATCAGCCTACCCTTGTGCTTATATCAATGTTTTTTTGACCGAAAAATTATTAATATAGTAATTTCTTGAAACTACTGTTTTGAACAATTACAAAATCATTTTTTTATTATTTAAAAGATATCATGTATATGCATCAATATTAATTTATTTTATAACTCGGCACGTATTAATTTTGACCAATTATTGTGTTACAAACACATTATGTACACGTAGCAGTCCAGAATGTAGTTAGTAACAGTTAAAACATGTTAATTTGTAACTGCAAAATTTATGAATCATTAAATATAATTCCCAAACGTAATCATTTAATTTTTGTACAACTTTTTCAAAGAATAATAGTAATCATTTACAAATTTCGTAAGAAAACGTCCTATCTCCAAACAGTTTAAAAAAACGTCTAACCACAAAGAAATATCAAAGAGCGTCAGGTGTCGAATAATGCCAAAGAATTTATCATCTAAAAATAATATTTGATTATGTCTTGAAATGCCTGCACCTTGCAACTGTGCCAGGCAAGCTGATCATAAGCCTGCCTTCTGATTTTTGGATACTCTCTGATTGAATTGGGTAGATGCATGTATTCAAAGTAATTACCATAAAAAATGGTAGATAATGTATGATAATTACTCATTTAGTTGGTTTCTACCTTAGATCTTAAATTGTCTTTCATAATAATATTTTACACTTAATCACAAAAAGAGTTGACAAAATATTTTTTACCACAATTGTCAGTGAATAAGCGTCAGCAATGCGTAGCCTGACAGTTTATTTTATTTTGTGTTATAATTAAAATTATTCTTAAGTAAGCAACTGCAGCTGATAACTAACCAAACTGTTTTTTAAAATTTTATAAGTAAATTAAATTTGAAGCAAGTAAGTTGAAGCTATCTCTATCTCAACTATTTTTTAGTTTTGTAAAATGATTCAATTAATGCTTAGGTGCGTTGGTGCAAGTAATAAGAAGAACACCTTTTTTTTGTATTATAATCAAACTAATTCTTAGGCGACTGAGTGACAAAAATGAGTAGCCCGACTGTTCCAAACTTTTGTATGATGATTGCATTAAATTTTAGGCATACTAAAGATAAGTAACCCAATTATTTTTTACTTTTGTACGATAATTTAGTTAATTTTTAGGCTAGCAAGAAACCCAGACTGCTTTTTTTTGTTTTCTATAAAAATTGAAATAGTTTTTGAACCTGCAAGTGCTTGCGATGATAAACCAAACGGTTCGTTTAATTTCTTATGGTAATAAAATCAATCCGTAGGCAACTAATGACTAGTGTTAACTAGCACAACTGTTACTTATATTTAGAGAATAATTAAATCAGTTTTTAGATGAGTAAGTGTTAGAGGTAAGTGTTTCCATTGTTTATCACTTTTGTATTTTAAATTAATTTATTCTTGGGTAAGCAAGAGTTGGTAATATGTAGCATCACTGTTTTTTTTAATTTTAAATAATATCAATTAATACTTATACGAGCTAGTACTGGCGATAAGAAACCAAACAGTTTTTCAATTTTGTATCATAAGTCAATTAATCCATAAGAAAGTGAACGCCACCAATCGTTAACCCAGGAGTCTCTTTAAATTTAAGGAATAATTCAATAAATTCCTAGGCAAGTGAGCGCTGGCGATAAGTAGCTTAACTATTTTTCACATTTGTTTCATGATTAAATTAGTTTTTAGGCTAGCTAGCGCTGCACGTAAGTTTATTCACCTGTTTTTTTACTTTTAAATGATAATTGAATTTATAAAATTTAAAACACACTACGTTTATAAGCTTCACTCTTTATTAGAACTTAGGTATTACCATAACAGCTTTTCGGTACACGGTACCTTCGTCAGATGTATCAATTCCAACCAAACTAAATTACGTTGCATTGCTATATAATATACAAACCGAATGCAGAGTCAATACATCATGATACAATATAAGTATACGTCATATATTTACATAGTGGTAACATCAAAATTTTAAATTGAGTAAAGGTGAACTATTGATATCTAACTTGCAGTTTAATAATCTGCCTGAATTTTTGAATTTATTGATTTCCATTGCTTCTAAAAAATCTAGTTTCTTACTTTTATTACAAATATGTATATGATAGTGATCATTAAAAATATGGTTACATTCTATTAAATGACTAGAATACGTTGATTTGTCAGTCGTATTTGTAAAAGCTTTTTTATGTTCTTTGTCTAGTTTTTTAAACGTTCTACTTGTTTGGCCAAAATTCAATTGATCACAACCTGGTATGCCACAATATCTCTTGATTTCCTTTCTTTATTGATCTTTTCTTTGTTGTTTTTTATTATTTTTTGGCAATTTTTGTTTGTCTTGAACGCAAAATTGTAATCATATTGTTCAGAAAATTAGGTCTTTGCATCAAAAATTCTATTTTGTTTGTCTTGTATAATTTTGAATAATAATGGGCATGTATACTGTCTTTTTTTTTTTTTTTTAATAAAAATTCAAAAAGATATAATACCAGAAAATTATGGTATTTCAAAAGTTGAAAAAAACACCATGTATATGTGATGTTGTGAAGTATACATTACACGTGAATGTTCTACAATTATTTATGAAAAAAATGAGCCCAAAAACATAGAAAACGATTTAAATCTTTTGTATAGCGTTTTGAAAAAAATATTGAGTATGTATATGACCTCAAATAACGTATAAACGGTTACATTAGATTCTCTCAAAATCAAATCTTGTCTACATAATAGCAAAACCAAGTATTCCTGAAAGTTTCGAAAAAAATATTTATTTTTACTTGAGTTATAGGAAAAAATCAAAATGACTGTTTTTTACATGTATTTTTATAACGTCACATACACAAGAAGTAAGTGTATCTACAGCTATGACAAATAAATAATCTCCAATGGGCTGTACCTTGTTAAGTTTTAATTAAAAAAAAAAAAAGAAAAAACACCTGTCGATTATTTTTTAAAATTATAAAAGATAGACCAAATAAAATTTTTTAAGACCTAATTGAGCAATTTTATAAGTATGTGGACCGGTGTAAGTTAAAACCTGGTATTAACGATCATTATCCTTCACAAACAAGGGGAAGACGTCTATAGCTTTTTTCAGTCTCACTTTATTAAGTATGGTATCTATGATAACCGGGTTATAACCATTATTGAATACTAATTTATCAATACTGTTTAATTCATGGTCGAAATCTCACGACTCTAACAGTATGTTAAAAGTCTACTATGCACAAAACTGTTAAATGTGGCCATTTTATGTGAATATGGATGTAACGATTTATTGTGAATGATGATATCTGTGTTCGTTGGTTTGCGATAAATATTAAATGAAACTTGACCATTGTTTTTGATCATTGAAAGGTGTAAGGAATTAATTTGGTTATTATTTTCTATTTATAATATAAATTGTATGTTACTATGTAAACTATTAATAAAATTAAAAAAAAATGTAACTGTCTCCGAGTACCCGTCCAACAAACAATAATATCGTCTACGTATCTATGCCAAAAGAATAAATATTTAGAGAGTGAATGAGACTTTAATTTTTGTTTAAGATCGTTCATAAATATTTCTACAAGTAAGCTGATTGGATAGTATTTCACCGTAAATATGGCATAATAACTATTTATATGTCGTTGTGTGCAGTTAAAATTTAAAAATTTATAAAGTACATATAAACTAATTTTCCGTTAGCATACTTGTACGTTAATAGTAAATAAATCCTTCTCTCAGTGTACTTAAATACATCTCTGGGATCAAAGGATGGTAATATCAAATATAAATATACCTACATTAAGTTATTAATTAACGTTTAATCTGAGTGTTAAAGAGAAATTATGTGTATGATGTATGTTCCGCTATTATGTTATATTTATTCGTGCGTATAAAGTGTTGAAGTCATTAAGAACGTCACATACTATACGAAATATAGTTTAGCTCTATTCATCAACAGCACTTACTGGTTTTAGAATTAATTGGTTCACAATGCAAAGGTAAAAACAGTTGGGCTACTTATCTCTGGTGCTTACTTGCTGAATGATTAATTTATTATTAAAATTAAACGAACAAGTAGACTTTTTATTGCTGATGCTTGCTTACCCATGAATTAATTTAATTATGCTTCAAAAGTAAGAAACAGTTGTGCTATATATTTTTACCAATTACTCACCGCTTCTTCTTAAGAATTAATTCAATTGTTGTTTTAATTCAAGCAAAACTTGAGTTAATCATCGCATCGGGCTTACTCACCCATGAATTATTTTACTTATACAAAATAAATAACTGCTTCGTTACTTGTCGCTGGCACTTGCTTGCTTAATAATTAATTTAATCTTCATACAAACCTAACAAATAGTTGATCTTATCATTGCCAGCGTTTGCGTACTTAACATTTTATTTACTTATTTTGAAATAGTTGGCTCATGCATCGCTGGTGCTTATTCTCTAAAAATTATAATAAAAAATGTTTTAATATTTCTTGCAATGATTTAACGTACAAAATATCTTTAGGCATGACAGTCACGGATGTTACATGATTGCTTAGTGAAAATCGAATTATCATATTGCTGTAAAATTTTTAAACTACTTTCTCTTCTTTTTTTAAACTGGTGTTATATTTAATGTACTGATCGGAAAATTAAATCAGCATTTTTTTGTGTATATAATTTCAATACCTTTATTTATTCTAATTTCATTAACTGCGATCTCTCGAAAGAAATATTTTGTTGATAAATTTTTAAATCCATTGTTTAGTTAATCTTGTTATTTGTTTGTTTTCTAGCATTTGGCATTTTTTCCAAAGCTTAAGGCGGTTCTTTCATGAAATGATTATGAACAGAATAATATGAAACCTTGAGGAATCGTTTATTAAGTTACAATGCACTACCCCTCAAAATTTTAGACTAGGCTGACGAATATAAACGCAAGAAAATGATAAATGAAATGTAAATTCTAAACTAGTACTCCTATGGCAATTAAGAATTCCTTTACTGATAGTTGTAGCCTAGTTACTTATTTACTGTACGTAATTAAGTAAAAAATTGACACAATAAAGCTTACGTGATACTAAACATACTGTCATCTTGAAAACATATGTTCACGGACTTAATCAAACAATATTAAAAGAAACATAGTCATACATTTTCGTATCCAATGTTGAAAGCACAGGTAAGCATCTGATGGTATTTTGAAGTTAAGCGCAAATTTTACGTAATCATTCCTACGAACTTTTGTATCGGATATCATGATCTAAAATTTTGAATCAGTACTTGATTTGCCTCAATAAACAATAGTTACAAATAGTTGTTTAGAATTTAGGCAGTATTAATAAACATCAACTTGGTATTCGTACCGTTGAAATGGGAGTCATGAAAGAACCATGTCAAGAGTGATAATTTATGTTTCTCAGTTTTTAAATATTTGAATTCTACACTTTCAAACTTTTATTAAGAATAAAAGCCTTGTGCTAGAATAGAAGAATGTAATAATTTTTGTTATAAAGTTTGTGTTGAAAATAATACCTTAAAATTAATGAGTGCTTGTAGTTAAAAATCGTAAACTGTTTTACAGTTGAAAACACAAATAATGCAAGTTTAGTATTAAAAATTACTTTTTTTTAAAACCTTTTTTCAATTTATTCTTACCCAAGAGTAATAAATATATCAATTTCTTAAACTTAGTGAATTAGTAAGGTTGGTCGAGAAATTTTTTTCTTATAACTGGGAGTAAATGGCAACACGTTTATACTTATTTATTCAACCATTTAAAACTGATAAATTTAATTAGTTATTATGCTTAAAATACGTTTAAAAAATACGTTTTCAGAGCATGATTACCGAAATGAAAAAAAAAAAAAATAAGACTCGTGAAACTGACCCTACGATCTCTGTTACTCAAAGCAAACTTCTTACAGCTCTGCTGTCAGCATTCAGTGAAGTCAATATAACAAGATTACTTACGTTCATTGGCCTACACCTGTGCTTATGATAACGCCTTGACCTTACTTCAATTATAATATAAGCTTACTTTTTTGAAAGCTAAAATTGATTATTTATTTTGACAATATTATTTTTATTGTATGTTCTAAATCGTTTACAAGTGAAAAACATTTACAAAAGCGCAAATTTTTTTCTAGCGACTATCTGGCAACACTGTAGCATAAAATGAATCCTTAATGAACTCTTTGAGAACACTTTTAGTGTACGTGTTGTATCATAACCTTTTTTTATTACATTGGATAAAGTATGTTACGTAATAATTCTGGTTTACATTTCGTCATCACTTTTGAAAAATCTATTTTATGATAAAGAAAATATAAATTGTTAGTAAGTATTATGCAAAATAAATTTAACTTCATCTTAAATAGAACAGGATAGCATAGATAGCCGTATTACTCTGTAGTTTAGTGATAGAATTGCAAGCTATTACCCGGAGGGCTCGAGTTTGAAACTCGATGGCTGCATTTTTTTTCTAAATATGTAATAACTTTTCTTTAATTTGGAGAATGCCTAATGAATTCCATAGAAACTCTTATTAGGATATAACTTGTTGAGTTTATAAATTCATAATGAGTTTATTTTTCATTTTTAATAAGGAATTTCATTGAATTCTTTATATTTACCTGAGTACAAAATTAATTAAATTTTGATTATTTATTACCGTTTGGTACGAAAATGAGCGATAAGATGTTTTTTCCAAGATACTATATGGATGATAAAACCTGGTGAGTTCTCAGCTGAGTTTTTATCATAAGATTTTAGGTGAGATAGCTGATGAGATCGTAGATGAAGTTTATTGGCAGAGTAAGTATATGTCTGTGTGCATGTTCGCGCGCCCGCTTACATGCAGATAACATTTTTTTACATGAAACTTTAATAATTGATAATATTTTTTTTAAGTTTAATAACTCTTGTCTGCTTTAGTGACTTTTCTGCTTGTGACATGAGTCATGAATTATTATTACCTAATGACGCAGAGAATTCCACGTCAAATTTTCAAGTAATCTTGTAAACTCAGCTATTTACTGCTTATTTGTTTCTATTTTTTATAGAAAATTGACATATTCAGTATTCTTCATAAACATTTTTTTTTTATTCTGCTTGTACTGCAGATGCACTATCCGCACTTAATCATGGCTAATACAAAGATTAAATTTTTTTATATTAATGCAATAACCGTTCATACAAATTTTGTTGTACTTTTCTCTTTTTTTTGTTTGAGCATTTTTAAGGAAATACTTAATACTAACTATGCCAAAAATATCCACCTACTTTTAAACGAAAATTAAATTTGTCAAAATGTGATTTTTAAGTACATTATTTCTATAATTCCAATAAAATAAGTGAAAAACCAGTTATAAAAATTTTTTTTACTAATATTAACTAAGAAACAGCTTTTTTTAGTATAAATAGTTCTACTGCACATACCCATAAGAAATCGTGTTGAAGCTTAAAATTTTTAGAAGCAATTGACTAAAATATGAAGTTGTCGGTTATACTATTTCTTTTTTGCAAACGAATAAGCGTTTCATTAAAAAATGATAAAGTTACCTTGAAGTAACTGAGAATAATCATTTGTTCAATCTGAGTTTGTGAAAAAAAGTTTTTTTTGAAATAGCTAAAAAACGAACGATAAGCTATTTTTTCCGTGATACCATACGGATGATACAACCTTTTTGGCACTCAACAAAGCTGTATATTTTACCTTTGACTACTTATTTTGCATATAAAATTTTTTTCTTAATTTCTGGTAAGTTATTAGCTGAGTTTTTGGCATAAAATTTTAGGTGAGATAGCTGATGAGATATTTAAAAACGTTTACTAGCAGCATCTGTCTGTGGGTATGTGTGCGCGTTCGCGAAATTATTATGTAGTAGACATTTTTTTTAACTTTGATTTTGAAAATGTTGGAATTTTTTTATTACTGATAGTACATTATACAATTTTATTACTTCAAGACAATGATCGTTTTTTACCTGTATTCACATGTCTACAAGTTCTCCAAATATAAAAATGTGAGTATGTGGGTTACATATGATCATTGGGAATCGTTGCTTGTCATGTCCTATATACTTGAAGAATCTCACCGCTTAAAATTGTCAAATCGTTAGTATTTATAATAATCATAGAAAGTTTGTTTGATCTAAGTAAGAAGATAAATTTATGAAAAAATTAACAAATCTAAAAAAATTTCTAAAACTTCCGTTCTATTTATTATTTTGTACTGAGAAGCTCATTTATTTATTTTTATTTTTATTTTTTTTTATTTTTTTTTGTTTGTTTGATACAGATGGCCTCGACAAATATTTTTAGTAATAAATCACCTGTTACTCATAGCATGTGTTGTTTTTATGTGAGAGACTTAAAGGTTGGACTCGTGTTTGCGTACTCGGCGATTTTTTTTTTTTTTTTTGAGAATAATGGAGCAATGAGTTTGTATTAATTTTTGTGTAAAAAATTGTCTTAAGTGCTCAAAAACACTTGAAATGTTGACAGTAGCCTACAGTGAGTCAACTATGAACAAAAAAAAATTTATAAGTGGTATAAGTTATTCCAAGAAGGCCGAGAAAATGTTAATGATGAACCTCGCTCTGGGCGACCCAGCATGTCAAACATCGACGAAAATGTTCAGAAAGTGAAAGAAATAGTGCTTAAAGATCGTCGAATCACGATTAGAGAAATAGCTGATGATCTTGACATATCGTTTGGCTCATGCCAATCAATTTTGACGGATGTTTTGGGTATGAGACGTGTATCTGCGAACACCATGATAATGCACCTGCGCACAAGTCGTTATTAGTTAGTAGTTTTTTGGCCAAAAACAGAACTTCCATCATGCCTCAGCCACCATATTCACCAGACTTGGCCCCCAGCGACTTTTTTCTCTTCCCAAAATTGAAAAAGCCCATGAAAGGACGAAGATTTGCCACGATTGAGGAGATTAAGGCTACATCGCTGGAGGAGCTCAAAGCAATACCCAAAATAGCATTTCAGAAGTGTTTTGACGACTGGAAAAAGCGTTGGCACAAGTGCATTGTATCTGAGGGGGATTATTTTGAAGGGGATAACATAGTTTT
>NW_019379538.1:543553-566052 GCF_000648655.2 Copidosoma floridanum
TCCAGAACAAATTTTGGAAGATTATTACTACATGCATTTGAAATGCTATTGAAATGATTGGCAAGTAGTAAACTTTTTATAATATTATAAAATACTATAGACTATAAAATATGCCAAAAATTCTACTTTCTGCCTATAAGGCACGTTCTTAGGCTACTATACGTGTATAATAAAGTTCTTATAGGCTACTATAAGAACTATTATAACTTATTATATGTATGTCATATGTGCAACAAAAAACAAATAAGACTTATAGTTTTAGTTTTATTCAGCTCACTTTTGAATTAAAAATAAAGTTTTGCTGAAAAATTTATCATTTAAGCAACACCTGATTTATAATGTAAACTGCTACAATGATAAAAATTTCTAGTTATAAAAACAGTACTACTACAGAAACTCAGTGAAACATTTTTTACTGCAATAATGTTTCTGTAAAAAGTTGAATTCAATAATTATAAAATTAGTTTTGATATGATTGTTAACATCGCTTAAAAATTAGATGTAATACTTTTTGTAACAATGTGAATTTATTGTATTGTTATATATTTATTGTACATTGTGAATTTATAACTAACTTATAAAATATAAGTAGTGATTGCAAACTAGTAATTTGAAAATTAATTATATCTAAATATTATACAAATGGAAGTACAGCGTAGCATCACGATTAAACTTAAAATCTACTTTTAGTAACAATATATATTCTAAATACTGCACAGGAACCTTCTTGATTTATACGTAGAACAATAAATTAGAGGTTGTATAGTATTATTCCAGAGTTACATATTTAGAATAGCGCACCCGACTACAGAGTATTGTTACGAACTGAAGTCCAAATTTTCCAAATGAGAAAAGGTCGTATCGAGATTGTCTAACTTTTTACACTTGGTCAGTTTCCAATATTTCTGTGGTGAATAGACGATCGATGCATCACAATAAAGTGGATTTGAAATGGGTTACTCATTCTTCTTATAAAGAGACATTGCAATTATACAGTTTTCTGGAATAAAATTGTACATGAGTTTCAACATAGCTGGCTCATAATTTTCGAATCCTAGAAAACGTTGACCCTTAAATGCGTGATCCACATAATTAGCTAAAAGTGCAACAGGTTTTAAAAAATTGTCTAATTCTCCCATTAAGAGTGCCTCAATGTTAATGGATGAGGCAGATTCCTTGTTGGGACGTAACATATTTTTAACATCTTCACCTAAGCAATATTCATTGGTTAGCTTACTCTTTATTGTTTTCAAAATATTAAAATATTTTTCATTGCCTACAGAAAGTTTACGCAGCATACTATGTCCTTATCTTCCAAATGGGTCGACTCCGTATAAGGGCATTATTTATATCGATATTGCTTTCAAGAATTTAACAGTGGCCTTGTGCAAATTCCAACATTTTTCAACAGACACCTTTCAAAATACTTCAATATTATCGAATATTGGTTCGTTAAGGAATAAAACTTTTGAGAAAACATAAAAATATTTATTATTTTTAATGATGAAAGAGACCACATGATATTTCACTTCTGATAGTAATGAGAGGTCAGTAATAATGCCCATTAAAGTAAGGTAAATGTACCAAAGCTTGGCCACTAAAAAATTGGTACCAAAGACTGGCCACAATCACAATTTAACGATTCGTACAAATTTCTGCAGCTGTAAAAAATATTTTTATTAATATTCACGCTTAAAAATTTATATACACTTCATTATCAAAAGTTATCTCGATGATACTGTAACCAAGAAATTAGAAATAAGTGTTTCTAGAAAGTGNATTTTGTTCATCAAATTCACTAACTGATTAAAATTTCAACACTAAGTAAATAGCAGTAGAAGGGCGCTTATGATTGTACTCTCATTTAAATTTCTGCATCCGGCTTTTGTTTGTCGTAAATAGGATGTTCATAATTTCTTAGGAGTTTCAAAATGCATAAATTATGTTCAAATCCTTAAAAATTATCTTAGTATGATAAAACTATGGAATGGCCTTGCTAACAAAAAGTATCAAAGTAACGACATTTATTTTGATGTATCCGAAAAAGAAATGTTGACGATCCATAAGGTAAATGTACCAAAGCTTGGCCACTAAAAAATTGGTACCAAAAACTGGCCACAATCACAATTTAATGATTCGTACAAATTTCTGCAGCTGTAAAAAATGTTATTATTAATATTCACGCTTAAAAATTAAATAGACTTCATTATTAAAAGTTATCTCGATGATACTTTAACCAAGAAATTAGAAAAAACTGTTTCTAGAAGGTAATTTTGGTCGGCTGGCCAGGCTTTGGGACATCTGTCAACGTAACCTCACTTTTAGTGTATCCTAATAACTGGCCAATGTTGATTGCGTGCAATTCATACGACTGGACAGTTATTGGGACTTGAAGTTTCGGCCACTGGGACAAATTTTTTCTACAGTGGCCAAGAATTGGGACATTCGACCAAAACAAATCATAAATAAATACTTTTTTCCTGTGTTTGCAAAAAATTATTTCTTCTGCGTGCAACATAAAATAGTGTCATAGCTATTAAGTAATACCCAGAAAGACTTGAAATTTTATTTTTTTTAAATATTTATGGAGTATTTTAGAAATTGGCCTACTAAGGTGGCCAACGTTAGGTACATTTACCTTAGCTGAATTCAATTGATGTTTATTTCCTAAGATATCATTTTAAACTTTGTCTAAAGTTGTATGTCTCAAATCATCTGGCGTTAGTTGCTTGTACGAACTGTCAACTACAGATAAAAATCTTAGAAATAAAAATGAGTTGATTAAACTAAAATTCAAATCGAGACTTGCAAACAGAACAAAAAGAGCAGGAGTACACTATGATGTTTTTTCAGCTTTATTTTGGATGTTAACCTGTGAAGTGCAATAAAACATTAAAAAATATATACACAGATATATATAGCCATAAAAATATGTAAATACTGAAATAAGGGTTATTACATTTTGCACGTCACTCTAAAATTGATTTAGATTGATTCATCGTAATCATTTTGCACCTAGTTATCTTAAGTTATCTTATTTTTTCTTAGACAATGATGATAAATGATGTTTTAAACAACTTTATAACTTGACTGATTTGAATTTTGTCAGTGCCCTCCGATGAATTCAGAAATCGGAAGTGATCGGTGATCTCTAGGGGGTGAGATACAAAAAATAAATAAATACAAGGTGTATTTAAGTTTTCTTATGCTGATTTATTGTTTCAACGTTTCACTGACCATTTGTGTCAACCTCATTAGGCTACAAATTTGATTAAACATAATAATATATTTAATTAAACGCATTTACAACAACAAAATTAAAAATATTAATTATTAGCACAGGTACGTAAGAATTCGTAAGTATTTTGACTCACTCGTCACAGGTCGAAAAGATGGACTAACGATAAACTACACAACACAAAAGCGCTTATATAGTCGAAGCAACAAAGGTAGACAGTCAAGGGCGTTGAACTCGATCGGGACTCTAAACCGTAGTAAAGAAAGATACGCTCGATTAAAGGAAAGTACATCTTTCTTATTGATGTTGTTCTTGTCCAGTTTTGTATAAAGCATTTCAGAAACAATTTTTTTTTGTAATTAAGTTCTTTGTCAAGGATTTTGCTGTTGTCCCAACCAAATTTATGATTGGAAGTATTTTGATAAGTGATCGTTATTTATGTATTTGTGGTAGATTGTAATTTTGCGTTACCACTTAATTTTGTTATTTATTGTAGATGGCTCGTGGCTCGTTAAATGTTCACATTAATAAATAAGTCAATAAAAGTAGATAAAATATAGTGTACAATTAACATACAGTATTTGTAAAAGTTGAAACTGCACTTTGAAAACATGTATTAATAAAATTATTTATAACATAATTCACTAAAAATTCTAATTACCATGTCATTTAATTCCATTGCCAGGTTGCCTTTTGTATGAAACAAAAGACTACATTTTAGAATACTTGTTTGTTAATTGATGTCCACTTCTGTATTTGTTGTAGCTTTTACTTTCTCAAAAGTTTTCAGATGAGCCTTATCAATTTTTATACTAAACGATTTTAATTATTTAAAACAGTCGATCTCCTAAAATGGTTTGTAAAGTAAAACAGAATGGCTAAGAACTGGGACTTGAAACTCCGGCCACCGGTACAGTTTCCATTTTGCTTTGCTAAGTACTGGGACATTTGACTACCGTACATAATACGTGTTTAATCTTTTTTTGTCGGTAAAACGTGTTTACAACTATTTGATAGGGTAAATAAATCTTCAGATATTAAATGACATTAAGTACTACTTAACATTCATTTTTATTTAAAAACGTGAATTGCATATACAGCCTTACTACGGTGTCCAAGTACAGGTACATTTACCTTACAGTAATAAAAAAGACGTAAAAATTGCTGAGTCTTGGCTAGATAAACTGGCAGGACTTCCATCTTACACGATTAAAAATATTTACAATGCGAACCCATTCCTATGGAAAAAGTTTTCTTTCGAGAGCTTGCCTTCAATGAATACAACTACATCATCAGTTTAATGCGGTTGTGGCTAGGTAATACGTCGTTTAATGCAAAGAACTTTGGTTGAGAAATATGCGACACTATTTTGCAGTCCATTCAAATAATTCATGCGCTATATCTGGACAGAATTTTAATGAAAATATTAAACTTGTGCGAGAAACTGCAGAAATACCAGTTGTTGATATCACAGGCATGATCTTAAATGTTCGAGGCTGTGATCTGGCAGGGAACAAGTTGATGTAATACAATAAAAAAACTTGTCTCTCCACATTATTTTTTAATATTTTTTACCTATATAGCTTAAGAAATGCATCTCAAAAAATCATTACAAAGGCAAAACAAGTAATTTTGTAATTTAATCATAGTAGTCCTTGTTCGATTTTTGTACTATCCTAGATAAAAAAAAATAAGCGATAATAGCGGAGATGCAGATTTTTTTTATCCACGAATTTAAAGTACCTCGATATCGATTGCTTTCGTCAAAAACGATCACTGCTTTTGATAAAAGTGTATCTATTTGAATAGCAAATGTGACATTGCAGTGAATAAATTTACAAAATATAAGTATTGAACAATGAAATTCTGCTACTTATTTGTCAAAACTGCATGATGTTATAGCCCCTTGTTTACGATAAAAGCACTTGTTTTGGGCACTATTTTGCCGGTCTTACAATAAAAAAATGACTGCCCATAGCATGATCGTAAAATAAGCTATGTCCTATCCTATGCGCAATTAAAACACTGTTTTTCCTAATTTTTCTGGCCTAACTGTAGTTTACGGCATTGTTGAATTGTTGATTAAAAAAATTTGTAACTTATTTTACTGCGTCTTTATTTGTTTTTACTATTATTTTATGTATTTTTTACTTTACTCTTTTCAACTGCATCATGCTTCCTGTAACATAAAAAATATTATATATTCCAAAATAATGAACCAGTGAAATTATGGACATCGTTTTTCTTCCAACCAATGCTGCTATTTGTACCTTAACGTTATGTATTAAAAAATAAGAAAACTTAAGTTCAAACACAGGCTTCTTTCAAATCAGTTATTACAAATTAATTGTAAGTTAATCAGTTTAGAAATTAAATTGTACAAGTTACAACAGTAAGTTAATAGATACAAATGACTGAAGTTGTATTAATAATGTTTTCGAACACACTTAAGTGTGTGAAAATTTAAATTTACTACATCCCACAAGCTTCCACATACAACATGAACACGGTATTTGAAGAAAACGGTTCAAAGGGTTTAAATTGAAACGAAATGTGAGGCATCCATGTTTTATCAATTAAATAAATCTTTTAAGCTCTTTATTGCAAAAAAGACGATTTTTTTTGTGTCGTGTTTTTTCAAAATTGAACATGAGTTTTACGTTCGAAAACAACAGCTTCACAAGTTTTACGTACTTATTATAATTTGTTACGGTTTTTTCGTGTAATTATAATTTCTTGAAAGTTAGAAAATCATATTTTATGCACATAAAAATTGGATTAGTACTAAAACGTAAAATGGCTTAATTCACCTTAAATTGATTCTTATTTTGTTTATGAAAAGGTAAAAATTATAATGCAAATATTTCCATCCAATCTTATAATTCCTTGAAAAATCAACTTTGATTTTTTTTTCAAATTTAAAAACATCTTNTTTTCGAGGCGCACCTCTCCGGCATGAAGATTTTTCTTTTCCTCATACCTTAGGAATGTGGAGAAATACGTGACCAAGGGTTATTACGAGGTGTTTTTGGACTTTTTATCAATTTTTTTATTTTTTTTATTTTTGTGTAATAATATCCACTGGATGTAAACAAATCTTAGATAGTTGACGTCGTAAGTAGTTTTATGTTTTATCTTATTAAATTTAATTTAGCAAAACACGATTACAATGTTATTATCAATGTAATTTTCTTCCATACAGTTTGCGGGCTCTAGCTGTGGTAAACCGAAATATTTACAAACTTATTTCTTGTCTGCTGTATATAGATACCAATAGCATTTTGTTTAATCTTTTTGTTTAATCTTTTAATTGAAGGCTCTCAAATCGTGACAGCAGGCTCCCTCAAATTTTGATATTTAACTCTTATTATTATTTACAACAAGATACTAGTTTTTTTGAAAGATTTGTAATAATATTTTCCAAGTTATTGGTGAAAATGTTAATACTGTAAGGACGTTCTCATAAGAGTCTGTGTATAAAATCCAAAGTTTGCTAGTTTCTTTTCAAAAACTGTGATGCTACTATTTCTGAAATTTTAATATGTTATTAACATAACGAAAACAAACATTATAATTTTCTCAAGACTCATAAGAAATTTCTTTTTCCCTCTGATCCCCTTAATAGAGTTAAAATGGCAACATAAGGTTCTAAGCTTTTAAGAAAATAATCTTAATTTAAAAATAACTCTCCTACTCTCATGCTAACAGCAGTTTCTTTAAAACATTATGACCATCATTTTCAAAAGTTTTTGTATCTGTATAAGATATTTTTTCAATTTCTGTTTAAATATAAATTAAAAAAAAAAATTAACTTTATCCTCGAAAGAAAAAATATCAAATTAAGCAATAACCATTTTGGTTTGTTAGTATAAATCAGTGCCCTCCGGTGAATTTGGAAATTCAAAGTGATCAGTGATCCGTTGGGGTCGAAATGTGAGAAAATAAATAACGCAGGTACGCGAGCCTGATGAGGCTGACGCATATTGTCAGCGAAACGTTGCGCATTAATAAATCAACGCAAGAAAATTGAAATACACTTTACTTGTATTTATTTATTTTCTCACATTTCGCCCCCAACGGATCACTGATCACTTTGAATTTCCAATAACCATATTATTGTGCGATTTAAAGCTTTGTTTAATTATTAAATGTATAATGTTTGGAAATATTAATGTATTTTATCTAGTTAACAAAAAGATAAATTTTGTCTATTTCAAACTATGCTTTTGATGAACGTTTGAGTTATCCAATAATTCTATTATTTACCTTAGTTGAACCCAAGCATCCAAGAAGAGCGAGAGAAAGACACGGAAATATTGATAAATATATGAACAGCACAGTCCTTGACTTAGTTATCTAATATTTATCTTTTTTTAAAATAATTTCATGTTTATTCTCCATCCAAATAGGTTAATAAAATACAGAATCACTTTTACCACAAGAGGAAATTCTTAAAGCCTACGTGCTGCTTCCATGGAATAAAATGCACGGGAGTGCGACGAGGTAAGTTTAAAAATGTGGACAAAGCCATTTTGACCACACTACTATTGACTTCAGATTTGCATACTCGAATTCTCAAATACCGAAAAATAAGTATTTTTGCTGGTATGCCTGATGTATTTTGATTTAACTTAGTCTTTTTATTCCTATTTTACAGCTCCACTGATAAGTATAGGCCATAAAGTTGTTAAAGCAACATAAACGAGACATGTGTATCTCAAAATGCTTCAATCCATTTCCCAAATTTCTTCTGGCTCAGCATTTACAAAATGTAGTCTTATCATAAAGTTAGTTAAAAGCCCAATTTTTCTAGTACCTAAAGTAAAAATAGGTGGGTTTTTAAAATAAAGCAGTGCTGCCAACGGCGTTTGATGTTGGCTACAGGTATTTTTTATGTTCTGGCAGACAGCCCAATGGCAAATTTTTAATATGTATACAAATTTAAATATCTTGAATACATCAATATACTAATAAATAAATTAACTATCAGAAATATTTTGTACAATTTTTTTATAACAGTGGTAAGTTATTACTTGTACCGTTTTAACGGTCTTCATAGACGAATTAACGGTCGAAAGAGTTTAGTTATTATGGTCACTATGAATTATAAATAGTAAGTAACAGATAATTTAGAGAAAAATTAAATTATCTACTTAGTAACAAGATCCTGTCTAAGCATCTAGTTAATTAACCAATTTTATTTGAAAAAAAAAAAAAATATATTTTATTAAAAAAAAATAATTCTGCCTAGCTTTACCGTTTTTCATCATTAATGAAGCCCACATTTGGCGGGACCATGGTAGATCACCGTAGCAATGTTGTACATACTTCGTTTCTATACAGAACTTTCTAATATTAGCGACATTTAATGTAATTAAGTTTTAGTAACTGTTGTGTTCCTAATGAATCTGTAGCATTGAAAAGTTCTGAAATCAAAATATTTAAACGGTGAAGTTTTTTCTGGTGCAACACACATTTTTTATGATACTTGTAGTATAATACTGTCTAGTACTTGTACTTGAACAAAATTAAACTGAATAATATTGACTTTTTACTGTTACTTCATGCAAACCCCATATCAAATACTTTAATGTTTGCTATGTCAGAAATGTATGAAAATTTTGGGCTATTATTTTAATCCATTTAATAGAAGGTTTTTATGGACTCGTCCACTGAGGCGGATCATTTAGCGCACGCGGGGCTTTTTTTGCTCAAGCATGCTGTTCAACTCGCTCGTAATGTTTGGGAGATAGGTAAAAAATTATTAAAAAATACAAATTGATAGATTTTGATCTGCTCTTTTCAATGGTGCTACTTGTTTTCTCTAAAAAAAAAATTTTTCTTTGAGAAAATTAAGTAAGAAGTTCAAAAAGTTTCTTTGAAATTTGCTATGGTTTAAATAAATAAAATTAGCAAGAACCGAAAGAGTAATGCTAAAACATTAAACTCACAAATTTTTGGAGTAGGAGAGCGAAAAATGCGAGAATTACAAGCAAATAAAAACGTTGGCATAAAAGAATGTTTTTTTATTTTTTTGAAATTCGACTTTTTGACAATGTTATGAACAATTAAACTTTTAGACGTTTTTTTATTTAAATAGCAATATCTCAGCAACGAATCGATAAAAATCAACGAAATTTGGTATACATATTCTTAAATCCTAACAGAATAAAATTCCAAAAAAACGTTTTTTTTTAGTTGAAAATTAATTATAAATAATCGCTTTTTTAATAAACAATGGAATATTCAAGTGACTTCTTGCATAGGTAGGTAAGAAACTTTTTTTTCCTTTTATTCAGAATTTTATAAGCAATTTTTACCACAAATAAAATTTTTGTGCTTCCAAACAGAAAAAAAGATATGAATTTTTAAACACAATCGCGTTGGCGCTGCCGCAGCGCTACGGGCACTTGCGAGCGCTCGTCTACTCTTACCTGCATTCCGTTGTATTTACGCGAACAAAATAAATAAAAATATGCACATATACATTAAATAGAACTATATTAACTTGTGTTAAAGAACAATCTCAATATTATTCACAAACTTTTTGTACATTACTTTTTGTATGATTAGAAATAATTTTGCAATCTACACTTTTCAAATCGACTGGCTTGAAGCAGTGATATTGCCGAGTTCCTTTTGTGGTTTTAGCGGTGGAAAAACGAGGCTGTAGTAGTGTTTTTTGTTTCTCATATTTGTCTACTGAACTATAGTCAAAATCAAACTTTTTAAAAAAATTACAGGCCCATTCATAAAGTTCTTTCGTTATGACAATAGTCTGAGTTTGTAAGCTTTCTCGATACGCACTTCTCTTAATACATCTACCAATACCGTCACAAGCTCCTTTGCCGTGAGCAGTAGCAAAAAAATGCCACTCAGCTTTAACTTCAAAGTCAATTTCGTGGTATAACAAATTCAGTAGATTAAAGCGGTTTTTATATTGAGATCCAGCTCCATCCAAAAAATAAAATATTTTTCTAACGTTTCGTGCATCAAATTTTTTTTTAGAAATCGAATCATTTTTGAGTTATACAAATAAACTCTGATTGCATCATGGTTTTCATACTCAGAAAAAACTACGTAATCAATATGGTAAATAATACTATTTTTTTATAGTATATAACGTAAACTAGTAGTGATGCTTGATCTTTACTCCAATGTTGTGCTTGGATAGCATCTTGGACGTGAAAGGAATAATTTTCTGAAAAATCAGGTGTGACGAAAAATTTACCATCTTTAAGCTTATATTTTAATAATTGTAGATAAGTTGTTTCAGATTTAGCAACAAAATCATGTCTTAGCACGTACGGTAAGTCTATTAAGACGGTAAGAGGCAGAGACATGATTACAACAATAAGATTAGTGTTGACAAACTGTACGTTAACATAAGAAAACACTACAATCTGTGAAACAAAAGTTGTATGCAAGATTGTACGTGTACATACTTGCGATTTGCATTTTTTTTTCATTTTCATAGCGTGCTGTATTTAAAATGTAGGGCTTATCTCGAATCATACTAAAAGTGTTGTACTAAAAGTTTGTAAATAATATTGAGATTAATCTTTAACACAAGTTAATAAAGCTCTGTTTAATGTATATGTACATATTTTATTTATTGTGTTCGTGTAAATACAACAGAATGCAGGTAAGAGTAGACGGGCGCTCGCGAGCACGCGTAGCGCTGCGGCAGTGCCAACGCAATTGTGTTTAAAAATTCATAACCTTTTTTCTGTTTGGAAGCGCAAAAATTTTATCTTTGGTAAAAATTGCTTATAAAATTCTAAATAGAAGGAAAAAAAAATTTCTTACCTACCTATGCAAAAATTCACTTANTCCGTTTGACTTATTAATTGACATCTGAAAAATAAAATGTGAAAATTTTTTTAATTTTCTAAAAGATAAATAAATAAGTTCGTGTATGAATAAATACCTGTCAGTAGTAAGCCATTGATTATAACAAATTAATTCGATTTTGTGATTTTGCAAGGACGATTCTAGATTTTCTATTATTTTTAACGTTCCAGGACACTTAGTACAATTTCCCATATAACATTTTGCTGTTGGATTGATGCAAGTCATATCCTTTAAGTAACCATGGTAACTAGTTTTAAATTCAACTTTTTTATAAGCGAATGCTTCTTTGAGTCCTTTCAATTTCAATCGAATGTTACCATGTATTTTACGTACACAAACATTATGTGTGCCTTTAGCCCCAACTGTAATGCACTTTTGGGGTCTTAAAACTTGGATGCTGATAACGAAATTTTTACCTCCGAATATAAGTTCAAAAAATTATTGTGTAAGGTTTGAATATTACCCAACAATAATCGTTTCTAAAAAAAAATAATTAAATAATTTCAAATTTTTACTTCGATTTCGATACAAATAAATAAAAAATTTTATTTATAAATTACCCTTTTCAGCTCCCGTTTTCCATTGATAACAACAGATTTAACAGATTTTACGTCTTTTATTCCAGTCATTACTCGACTAACATCGTCTGATAAATAAAAGTCGTTGACTTTTTTAATTAAATCTTCACTCATGGCTCGGCCTTTCTTTTTATCAGGACAAGCTGCGTATCCCTGATTTTTTCGTAATCTAAATGCTGTGGAAACTATACTTTTGCTTATACTGAACTCTTTAGCTATTTTTCGAATCGACTATTTTACTGTTATCATCGTTAAAAGACTGATTTTCTCTTTTCAAGTAACAGCACGAGATAAAGCCTCTTTAAAATCACCGATCCAAGCATTAACATCAAAATCACTATAGTTATTCAACATGTTGACACCGATAGATTTAAGTACAAGCGCAATGTCATTGACGGACAGAGTTAGCTGTTTTTTATTTGTAGGTGCCGCTGTAATGACTTCTTCAAATGCAGCCGCGAGTTTAAGTCTTTTGTTTTTATTTTCGACAGACTTACACACATAGTCACGATCGTCGTCTTTTTTCGATAAATTTGATTTTTTTTCTTCTTCTTCTTCTTTTTCCAAATATGTATTTGATACACCACTTATATTGACCCCGATATTTACAAACTGAACTGAATCCTTGTTACGATATAGTTGTCCTTTGCACGAAGCACAAATATATAAACCATACAATGCACTACGACTTTTATCATAGTTTTCCGAAGTATAAGTTAAATTCATAATAACGTAACTATGCTTTTTTTTTTTTTAAAGGATTACAACACTTATGAGGCGGAGACATGATTACCACAATAAGATTAATGCTGACGAACTGTACATGAACATAAGAAAACACTACTATCTGTGAAACAAAAGCTGTATGCAAGATCGTACGTGTACATACTTGCGATTTGTATTTGTTTTTCATTTTAATGGCGCAGTATATTTAAAATGTAGGGTTTTTTCTCGAATCATACTAAAAGTGTTGTACAAAAAGTTTGTAAATAATATTGAGATTGTTCTTTAACACAAGTTAATATAGTTCTATTTAACGTATATGTACATATTTTTATTTATTTTGTTTGCGTAAATACAACGGAATGCAGGTAAGAGTAGACGAGAGCTCGGGAGCGCGCGTAGCGCTGCAGCAGCGCCAACGCGATTGTGTTTAAAAATTCATATCTTTTTTTTCTGTTACGTATGCATGTGTTGCAGGTATTAAATAAAGTGGATTTTAACTGCAACTTTATCCTGTAAACGTTTTACTTTAAAATTCTCATTATATCTTACGTCATTTAGATAAAGTTTTTTTAAATACATATCTGATGCTTGATAAATGTCAAGATTACATAAATAGTCAGTAACGAGCATGTTTTGACTAAATATGGCAGAATTAAGATTTATTTTTTCTTCTTGTTTTGAAAGTAATAGGTCTATGGGTGCCTTCTGCCCTATAGAGTAAATCAACGATTTTATATTAGTGATCTTGAGAAAATGTGTAACCAAATTGGATTTTACTTCATTCTCCCCCTTTTCTCCGCCCCACTTAGTGTACTTCCAATCTCTTATACACCATACAACAATGCTACAGANATTTTCAAGGCTTGATAGAAGAAAAATAAAAGAACTTATAACGAAAAAAGTTAAAGCATAATGTCTTAACGGGCCATGGGGAGGGGTGGAGTTTATGCAGAGAGCGTGCAGGAAGCAAAGACTAATTATTGAGGTAGGGCTTTCCACACCATCCCCAACTGCCCCACTGAAAAATAAGAGATAACTTGACTTTTTGTCTGCCATTCAAATAATTTTGAGGGATTTTCCGCGCCTCGTCACCGTTAAAGATCCGCTTCTCCCGCACCACGTTCAAAACCCTAACCACCTCGCAAAATTATGAAAAATTAAACGTACTAGTTCGTATAAAATAAATTTGAATTATCAAATTCTTCTTCTTCACATACAGTTTTAATTCTGATTCGAATTCAGAAAATGCATTCTCAATATAATTTAGATTTAAAGATGAGTAATAAAGTCTATGACTAGTCATTATTTTTGGAAGTAGTACTGACGAAACGACTGTTCAAGCCATTGACAAAATCATTTTTGCTTTTGATACTAATAAATTAATGTCTTGTAGAAATTAGTTTCTCCCGATTTTCCAGTATGATTTATAAAATTAACCTTTTTAACGTTAACATACATAATTGAAAAAATTTTTTTCTGTGTATTATTTAGCAAAAAATAAATTTAAGCAAGTATACGTTTAAATAATGCAATTTTCTCAGTGTTATAGTTGCCTTATAAATCGACTTTATTTAGTGTCAGCAAGTTACATAATTGTCATGGTTGAACTTTCAGTTTGAAAACTTTTGTAATATTCAGAAGAGCACGGTTTTTTCTTAATGTGAACAAAATCGTCATAAAAATAATTATTTTACGATTTTTAAATGTTATTACTTAATACATTCTCTAATTTTAGAAAGCATGCAAAAACTGCTTTAATTAATGCAGAAGCAATGTTTGCTTCTTTCAAAATATCATCAATTTGAGAATCATGTTGCATTGAACCCGTAGCAAATGCAGTGTATTTAATTACTTAATACTTGATTTTTGTATGTATTTTTCAATCCTTAAGTACTCCTACAGTGTCCCACACTCCTATGAATTTTTTTTTTTTCCAATAATTGTCTTAATTTTTTTTTATCAGGGATGTGAAATACTTTCCATACTTTTGCATTAAAACAAGACCACTGACAACCCTCTATATTTTTATTTTAGCCCCTCCATTCCTCACCCACAGATTTCCCTTCCTGTTGCGGAATACAATAAAAGTGTGTTTTTGATTTTGTAGTAATTTGTGGCGAAATCAACCCTTTGCACCTCCCCTAGTCTTCCTTAATTATATTCTTCATTCTGAGGTAAAGCATTCTCTGTTTTTCCATACTTTTTTCGATAGTCCCTCTATCTTTCCCTCACAGTATTACTATTACAGCATAGTACAGTATTGTTCATTACACAACTATTGGTTTGACTCATACGAATATTTCAAATGTGGATGTCGCTGGCATTTTATTGTTTATATCATTAAAAAATAATAGACACACGCAGAAAATGAAAAAAATTTTTTTCCTGGACAGTAAATAAGATTTTTACCTAGGAGGAATGTTTCTTTTTATTTCCTGAAAGCAGGGACAAAAAGTAGTTTCGGTGAGAGTATGGGAAAAATATAGTTTCTTTTTGTGATGTCTTGAAAAAAACTTTTTCTAGTATGTTACTTAATAAGTTTACATTTAAATAAAATTTTTGTGTTGAATAACATGTTAAAAATATATTGCTTTAGATGGAAACACAATAACAAAGTAGTAAAATTCAATTGAAAAATGTTGTGTGATCAAAAAATAATATAATCAAGCCTGTCTATCATGGTGCAGGAAAAATAAAAAATAAATATAAAAACACTGATAAAATGACTAAAAAGGTGGAATCTATTTAGTGGTGCAGTGGGGTTCAGAGCAAATTATGATAATTTAAAAAACGTTAAAATTAAGCAAGTCAGAACGTGAAATGCTTAGTGACTATCGGGCAGAGAAGTTAGGGAAACCTGTTAACTCATCGTTGTCGCTTACTCCGGTGTTTCAAAGAAAAAAGTCAGTTATACTGATAGTACAGTTACATTTACAATGATATTACAGCCATAAATAAAACATTAAAATTAAACAGAAAAATGATTAAAAATCACGTTGAAATTTGAAAGTAAAAATAAAAGGATCGCTGGTTAGCAAAGAATTCTAAACATATATTATAAATTTTTAAAATATTTAAACTAATAAGCTAAAAATTATACAAGTA
Organism: Copidosoma floridanum; assembly: GCF_000648655.2. The sequence continues at coordinate 559,055 of NW_019379538.1, forward strand.
CTACAAAAAAAATTTTTTTTTAAAAGATAAAAAATCAACTTAAGGCAACTAAATGTAGTGCTACAATAGTATTAAAATCTAAGTCAGTTGAAAACATTGGCATTTATAATTCATCATAAGGTAATCTAAATAATATTCTGAATCATATATACTCAGTGTTTCCCTTGAGATATCTGGATCGGACCATAAACACTTGAAAAATCATGAGTGTGATGAGCATATTTTGATTTATGCTAATTGTAAACATTGTGTTTGATGTTAAAAACTTAACAGAATTTGATTTATTAATGTCCATTTATTCATAAAGCATATAGAAATTTAAAAAGTTTAAGTTCTTATGTATTTATGTGATCCTTCGCGTGTTCGTTTCACATCAGTTTTAATTTATTTTTCGTCTGAAGTTTAACTTCTTAATAGTAACAGTAGTTCAGTTATTTTTAATGCAATTGTTTCATCGCATTTATTTCATATTTGTAAACAACAGAATTATTCGTTTAATACCTAAAAGATCTTATAATTTACTATTACCTACTGGAAATGTAAGTTTTCGTTACGTAATCGCCATTTCTGCCAAAGCTATGTTTGATAGTTTTGGTTGGATGGCTCTCGTATGTTGAATCCTGCTTTGAATTTTCTACCGAGACTGAAAAAAACGTTTGAAAGTCACGAAAAACGTTCGAAGTAAGAAAAATCTATTTAACAACCTTATTTATTCTAAATTTAAGGCGTTTGGTAGAAATGCCCTAGGTAGGAGTAAATTAAATGCAGTAAGTTTCGTTGCATGATATCGGGATGTCCATGGCATTTTTAATTAGTTGTGAGGGAGGCAATACCTTGCGAACTTTCTAAATAGTTACTATCAGAAAATTGTTTCATTAAACCTGATAATGGCTTGGGTATGCCTGAATCGATAACTGTGCCTTGAAAACAGCGTGCAATAGGATAGATGATAGGTTTGTCCATGTACTCATGGAATCCATTGTGACATGAAAAATTGCTGATCAAACACAAAATTTTATTTATTAGAAAAATTTTGTTGTTTTTCCTATGCCATCTAGGGGTAAGTGTACCTATCTCCATGCTCTGCCCTATTACCGTGGATTTTGAAAAACTGATGATTACTTGCTCAAAATAAGAAATGTTTCATATAAAATAATTTTTCAATTTCAATAATCTAAAATGACGTTAATGTAGATGCAATTCAAACAGAAATATTTGTGTATATTTTGAGTAAATAATTATTTTCGACGGTATTCGGTACAACGCGCTCATTAGCTGATTGTGTACGTATTTCCGCGGTGAGCGTACGTAAACATAACCCTATACTTATCAGCGGTAATACGTACACGGTAATAGGTACACAACCACGGTAATACCAGCATACCGTTTTTATTCGTTTTAAAAATATTCTACTGCAGTTTTAGCTTCATGAAATTTTTGTAAATATTCCGTAAAAGATTATGTAAGATTTAAAAAAAAAATATTCCAAAAAATTTTAGTATACCATTTTTTATGGTGCATTTAAGTTGGAATTTTCAGTACGTGCCACGGAGATAGGTACACTTACCCCTATGTTATTCTTTTTCATAATTTTCTACATCTCATATTTATTAAAATATATAACATATAACAACATAGATTAAAGAGCTTTAAGCTTCAAATCCTTCGTAGTGCAAAATCATGTCAAGTCTAAAAATGGTAGCCACGATAGCACAGTGGTTCAGTCTGCAGTTTTTGTAGCTTGGGGACTCGGTCAAACGTTCTTCGAATTTGAGACCCTGTTTTAACATATTAGGCTCGTCCCTCCAGAGAAGGAGTTTCTTATGTGTGTATTTCCAACTGTGGTCTGATGGTTTGTGAGCTACGTAAGTTGAGATGTTCTGAATGTTGACTCTGTAGCCCAATCAAAGCCCCTCCACCATCACCAACTTATTTAAGCTGTAACGTTATCATATCAAGTGAGATAAGTCCTATACATAAAGCTGCCCAACCAAATTAACATAGATATGATAAACATATTTGTCATGTATATGGACGAGCTCAATTAAATCTGTGTAGGTATGATTAACAACCCTGTCACAAGAAATAATAGTCAGTACATATAGTCCAAATGACGTGGCACGTCAAGTAAGGAACTGCTTAATACTACTTGTATTATTACTATCTATCCTAACTTTGCCATATATATGTCTAACGCTTTATAGACTACTAGTACAGTACTATTCCTGATCCAATAACCCTGAGCCTCGAATTAGATAAATCATCTCAATTTCAATGTTAAAAAGTTTTTTAAATATTTTATACATAAAAGTCTTCTTTAAGTATTATACATACTTTCTTATAGTTATGAAACCTGCTTTCGTACAGGTAGAATTTTACTCAGCCATGTCTATCTACTTATCAAATCGTTATAACTGTATAATATGGAAATATCTTTATTTGAGCCTTGCCTCTTAGTTGTTTCGTGCCATTCTCTTTAAATACGTAACTGTAACTTTTTGTTTATTGTAACGGGTTTAATTTAAATCTAAAATCATCTGTAGGAATAAAATATTATAGTTTTGCTTCAAAAAAGGTTTAAAATTAGAGAAAAAAATAAATTATGATGGATCCATTACTTTCAGATGACGTAATTGTAAATGTATCTTACACACGTTTCTAGGGTAAAAAAATATAGTTTTTCAAGTAAATGCTGTCTAACTATTCAAGATTCTGTTCATAATTTTCTTAATGTGTATGTAATCAAGTTTTGATATTATATTGAATGCTGCCTACTAAAATCTCAATGTCAGATATCTTTAACTAATATTTTCTGTAGTATCTTTTATAATATTTTTTTAACCTACAATTTCTGCTCCACGCATTAATCCGCAATTATGAGAATGAGGTGTTAACCATTATTTCATTTATATTTTATTCTTTTTCGTACCTAAATAAATATTTCTTAACAGTGTTTCTTGGTGCACAATAAGTTGTAAGGATCTAAATGAATTTCTTTCGTTAAATCGTCTTTAATTTTAAGAGTGCATCTTATATTTTTACCTTGTTAGTCTCGTATCTTTAACTTTTTTTATATCCTTTTTTAAACCGTAAAATTGAACAAATTTTAAAAACCGTTAGAGTACGTATAATACATAAAAAAATTTTTTGTAAGAGAAGATCGAAATTCTTTGATACGATTTTCTGCTTTAAACATCTAAAATGATTTAATAACTGAAATTTCATAGTGGTGTATACTCTAGCGCTGGGGGAGGATCATCTCGTTAGTAATATTGAACAGGTTTACAAAAATTATGTACTTCTATGTATTTTTTGCCGCTACATATGAATCTGTTTTTCAGAAATCGCGCAATGTAGTTCATTTTGTTTGAAAGACAATTGATGAAACAAATATAAAAGTTTACAAAAATTATTTGAACAACGTTTTTTCGTAAAATATGGCTCAAAACAATTGAAAGCTTTCATATAATTAATATAAAAGGATAAGACCATGTGAGATCCCATTTCTTTACGTTAAAAACTGAAACTGAAAGCTCATTAATTACATACACAGAATTTGATTTCAATACATTATTTTTTAACTCTCCCGTACTCTTAACATTTCTAAATCCATTTATGTTTTGAAAAAATATGTAGCTTCAACTACTTTATAAGGTTTTTAGTACAGCTTTAACCACTAATTAATTAATTTTACACATCCTAACTGTTGTAAACTGTAGGACAAGCTCTGGAGGATATCCATGAACATATGTGACTTCGAAAGGAATACTTCTCGTTCTTCGGATAGCTACGATGGGTAAGGCTTATGCCCCTTCGTAGATTGTTTTGCACTTAAGGGTTCAAATCCACTTCATTTTAGACATTCTTTTTTTTTTTATTCAATTTATCATTTTGTCTTCATTTCTTTTATTTGTGTTTCGTAAAAAAAATGTGTGTATATATGTATATGACGTCAACATTTTTTTTCAGATACATCATAATAAATTAATATTGTTATTTTAATACTTCTTGTTAGCAAGGCAATTCGATAATTTTATAATTTTATAATAATAAAATAACTTTCAAGGATTTTAACACAAGTTGTGTATTTTTAAACTCCTAAGAAATTATGAACATCCTTTTCACTACAAAAAAAAGCCGAAAGCAGAAGAAAACTCATACTTTTACTGCGATTATATTAAATATGATCATTACCAGTGAAGTACAACTTACATCCAATTATACGTGAATATTTTTCTACGTACATTCATTATATTTTTGAGCTTGTATTTACATTTCTTATCAATACCTTATGGTTATTGCATTGACAAAATTCGTACTACATGTACATACAAACATGAAAGTACATTCTTTAGTCTTTATAAATAGTGTGTATTTTAGACTAAAGAGTCTAGCAGAAACTGAACAAAGCTTTTTTCGTTCAAGACATATAAGTTTCAACCACTTGTAACTCGGAGTATGGATTAAAAAAAAAAAGTTGTATTTTGTATAAACAATTACCCTTTTTACCTACAATAAATTGTTATTGTAACTTTTCAGAAATAGTTACCAAAATTTTTTGACAGTGCGTTAATCATATACAGTTAACAAATAGTATATTACGACCCAAGGCCAGAAAACTGAAGATCCCGGCCTGCGTGGTTATGATGGCCGAGGCGAAGCCGAGGCCCTCATACACGCAGGCCGGGGTCTTTAGTTTACTGGCCGTGGGTCGTATACGATTTTTCTTCATACCCCNCTGAAGATCCCGGCCTGCGTGGTTATGATGGCCGAGGCGAAGCCGAGGCCCTCATACACGCAGGCCGGGGTCTTCAGTTTTCTGGTCTTGGGTCGTAATATACTATTTTTTCATACCCCGGCCGAACGTACGTGCATCCCTGCTCGATTTCACTCAAGGAAGGGTAGCTTTTGTGGCTGGCCAGAAAAGAGGGTGCCTCTGATTGGCTGCGTGCCTTTTGCTGCTGCTATCAGCAGCGCACGCGTAGTGGAAGCAAGAACAGCAAGAACCGAGCCGACGAGCCCGACTCGTGCACGCAATGTATAAGTATAGTTCTAATCTCTGATATATAGTGTATTGACTGCTCTTGCCTTGATGCTGTCATCATCAACAGTGACCTGAGACTACGGGTAAAGCTGAATCGCTGCGTCTCGTTATGTCCTGGACATTGGTTTCATCATCTGGTCTTTGTGCAGTGCCATCGTATTTAATTTCTGATTTCTTACAAAATGTTAGTAAAAAAAGTCGTCGATGCCCGCCCCCCCGACCAGCACAGCCTCGGCTTCGCCTCGGCCTGCAAAATTCGGGGCGGGCACCGACTACACATGAGCAATATGTGCTACAAGAGATCCCCGGTGGATGGCGCTGATGCAGACAGCAAAAAAGTAACGTATACGTATATACTCGAGCGTCAGAGCGTCAACTATCAACCAGACATGCTATTTGTTAGTTATTATTAATGTATCAAACGTACTTTCGGCCGGGATATGAAGAAAAATCGTATGTTTTGAAGGTGGCACTATATATATTTTTATAGATGAATAACAATACAAAATATTAAAATTTCACAATTTAAATTGCTCATTTAATTATCGCAATCGATCAATTAATTTTACATTGTATGCAACACAATGATTCGCATAAATACATTCGATTGTTTGTAGTTAATAAGATAGACCATTAAAAAACATCTCTAGCCATACAACGCAAGGCAGCTAATTTTTTTTTTTTTTTTTTTTTGTAGTTATAGTAACAGACGTATCATCGGTATCTTCAAACACGCGACGTAGGTTGCTTTTATTAAAAAGCTCGCTGAACTCTCACGACGAGTAGCTTAACCTTAAAATCTTTAAAATGCCTTTTTCATAGCTCCACATATTAATTTTTGAGAATCATAGCTGGATTAATTTATCATAAAGAAGTATGCACTTAAATAGAGTAAACAATAATAGTTTGAATACTTCACGATTTTAAGAATAAAATAGAGAACTAGAATAAATAATTGGTCGATTTTTCAGAAAACTGTAGATTTTTTAAAGATTTTGCTCTACAAATGTGTATGTTGATACTATTTTGAGGGGGTTGTCAAGGTACAGTCAATTTTAAAACTGAATTTTCGTGTTAGAAATGTCTTTGATGTGATTATTCTCAACAAAACAGGTAAATAATTCAAAAATTAGGTGTATGGAGCAGAAAAATGCCCAGGAAAGTTAACACAAACGTTAAAACAACAAATTAACCTAACTTTCGCCTCGGACTGTACCACTACATAGGTATTTTAGTAACATTTTAACTGGACTTTAAACTGTTATATTTTAAAAACGGTAAAGCTAGGCTTCCCCAATTTTAGCATACTTATTTCATTTATAATAAACCCTAACATATTAATTTTTTAAAAAATTCTTAAAAAAATTTCAAGAGTTATGAGTAAAAACGTGCATTTTCCGACAAGTCCTTCTTAAAAGCATGTGTATAAGTGGCCAACTTCGTGATTTTATTTCTCCAAAACGGTGAATCTAGGCTCTTCGAAATTTTAATATGTTATTTATAATACTGAAACATACGTATAAAAATTTTTTCAGAAATTTCTTAAAACAATGAAATATCACAACATCCCCCTTAACTCTCAATCGAAGTTTTTGCTAGCAGAAATAGACCCAGACTCAGTTTTTATTAATATATAAATTTGTAGTTAAAAAATTTTTTTAGTTCTCACAATTCCTGATTCTAAATAATTTATCACGTTAGCATAATAAAGAGTCTTTCCAGAGTAATAGGCGTAAAAGAGCCTTTTCAAACTGAATATAAGAAAGAGCCTTTAATTTTTATTTCTCCGATTTTAAGTTGGTACTACATTTATGTGTGTATGTATATAATTGATCTATAAAAATATATACATTACTACCTTAAAATAGAAGTAAACAAATTAGTTAAAAAGGCATTGATATCTTTTTGTTGAACTCCTCGTTTTGCTCTCCAGTATAGAATAAATGTGTGGATT
>NW_019379538.1:566691-596777 GCF_000648655.2 Copidosoma floridanum
GAATTGCCTTGCTAACAAGAAGTATCAAAATAACAATATTAATTTATTTTGATGTATTCGCACTGTCAAACAACACAAGAAAGAAAATATAAATCGTATTATCAAATCCAATGCCAAAACAGTAATCACTGGAACTGATGATTCCAATAACTAAATCATTTATTATGATCAAGAAAAAAATTTTTTTAAATTTTGTGTTTTAACAAATAATAAATAGTTGGAGAAACAATGATTTTTTGAAATTATTATCTATGTATGAAACGGAATCTTACACAAAATTGAAAAGAATCAAAAATCAGATTCAATAAAGTGATATCAAATAATTGAATCGCATTGAAATAAAAGAAAAAGCCTGATAAGAAAATTTTATGTTACTAAGATAATACTTGGCAAATAAAAAGTTTCATGGAATCCCCCTATATATCAGCTACCCAACTCTGTAACCTTCGCTGGACGAACTTGTTTTCCTTATTTACTAAGCTTACAAACTATTCTATGATAAAAATCGATAACGTAAAGCTATTTACATTAGAACATTTACAACTTTAGATTTACAATAGGAAATAATAAAATATAATCATGTATTTTAAGACTGTTGTAGATTGATACAAAATAAATATACGCAAATTTTAAAATGCACTCAGGCTCAATTTTATAGTTTTTTCTTTATCAATTAATAATCAAAATCAAATAAAAAGTAGAAAGACGTAGATGTATCGTAGACAAACAGGCAGTGCCACTGCGCGGATAGCAACACGAGAACGCCGTATTCGAAATTCAAACCCATCAGACGAAGAAACTCGCAACGAATAAAACCCCGGGCACGAAAAAGGAAACGATCAATGGATCACCTCTCGGTTGCCACTACAGCACCAAATCAAAATTAAGTTTAAAGCGCGACCCAAAAAAGAAAAAACGCCAGGAAACGCCGGAGTACTTCTTCCAAGCCAAACCGCCCCCACCAGGAAAAAACTTTCAAAAAATAGCATTCCTTGGCTACTAGTCGCCGATTCAGGACTACCACTTTGTTGAATCAATTAACTAGGGATAATTTGCGTCCTTCATCTAAACTCATCAAATAAATTGGTGAATAGACGATACCAGAAATTAAAGGGAAAACTTACTACTTTTCCGATTTTGCAGCACCATGGAGTGATACTGTTAGCTCCATTCGTATTTCCCCAGCGGCAGGCAAGAAAAAAACTCGCGCTGTTGAAAATTCTGCTCCATATATTTTCTAGCAAGGCCTTGAGTCATCTCTTTGTAGCCGACTCCTTGAGACTGCTCTCCCAAGCCCTGTGCTCCGAGCTCTCTCAATTAAATCCCTACTCCCGGTCAACCGCTAAACGCCGCTGCGTCGTAGCTGATGAGCGTCCATTATCAAACCAATTTTCGTGCATTTCCCAAAATTATTCGTCCCCCGACGCTCTCGTGCATACATACACATAAAGCACCCCTCATACATGTTGTAACGGTGAGAGACCGTCAAGCCATCTCCGGTAGACTAGGGCAGGTAGGGAAGTAGAGACTAGGTAGAAAAGGGGTAAGACAAATGAGGGGAAAGTAAGGAAAGGCCGAGAGAGTGGCAGATTAGCTTGGGCTTTTGAAGCACGTGAAGCGAGTTTATGTTTTTACGCGAGAAGCGAAACTGTTTTGTTTGTTGCTGCGATTGTGTTGTTGCTGTGGTAGGCTTCCTTGGTGTAACGATCAGGGTGATTAAAGTGCCGATTGTTGCTGCTGTGAAAGCAGGTGATCATGAGTTCCGTGAGAGGTGGGAGACTTCCTTAGCCAGATCAAGCCAGGGACGATGCCGAGGTCGACGGTTTACTACCACTGCCAGTAGGGACGCCTACTGGCCCTAGCAAATATGACACTGTGAGTACCGGTCCCTTGTTAACCGTTTATTTGTAAAGGGTAGTGGCCCACGCACACATAAACACACCTACACCCACGAGTATCTTTTTGTATTTTTTTCATATTCCTTTTAAATATATATATATTATTTTTAAATTATTCAAGAGTGTTTATTCCTTTGTGTGCCTTATTTCCCCTTTGTGTTGTGTCGAGAAAGTCGCGAGAGGCGATGACAAACAAGGTCGCCGCCAAGGTTGTCTCGAAATGTGAGACTCGCGTAAACATCTTACAGAGAGGATCGCCGAGGATATCCTGGCAACACAGGTCTGGTCCAGGTTGAAGCTTCCGCTTCGTAACTCTGCATCGGTTGCACTTCGTAGCAGTGTACTTCCTATAAATATGCTGTATGATATATACAAAACATACCTTATATATGTTATTTAATTATGTATATACACTTCTGTATAGCTATATATACGGTAAGTATACTTTAATGCAAAAGAATCTTAATGTACACGACAATACAGTTCTAGTTACCGTATGTATGTTCATATAGATTTACAAGTTCTACTGCGTGTATAGATATAGATAGAGAAAGAGTACTCAATAATGGAGTGAATAGCAACTGAAGTGCGGACAGACTTTTCGTTGCATATTTCCCTACACGCAGCTATTTACTGCTTGCCATAAGATATAAAATACATAACATTTGATTTTATAACTCAGTTTTTTTGACCTTCAGCTATAATATTGGAAAAATGCTTTTTATCACGCCATAGATCACATTTCGATGAACTGAATTTAACTGAACTGACCTTTGTTGTTTAATATTCATCCATCTGACATCCACCCTTGCACCAACTTCACTGTTCGATATTAAGTGCTGATGTTGATACCAGATCAGGTGGGTTTGAGCATGCAAAAACTTATGGATAAGAAAATGATTCTATGATAATAAACTTTAATTACAAATGAAATAAGAAAATCACAAAGAGTCTTGATGTGTATACTTACTCCAAGATGATGTCAACTTAAACAGTATATTATTGATACTTAACTGATAAACACGACTAAGAATTTACTCTACTGAGTTTAACTAGAGAAAACTGTGCATGATAATAAATTATCTTGAATAAAAACTGAAGTGAGTTTTAGTGGTAACTATTTGAGGGCTAGATACCACAAGGCTTGAGCATTAACAACTGAGTTCTAGATGCGAACAGCAAAAAATCGAACAATCACATAAATAAGTGAGGCAGGAAAGGGCGCGCAACGAGAAAATATTGAAGGCTAGTCACGGTTGTAAATCGTGAGCCGTGCAGTGCTGCGATCACATCTACTATGGTAAAGTGCGCGTAATTCAAACAAACACTGCTGCTTCAAGATTCTGAACATACACATTCCTTAACATAGTGTTCATAAATTTCTGTTATATACCTTAATTTTCCTATGCCACTTATCTTTAAATTTATTTCCGCTGCCTCATTGTCACAATGCAAATTAACAAAGCAAAAAAAGGTTTTGTTCTATCCGGTTTTAAGAGATTTAACTACTGCTATTACTTATCTACATGTTTCACTCAAAGCTACATATTCAGCCTGATGAGTTGACAAAGACACATAAGTCTGTTAGTGAGTTCTTCAGGCCACAGAATCTCCAACGACTTAAATTACAACCACTCGTTGTCAGAAAGCCTTTGCAGCCACCAAAAGTAGCGTCAGAGAAAGCTTCTAAATTACTCGGCCTTCGTGAGTAATTTAGACTGATGGACTTAGTTTCTGCCAAATATCGGAATACTCGTTTAACCATATTCCAGTCTTCATCAGTCAGACGTGTTTGATATTGACTCAACACGTTTACTGCATAACTAATGTGAATACGCTTAGAGTTGGCAACATATAGTATACTGCACGTAGCCTTATAGTAAAGAACATATTCTGTCGGTTTTTTCTCTTAAGTCATTCTGCCTTTCTGATTGTTGTCGTTGTTTTCTTTGATGATTTAGTACATGACCAGTGACCACAGGAGTTCTCACACGTTTTGAGTTTTCAAACCTAGCTTTAACCAGGATCTTATCTTTATAATCTACGGTAATGTTGAAATTTTCAACTCTCCTTCTCTTTTAATTTCGATGCCCAGGAGAAATTCGACTTTGCCAAGATCTGTCATTTTAAATTAATTTTTTTGACTTTCTTTAACAGACTTTAATCGACCAGGATCATTACTTGCAATAAACATATCTTAAACATATATAATCAAAACGAGAATTTCAATTGACTTGTGCCAAGTAAACAAACGTGGTTCTAAAATATGTTGCTTCAGACCTCTTCTAATTGATACCTCTGAGAATCTTTCATGACATTTTTTTGGACTGACTTTTAAACCATATAAAGCCGTTTAAAGCTGACAGACTTTGTTCTAACGTTTTTGGATTGTACCATCTAAACCTTCTATTATCACCTGTGACGGTGAGATACCGTCGAGCCATCATCGGTGGCTAAGACAGATAGAAAAAGAGGGAAAAGAGGAAAAGCGAAGAGGACATTTAGGAAAAGAGGAAAAAGGGAAAACGCAAAGAAGTCAGATTAGCTTGGGCCTGTGAGCACGCCAGAAGTGATTCGTTTGTTGTTACGCAAGAAGTGATTTATTGTTTTTCACACGAAAAGCCTTGGTTGGAGTTTTCCCCGTTTTTGCGATCGTTGCTACTGCGACTCCCCTCGAGTTTCCCCGGTGCAGTGCTTGGTGCGAAATGTCTTGGCCCTGCTGAGATAGCAGGCGACGCCGGACTCAAGATCACCAGGGCCAACCTCGACGACCTCGTGCTTCGAGTGCTGCTAGTAGGGATGCCCACTGGCCTCAGCGTTCCCGCTCGATCTCTGCTCTAGATCTAGCCTAGCAAAGGCATCGCCGAGGAGCTTATCAGCGCCCGTGAGTACCTGCCAACAGGCAGTTTAATTGTAAAGGGCAGCGGCCCTCAATTAGCCCGCGTACTTAGTCTGCCTGTGCCGCGATTTTACGCTGCGAGCACGTCGAGCGTGATTGCTATCACACACACGCGCGCACGCGCGCAAACACCCGCGAATACTGTTTGTATTTGGATGTTCCTTTATCAAATATAGATTTGATTTTAATATAATACTCGCGAGTGTTTATTTAATTCGTGTGTTATTTCCCCCCTTCTGTTGGGTTTCTAAAGCCGTCGTGAGAAGCGATGACACCTGTAGCTGCGATATCTATCCCCAACGGTGTCTCGACGGACGAGACCTGCGCATACGTATTGCAGAGAGCGTCGCCGTGGGTATCCGGGCATCACAGGCCCGGTCGAGGACAAAGCTCTGCCTCGTTAAATCCGCATCGTGTGCACATCATATACATTTCATAAAAAAGTACCATTTGAGAAAGCTATTTTAACGTTAAGCTGACAAGTGTCCAAATTTCATTTATTGACTAGATCTGAAACCGTTCTAATCAAATTTTATCTTGACACTGGACCGTAAGTTTCTGTATAGTCATATTTATTTTTGTCTTTAAATACCTGTAATCCCAGCCGTGCCTTGTATTCTTTATAATCCTGACTATTTATCTTTTTCTTGAGTACTCATTGAGAGTCAATAATGTTCGGAAGTTTACCATTTACAATGCCAATGGGTCTATTTAGTAGGTTCTAAACACGATTTTTGGTCATTAAATTTAGCTGATCTTGTATACCTTGAATCCAGAGTTCTCGATCCACTATCTTTATTGCTTCTTCGTATTATGTTCGATATTAACTTTTAAAAGTCAGATTTCAATTGAATCTTTTGTAAAAAACCAAGCCCGTGAAACTAGTGTTTTTCACAGGATTATTGCTAGTGAAGTTTGCTTCTGTCTTTTGTATTAATTTTTTTAGCCTTCCTTGTTCTCTCCGTGAAACTAGAGGTTCTCCCTCTAAAAAAATTATTCGTCTAATTTAATATCTATATTTATTTCCCAATTTAAGGTTGAATTTTTACCAGACGTATCTCGGTATATAAAAAATTCGTTAAATCTGACGTCTCGACTTTTATAAAACTTTCCTTCATCTGGGTAGAGCAAACGACGCTCTGTTGGCGTATCCGACCTTGATAGCTTGCTTTTCTTTGGCTCCTTTGGTATTTCTCTGAGCTCTCATGTAAAAGATGCAACTGGTGTTTCTCATCTAATTTATGTCAGTTTTTTTGTTTAGAACAACCTTAGTTGAGAAAATGTCTATACCGTTCGACCGTTGTAAAGTATGATTATTAACAAAACTGTCACGTTTAGTGCCAAATCACACATGTTTTCTGTGAGACCCGAATCATATATGAGATCTGATCCTTATATTTGAATGGTTTTATTCAGCCCTTCTGACGTACCATTAAGTTTAGGATTGTCTGAATAGCTTAGATTAAGCTTGTCACCAAGACTGTCTGAGCTTGCGGTGTCTCGGTCGGCTGGTTTGTGGGACGGCACGCGGGAGACCGTGGGTTCGATTCCCGGTCAGTACGACACTCCCGAGCAAGTACCTCTGCGAATTTTCACATGTGCTTTTTCACCACGCAATACTCCTCGTGAAGGGATAGGTGACCTTCTCGTAACAGTAATGGCCTACCACTTAATTTCCTTGCTCTCGAGATGGTCTAAGTGACATTATCACCGTACTAACGAAACCACAACTGTAATATCCAACAATGTAAAAATGTAACCGACAATTGTAACATGTAATCAATAGGGCAATATGTACCAATATAATGTAACAATGTGCCTTACTGTACCAAGGCTATATATGTACTCGTTTACAATAAAGCCTAAAAATAAATACACCACGTAAGTAGGTATGAAAAAAAAAAAAAAAAAAAAACCAAGACTGTCTAACATATTTTGCGTAAACAAAAAGTAAAATGAGAACAAGAATCACGCAAGCCATAAAAATGTGTAATAATAAAAAATTAAGACCAGATAACATTGAACGAGCAAATACTTATTATTTAAAATGTATAAAAGCGTTCCTTAAAGAGAATAAAGATATTATGTTTACTCGTTCAGATAAAGGAAATGTAACGGTTTGCCTTGACAAAAACGTATACGTACAGAACATGGAGGCGATGTTAAACGATAAAACTACATACATAATGGTAAATAAGACTCCATTAAATAGTTTATAATCAGAAGTTCGCAAAATTTTAACGAAACTAAACGACAGCGAATTTTTAAAATATAAGTATCACAATAATCAATTAACACAAACTAATACAAATTTATCTAGATGTTATGGGTTCCCTAATACACATAAACCTTCTCTTTCATTTAGACCTATTATTTCATCGATTAATTCTTCTACTCACACACTTACCTTAACCCTCTATAATTCTCTTTTTAAAGATTTTGAAAAACCTTCTTTACATTTGAATTATAGCGTTAAACTTATAAAACAAATTAAAAATCTTAAAATGCCGGAAAATTATATTTTTATTTCTTTGGATGTTATTTCTCTATTTACCAACGTTTCTTTAGAGTCAGTCATAAATAGTTTGGAAAAAAGATACATGCAAGTCCACAGATTATCGAAAATTCCCTATCAGGAAATCATAGAATGTACAAAATTTTTATTCAACAATGTTTACTTCACTTTTAATAAAAAATTTTATAAACAGATTTTTGGTAGCCTAATGGGTTCTCCTGTCCCTCTACTATTTGCTGATTTAGTTTTAAAAGATCTTGAGATGAAAATTCTGCCCTTGTTAAAAGAAAACCATAATTGCGTTCCTTTTATATATATAGAAGATACGTCGATGACACTCTCATATGTGTACACAAAGATCAGGCACAACTATTTTTACAGATTTTTAATGAACAAGACAATCACTTGAAATTAATTTGCGAAGTAGAGAAAAACAATTCTATAAATTTCTTAGACATTACAATTACACATAAAAACTTAAAAATGATCACTAATTGGTATGTTCAGCCAATTTCATCCAACAGAATAATTAACTTTGAATCCAACCATCTCCGATCGTTAAAAGTCAATGCTGTATACGGTTTGGTTGATCGAGCCATTCTTTTATCTGGTAAAAAGTTCTTATAAGTAATCTCTTTTAAATACGAACACACGTTATCTATATTCGCAAGAAACATACATTTATTGTTTATATGTATATATAGAAATACATACATGTTTATACACGACATTTACGTTATTCGTTTAAGGTGACCAACAGTCTGTAACGATTGTCTTAACGATATAGACGTGAGTATCTATTGTTAATATTTATAAACAGTGGCCCTACAATTTAATTTACAAAAATTGTTGTGTTTTTTGTTTTTGTTTTTCTTATTAATAAAGTGAGCCTGATGAGGTTGGCGTTAAGACTAACGAAACGTTGCTCAAACCAACACCTGTTTTGGAGTTTTCATTCGTACTCCCAAAATTTACTCTTACTGATCGTGCGCTTAGGCACTGACCCTAAAGTTATTAAGAGATAGAATTATAAATAATTATAAAGAAACAAAGAATGTAATCAAAGTAGATGAAGAAGTATCAGAGGAATTTTGGACTGAAAAAGGAGTGAGGCAGGGATGTCCCTTGAGCCCAACTTTATTTAATGTATACTTGGCAGACCTGGAGGAAGAGCTGAAAAAAGGGCAAGTAGGAGGATGCAGTATAGGAAATAAAAAAGTATGGTGCCTCTCGTATGCACATAACATTGTGCTATTAGTGGACAGGGAAAAGGAATTTAAGGATATGTTTAAAAAATTTAAGAAGTATATCGGAAAGAAAAAAATGATCTTAAGTGATACAAAAACAAAAATCATAGTGTTTGAAAAAAGAAAGAAGAAAAACAGAGTGTGGAAATAGGGAAAAAAAGATTTAGAAGAAGTGGACGAAACAAGATATCTTGGATATATTATACAAAAGAATGGCACCAGTGAAAGACACATGGAAGAGAGAAAGAGGAAAACAATAATTGCTTTTAAGAGTGCATGGGGTATAGATGAGAGAATGTTTGAAAACAGTTATAACAGGAAGAATAGCCTTTTTATAGCAGTTGTGGAGAGCGTAGCACTATTTGGAGCAGAGATATGGGGGTGGGAAGAAGATAAGAGGCTAGAAAGTGTGCAAAAAAGATACCTAAAGTGGATACTAAGATTAGATAGTTATACCCCAAATTACATATTGGAAGGGGAATGTAAAATAGACAAGCTAAAAATAAAAGCATTAAGAAGAGCGCTCAAATTTAAACAAAAAATCAGGGACTCAAATATTAAATTAGTGAAAGAAGGCATAAAAAAAAGACAAAGACAAGGTAAGAATGAATATGGCAAGAGGATCAAAGAAGAGAATAAAAATTCTAAAAGAAGAAAAGGTTAAAGAAACAAGATACATGAAAGGAGTAGAATTTTAGGAGAAAATAAAAATAAAAATAATGGCCAGCAAAAAAAACTGAAAGAAAAAGAAAAAAGAATGAAGAAGATAGAAAATTCAAAATACAACAAGGTATATAGATATATCAAAACAGAGTAACAACGAGAGTATCCAAAAAAGGAGGCGACAAGTAAAGATAGGAGGCTGATGGCAAGATTTAGATTCGGAAATGAATGTCAATAAAAAGAATACTGGAAAGAAGATAATGAAAAAATTTGTAGACTGTGTCAAGTGGAAGAAGAGTACCATATACACATACTGAGGATATGTGGAAAAACAAAAAGTGGAAAAGAGATAGAAGAAGTTCTAAGCCAAGATACAAAAGAAATAGATGTTTCAAGAAGTGTGGTTTGGCTAAGAAAAGGAATTCTAAAGTTTGGTGATGAAAGCTTTAAAAGTGAATACCAAAAAGGACCGAGATAAATTATGAAACAAATTAAAAGAAGACGCCAGAAAATTATTGTAACATTAAGAAAAAGAAGTAAGAAAAGAAAAGAGAAGAAAAAGGAAAGTGAAAAGTGGTGAAAAGTAAAAAGTGGGAAAAGGTGGTGAAAAGATGACTGAAATAGACAATATAAATAGTGGTATTGAATATAGTCTTGTTCTTTAAAAAAAAAAAAAAATGTGTTTTCAGTTTTGTTTATGATACTCTACACATTTTGATTGTTTAATTTAATTTAGGTTTGTATACAATTATAAATTGATTACATTTTATTTTGTTTATAGAAAGATAAAATAAAAAAGATGAACATTGAATAGTATTAATAATATAAAAGATGCAAGGTTGTAAGAATTATAACGGAAACCCTCATAACCTGAAAGCGACGGAGTATGAAATAAGTAAAAAATAAAATAAAATAAATAAGATAAATATATAGATGAATTTATATCTCTCCGGAAAGGAAGGCGGACTTATAACCTCTATTGTATCAGGATCAATGGTATGAAACAGTCTAGTTGCACGTTTGCGTACTGAAGGAAAAATCAGTTCTTGAAACTTTGTCCATAAACATACGTTACAGATTCTTATTGTATTGTCAAATGTGGTCTCCTTGATATTTTAAACTTCTGAATATTTTTTCTGCAGTTTCCTCAGATCCTCTACTGAAGCGTGTTTTAACGTAACATACCATAGCATGACCCCATTATTTTCTTTAAATGTTTTATATTTTTCTGTACATAAACTTTATGTTTTATTTAAATGTTCCACTTTAGTATGTCCAACGTCGTGGAGAATTCTATCTGGTATTAAAAATACATCGTTGAAAGGACAGTCAACTGCCAGTACGATTGAGCTATCCAAATTTTCTAATTTCAATTTTTCTGACATAATATTTAGTTTCTTGTTTTTTTGTAATGAGTTTTTAAAATTAATCTGTGCTCCAGATTCAGCTATTAAAATTTTAATTCTTTTGATATTTCCAGTTTGCCTGTGATAACAATTTCTTCCGCTATCTTACTCAACAAATTAGACCGTTTAACATGGTTTCTGGTATATTTCTGATATCCATACATTTTCGGTTTCATACTGGTAAATGCTAATTTCTTTATCGTCTAAGTGAATCGACAGACCCATGTCAGAAAACTTACGTAGCGATAACAAGTTTCTGCCCGATTACGAGCACCAACTACTCTGTTCAATTCAATCGTATTATAACTATTTCGTAGTAGCAGACGTCCCACTTCCTCAGTTCTCAAATCTGCAGATATTCGCAGTTTGCACATTTGATTTTTCTAATTTTGCTTCTTTCAAGATTTTTAAGAAATTTTTCTAACCTTATAAAACAATTAGTTGCCTCTGAATCAGCGATGAATTTTATTTCATTAAGTTAAGCATTTTTAAAATTTTTTATAAGTCCCCAGATTTTGAGAAAAGAGTTCTGAGAGACTCTATCAGTGACAGAGTGTCACCTTTGTTAGATTTCGACATATTTTGTATCTCTTTAGTATTTCCGTCTTGGTTGAATAGTTTGTTTTTGGAAACTTTGTCATCTCTGATGCTGCTGGAATCCTTTTTCTGCCGTAAGTTTTGGAAATCCGAGCGAACACGGCCACGACCACAGTTATGACTACGACCACCTCGGTTTCCTCGACGTTTAGAACTCTACCTTTCGAAATCTCATGTATCAGGCTTATTTTTTCCACCACATCTCGGGGTGTTCTTTTTATGTACTGGTATATCTTTGGTAAAAATGTCATAAGTGTGGCATGTCAAAAGACCTGTCCCAGCCTTTGGACAGTTTTCAGCCATGTAATTTTAGTTATCGCAGTTAAAACAGTGAATGCGTAGCTAGAATACTGACGTCACAAATGCTGCCCTTGAATAATGGTCTAAAGCCTCTGCCAAACCTTCAGATTCCACCTATAACATGTATTACATAAAATTTTCATAAGACATTCCTTTGCCATCTGCATTTTTCATTTTTAAGGTTTCATCAGTCACTTGTACGCTTGGTACTGTTTTAATTATTGTGGTATAGAAAATGTCTCATTTCTCTTTTTTGAATAACGGATTCCTTTATAATTTCTAATGAGTTCTTCAGAATGTTCCATAAATTTTGAGACCGGTTCTTAATCTTTGTTAAATTTAATTTCATGCAGCCCTTTTTGAATTCATCTATTGCAAGAAGTGTTTTTCTCCTTTTCAATTTTTCCAAACTTTCTAACATTGCAGCAAAATTTTTCAAATGAAATATTCTGAGGAGATATCCTTCTGCTACTCTGTTTAGTAACATGTCTCTAACTTTTAATTCATCATTTTGAATTCCGTTTTCACTCATTGATTCCGCGTTTTCAACCGAGGAAAATCTAACACGCAATACAGACTTTCAAATCGAAGGTCTGACTTTAGTTCATCGATAAATATTTTAAACGGTATGTCTTTAGTTAAACTATGATAACAAATATTTTGTGTTTCGCGTCCAAGTCTTTAATTGATTTGATTCGAAATTGTCCTTGCAAGAAACTCCGTATTAATTGTAGAAAAATTATCAGCCTTTATTTTTAAATAAAAAATATTTTAATTTTTCTTTTATGCTCACCTGGTGTCTATTTAACCTTGGCGTGGAAGAAGAGTAATCACTTAGTATGGACTGAGTTGACAAAAGATCGACCGAACACAAGCTGAGTCCTGCTGACGTAGTCCGGTTCATACAATTGTACTCGAACACAAAGTACGATCGTATGCTGGTCACCTGTAACCGAACACAAGTCCTGTATAACTGCATGAGTCACGACGGCTAAACAAACTTTCGTCTACGCACCTTTGACATTTATTTTACTATGCCCATGCAACAATGTCCTTTCCATTAATTCAGTCTTCAATAGTTACGCCTTTAAATATTCTCTACGTTAGACTTTTTTTTTAACTTTAAACGCAGATCACCCACTGTCTTTATTATGTCTTCATAACATTAACAAAAAACAGCAACGCACACGTATACTAGCCTAAAAGCAAAAAATAAACATGATGGTAGAAAAACAAAACAGACGGGAGAAGTAAAAAAATCTCTGACGCGCGGTATGAAAACAGTACGATTGCATTAGAAAAAAAATATGAAGACAGAGAGAGCTGAACTCTCTTTATCTTGATGTTGACTACCGTTTTCCTCTCTCACCTCCACCTTTCAAATGTCTGAGGTGCTTTAATACCACATGTGAGAGCTGCATACAGACATTTCTTCTCCGTAGATGCTCCTACCAGAAACCATCCACGAGTCATGCTATGCCGCTCATCACCATGTGTGCTGACTCTGGAATAGTAAGAGAAAAAACATAACCGACTTACCGTCTCTCTACTTAGAAATCTCAACCGGCTCCTCTGGCGTCGAGATCGTATCTATAACACTTCCAAAGCAAAGTATAGCCTCTGACGTTGTTATACTGGATACTCCCATGACAAACGCTGCTAAGCACTCTGGTGTCAAACCGCCCGGCATCTTTCCAGGCTACCGTTCGTCTTTGTTTACAGACGAAGATCCCAACTCACAAATATTCCTCACCATCCTGGCATATACTCACGATGCGTAGCAAAGAAAAATTAAAAAATGTTTACATTATAAATAGGATAAAAAATGCCCACGAAAGATTGCAGATTGTTTGAGAGAGGCCTATCGGTTACAGAATTAACAATGAAAATAAGAAAAATATTTGCTTACAAATTAATAAAGTCATAAAAATGATGCTGTCGAAATTTGAAGGCACGAGGGTTCCTGGGAACCAAGTAATAAATATTAGTACTAGCCAATTTTTGCATGTAGGCTTATAGGCTGTCGTCTTTTTGAGCACTTCTATTGCACTTATGTTATATATTAACAATAAACATTTAGTAAAAAATTTTACCTATGATAAAAAAATATCTTATTACCGTAATTAATTTTACTAAACATCTCAAGAGTACTAGTAAGAGAAAAAATTAATTAATAAGCATGGTAAAAACTACTGAAGGTTATGTTTTCCTCAGAAAGCGAGAGAGACAGACGAGATATCAAAGTACAGAGAGCGTCGCATGGACTATAGCGAGGGATATAACTTTCTTAAATGTACCCTTTTTTTTACCATGGACCCAAAGTGCATTTGCCACTTTTCGCTCTCGGGACACACTTTGAGCCCACGGGCAGAAAAGTTTTTTGCGCACTCCGGGCCCAAAGTACTTTTCTGTCTTAGGGCCCAAAATTATTTACTGGGCGCAAAGTGTGCCCACAGAATTGCACTTTGCGCCCTTGGTAAGAAAAACATTATACGTAACTTGGGCACTAACATATAACAACTGCGCCCTTCGGACGCTCATGTTTATACTTTGTGCCCAAGCGACGAAATGTACCATTATTATACGTTTACTTTCATAAAACCGCAATCGAACATGTAACCTTATGAAAAAATCACGTTAAATTGTGTTTGTATGATGTGCAGAAATCTACTTATTGTTTATATATAAAGTAACTTGAAGATAATCCTATAGAATTTATAAATGAATCCACAGTTCCGGTTTTTTTTTTTTTNTATGAATTCAATGTGAAATTAAAAAAAGAGTCATAGCACAGTTTTTTGTAGTTTCGAATTCAGTAACTAACTGCTAAAAATTTACTTCTGCTGAAGATCCTGAGAGCCACATCTTCGTTTTTTATGTAAATTTGTGTTATAATTCCAGCTACTCAGATGTAGACACTGCATGAAGATATAACTATTTTGTTTTCAGACGTAAGGAACATACATACCTTTTATAGCGACACATTTGGTTGGCCATTTAGAAGGCTTTACTATTGAAAAATTATTACTTCCACAGTATCATTATAAAATTTAGATCTCAAAAAAAATAACCTTCAGATAAACCATTTTTGCAGGTGAAAAAAGGTTTAATAGCAATAAATATTGAGAAAAAAAAAGAAAAGAAATTTATACATTGAATTTTTCCTTAATAAACAAATACTACTCCCTAAAAAATGTCATAGTATAGTAGAATTAGCAAAAATACATTTCTCGTCAGTGGAAAATAAATTATAATTTACAAAATTGCCACACTAGTTTCTTATTGATTAAATAAATATTTGATCATACTACCTATATGCAACCGGTCTCAAATTTACCGTATTTCTATTACATACGTGGTGTATAAAGCTTAGTACTTAAAATCAAAGTATGTTGTGTAAAGCGATTTTTTTTTACCATACAGTTGTTTGCTATTGCTTTTTACTTTAAAAATGAGACTAACTTAAGGTCGAGTTTTCTGACCTACAAACGTATAAGGGAGACCATTTTTATGCGCATGCCTAAGTAGGAGAAAAAATTGCTCCCTATGGTTTAATTTTACTGGCCTTATAGTTAGTACCAATAAAGTGGTAGTTTTTCATTTTCTAAATAAGATTTTACATGTAATTTCAATTTTTTTTGGTTAGGTAATTGTGCGTCTATCTTGTAAACTTTTTAATAAATTTTAATTAACTTCTAGTATGCATGTATCTATTTATTTAAAATACATCTCGAAATTAGAATCATTTCTGATTAAAACGTGTGACCAAAATAGTGATTTTCTTGACACGTTTTAATCATTTCTGATTAAAACGTGTGACCAAAATAGTGATTTTCTTGATTTTCGTGAATTACTAAACTTTGTTTCTTTCCATAAAAAAATGCACTTCAGCGTTATCTCCTGCAAGTTATTTAATCAAACTATATATTAGAACATAATTTTACTTAACACATTAACAATTGTATTGTTTATATAAAATCTACGAAACATATCCGTAGTAAGACTATGTGGTTTCATTGAAAAGTACACAATGCTAATATCAACTAAAATTTCAGAATATTCGTCTTCAATGAAAAAATGTGTACTTTACTGTGATAACAAAGTATGTACCGCTGTGACAAGCTTCCGCTTGCTGAAACACAAAATTGTGAATACTACTCATGTTCAAAAAGTTATTTTATTAAAATCTTTATAGTTCAAATTATTTAATTTAAAAAAATAAACATACTCATGAAAAGCTGTTACAGTTTCTCATTAAAATTACTTAGTAAATAAACGTGCATAGTGAGAGTTGATTGAAATTCATAAATGAAAAGGGCACATGGTCGATAATTATCCAAAAAAGCGGAAAACTAACGAAACTTTGAACATTTTTTTTTAAGGAAAGTTATAGTGTTTAACAAATTTCACTTCTAAAAGTTTTTTTTTTCAAACATATTAAAAAATTTACTATTTTTTTTTTTTCAATGAAACCTATAAATCCAATGTTTTCAGAATTTTTCAATAACACAGAAATTTACAAATATTGCATTTGCACAAAAACGTTTTTGTTATAAAAAAAGGAAAAACAAACAAACAAACAAACAAACAAATTTACAACTTATATTTCGTTCGATTGTAATAAAAAAATTGTTTTAGCCTTGTTTATTGAAACTTAAAAAAGTTATTAAAAACGCTATTGATAAAGATTAATAGTTAATAACGGTATTAATCAAATTTTGCAGTCAAAATTAGAATACGTATTGGTGACATTAAATAATAGAAGGTTTTATTATCTTTTATTATTATTTTTCATAAACGTATGGTGCCTTTATAATATGCACTGTTCGCTCAGACACTTAATAATAAATTTTAGTTTAATGTAAGTATCAAACATAAGTATAATAAAAAAAAAGGGTCTTGATCCCTGAAAAATAGAGAATACATCTCTTTTCTGCCGAAATCACTGTATGTTACTAGTGTAGTGAAAATTGTTTTATTTTTCAAGTTTTCAAATCTCCACATTATGCGAAAATTTCAAGGGAAGTAGAGGAGGACACTTTTCAAGGTTTCCTTGATATATTTCAATATTTTTATATCAGTGGAATTTTACCCTTTTGCAGGTTACTTTTTGTAACTTTTTTAAATTCATTAAATGTCACTTTAACACACTGTTGGATTCTCAAATTTAGCTAATTGCAAGACATAACCCTTTTATTTCCAACAAACTTGTTTTAATGAGGAGAAAATAACCTAATTGACAAAGATTTTGGAGATAAATTAAATAATTATCGTTTTGAATGTGTAAAAAAGTTTTTTTGACTCATTAGTCATTTTTTGTAGTAAGCTTTCAAAAATTTTATTGCTCATTTCTAATAGCTTACAATATCGTTGACAAAAATAGTTGTTCCTGTCCTAATGTAAGAAATACAGTCTGAAAATAAAAAATAACTTAGAAGATAACTTTGAAGTTGTATAGTTTTTCATATCTTTTTACTGTAATTTTTACATAATACTTATTATTACATCTTTCGATTAATTTATCATTACATAATGACATTGCACACAATAGTTATGTAGATAATTATTAACTCAACCATTTTAACAAATCTAGTAAATAAAACAATATTTTTAAATTTCTAAAAAAGAATTGTGTCCTTACAACCTTCTATAATTAAATGGCACCAACACGTGTGCTAATTTTGACTGCAAAATTTGATTAACACTGTTATTAACTATTAGTCTTTATCAATAGCGTTTTCAATAACTTTTTTAAGTTTCAATAAACAAGGCTAGTACAATTTTTTTATTGCAATCGAACGAAATATAAGTTGTGAATTTGTTTTTGTTTTTGTTTTTTTTTTTTTTTTTCATAACAAAAACGTTTTTGTGCAAATACGATATTTATAAATTTCTGTGTTATTGAAAAATTCTGAAAACATTGGATTTATAGGTTTCATTGAAAAAAAAAAATAGTAAATTTTTTAATATGTTTGAAAAAAAAAACTTTTAGAAGTGAAATTTGTTAAACACTATAACTTTCCTTAAAAAAAAATGTTCAAAGTTTCGTTAGTTTTCCGCTTTTTTGGATAATTATCGACCATGTGCCCTTTTCATTTATGAATTTCAATCAACTCTCACTATGCACGTTTATTTACTGAGTATTTTTAGTGAGAAACTGTAACAGCTTTTCATGAGTATGTTTATTTTTTTAAATTAAATAATTTGAACTATAAAGATTTTAATAAAATAACTTTTTGAACATGAGTAGTATTCACAATTTTGTGTTTCAGCACGAACACAGTGACAAGCTTGTCACAGTGGTACATACTTTGTTATTACAGTGGAGTGCACATTTTTTCATTGATAACTGCGTATATGTTTTGTAGATTTTATACAAACAATACAACTGTTAATGTGTTAAGTAAAATTATGTTCTAACATTTAATTAAATTAAATAACTTGCAGGCGATAACGCTGAAGTGCATTTTTTATGGTAAGAAACAAAGTTTAGTAATTCAAAAAAATCACGTTGTTTAATTATATATATATATACTTTTAAATAGCTATATATAGGGTTAGTACACTTAAATACAAAAAAAGCTTAACATACACGACAATATACTTATAGTTACTGTATATGAGTATATATAGATAAACAAGTTTCACCGCGTGTACATAATTGTATAGAGATAGAAAAGTAGTGCCCAGTGGTGAGGTAAATAGCAACGGAGAAGCGGATCGGACTTTCCGTTGCATATTTTCCCTTACGCGGCTGTTCACTGCCCGACATAAGATCTTTTACATCAAAAAGATAACGAAAATAAATACACGCTGCACACGAAGTATGTTTCTTGTAGATATTGATGAGCAATTGAAAAACTTTTGAGACTTTACTGTTAACTTTCATGCCTTGGAGAAGTTGTTCGAAAACTAGGGCCTGACGATACAATTATAATTTAGATACTGTTTAAACTAACCTTATTAAAGCCATCGTTTTAAATAAAAAAAAATTGCAATAACAACGTTAATAATGTATTAAAGTTAATTAAAAACAGGTAAATTATGTATTGGTTTGATTGAAAGAAAAGAAAAAACTATTTTTATGTTGCATGAAATCCAAATATTTTTATCCTAATCGTGCAATATAACTGTTTTTGGAAATCAAAAAATCATAATAACATCCATTTGAAAGAATGTAACAAATTTCTTTCTGAGGTGCTACAAGGTTAAAAAAAAACTTAAACCCTGGAATATTCAAATCAGTAAAAAGGCTTTTTGGACATTAACAATTCCAGCTATCACATATACACACATGCGCGCGCGTAAAAATACAATTTTTATTCTGACTACTAAACTTTGCTCTGTCACTTTCTCTGTCTCTCGTACAATTATCTAGTACAGCACAGATAATGACGTACTATTACTTGCTCTCACCTCTCACATGCTTACATAGGGCTTTTCAAGATTATGAAGCAAATCTCTCTTTTATGTCTTAATAAAAAGTTCTTTCTAAAACAAGTTATGTTAAATTTATGGCATGTTTGTAAGAATCAATTAATTTGGACCTTTTGGTAATTTTTTCCCATATGACATATAGATTTTCTGTAATTCCAAGCGAATTTCAGTGTTAATTTGCATGAATAAATCGGACAATTCCTAAGTGTTGATAAGTCAGAGATGTATTCCAATGTGATAGGGCTACTTCACACTTCATGTAACGTGGGTCAAAATTGGTTGCTTGGGTCATATTTTAAACATTATGCTAACTATTTAAAGATCTTTTATTTTTCTATTACTTCTACTTTAATACTATGAAATATTCGTTTGAATAATGATAACAGCCTACAGTGAAGATACAA
Source organism: Copidosoma floridanum (assembly GCF_000648655.2). The sequence continues at coordinate 586,058 of NW_019379538.1, forward strand.
TTAACTTCTAATGTTTCTATGGATGCAACACAAAATAAAATTTGCTGTGTCTGGCACGTTATTAGCTTTGAATAACAGAATTTTCTTTCAGCTTGTACGAGATACAAACGTATTTTTTTTCTGCACAGTGCTGAGCATTTCAAAATTTTGAGTAATAAACTATTATCTACAGATCTAAGAAATGCTGACATAAAAGAAACTGGATGAAAAATCAACATGAATTTGTAAGTAACGTTTTTTGCTATTTAACTCATAATGTTTTTTCACTTGTTTATAGCTCTTGGGAGATTTCCAGCTACGATAACGGCCTTTACCCAAGGAAGCTGTACATGTATGCATTCAACTTGTCTATAATTCTAAAAGAATAACATTTAATTCAACTTTTCAGTTTTTAATAAAAACAATTACTTATAACTATGGCTTGGAATTTTCTTTGCTTACATTCTTAATTTATACTTTATCAGGATTGTAACACGATAAAATTGAAAAATTGAAAATAAGAAATAACTAGTGCAGTTTTACTATAGAATAAAGTAAGCTAAGAAAACATGAACATATAATCTTTCTAATAAAACTGTATTTAAGGAATGTTATTAACAAAATTCTCTTGTCATTAACAAAAATTTTATGAATTTTAAAAATTTGTTCTATGAATAATTTAGGCTTTTTAAACTAAATGAGATTTTGTAAAAGTATTTTCATAAATTCTTGACAATTTTTTTCGAATCTAACAGTAGCTTTGATTCATGAAGAATTTTTCTTCGTCATAGCAGAAACTTACTAAATCTGTACCATTACAGCTGCTTTATATACTTACTATTGCTATACCACTCAAAAACATATTTGAATACTAAAGACGAAAAAATATTTTTATTCTTCTATCGTTGTAGGATACCTAGTTTGACCATTTTTTATGATACTGTATTTTGAAAAAAATTGTTAGTTGGAATGTGACCTAGTTAAGCTATAAACATTTTGCTATACAAAGAAGTAAATAAATAACTTTGTTAATGATAAAAAATTGGTTGACAATTTATTATTCCATATAAAGAGCATAAAACTTATCAATCATGTCTCTTGCAAGTAACGAAGTAATTAATCAAAACTGTACGAGTAAATTCGGAAGATGAGTTCAAACGCTCCTATTATTTTTTTTGAAAGCTTTTATTCAGAAATGAAATAAATAGAAAACCTCGAAGATCCCAAAATTCCGTTATTTTCCGAATTCGATTCCGAATACTGTACTTGTCACAATTTTTTTTCTCGCGCTTAAACTATCCAATTTGCTCGAAATTTATGGGTACATACGTGGGACACTAAACTTGAAAAAAAACGTAGATTAAATGACGCACAGAATTTGGCATGTTGCAACTCATTTTTTCATGGGTTAGTAACATCGTCTTTCAGTTAATCTCGTTTAGGAAGTGAGAACGATTTCTAAATGACGTTATAACGTGTAAGTATCGCAGAGAACTGAGTTTTTTGTAATTTTTTACTATTTGTATATTAATTTCAAGTGTCAGACTCATATAATGTGTGAATGATTATAATCCGGTTAATTTGAAATCAGTGTGACTTACTTCGATCACTTATTTAATCAAATAATAATAAATAAGTTCCGAAAGTTTTTGGAACTAATCTGTAATTTTAATTCATCTGTATTTCAATGAAAAGCTCTTACGTATTCGAAACTGTCAAAGCATTATTGTCTTATCGTGAATATAGAAAAAAAAAATTTTATTAAATAATGATAATTTGTTTAAAAAAAATTCTATTACATCGTGAATTTTTATTTTTATTTTTAATGCTATAAGACCTTTTTCGGCAATGAAAAAAAACGATGGCCTATTTATGATTCCAGGAACAGCAGTATTATTACAATCATTAAAATGAAAGGTTTTCTGGTTTTAGCTGATCAAAGTTTTAGTTCATTTTTTTCTTTTTTTAACAACGTTTCGGCTACTATGTCGTTCAGCTATTTCCAAGCACAATTCTAAAATGTTACAGAATTACATAAGTTCACAACAATCATATTAACGCAAGCTTGGAGGCATTTTCTAAGTTAAATTTATTTTTCTAAGCCCGAAAATACTTATATTGTACAAAAATCTTAACAATGCGTCATATTATTAAAGTTAGATTCCTTATCAAGTATTTTTATTGACTCTTTCTCAAACTTATGTATGTGGTCACCACTAAAGACATAGTCATGTAATGTTGAGATGTCTTTGCATTAAATTATATTATAATTCACTGCACTGTTATACATATCATATACTGCACTAGCATATTATTTTGTAAACTACATTAGATTTCTCTAATTTATTTATTCCGTCTTTTCCATTATTATTAAGACTGTTCAAGTTTTTTTGCGGTTCAAGATAATTTTTACTTTCGATTTTTTATGATAGATTTGAAACTGTATTCACATTGTTTAATGTACAGTAAAACTGTAAAATTATTGTAACTTTTTTGTAATTATTAGATGTTTTTTAAACAAAATATATGTTTTTAATAATACAAAGTCTAACTTACATATTTTGTAGAAGTCCACTCACATAGTTATATCTTTTTAATACATTATTTTCATAAATAATTTAAATTTGTACTAAGATGGATGCAATTGAAGAAATTATTCCCTATCAATTGAAACTGTAAAGTATAGTAATTTCTTATAATATAAGGTTGTGAGAACTAAAATTCAGGTAACTAATAAAATGCATTAATTTTATGTACCAACTTCTTATTATATCGCCATCAGTCTTCCTACTAAATGTTAAATTTAAAAAATCAATCAAATTTTTATTTAGTTCTTCTATTGTAGCGTAAATATTTTTCATATTTATTCAAATGTTTCAAGACTGTTGACAATTTTTGGGAATGACTTCCTACAATCATCTACAAATTTATTCTATGCTAGAATATGTACCTGACACGTATTTATACTAACATTTTTCAAATCCTACACGACGATATTAAAGAGAATGAGACTAACAGGACGACTAATAGCACTACATTATACTTGTTTGTAATATTTATTATTAAACATTAGATAATAAATCGTTCATTGTGAATTCTACTACTTTTAAAACATGAAATGATATTTATCAAAAAATATGATACCGTTAACAAAATTTGTGATACACAAAATTGAAAATCTGTTCTCAAAGAATGCATGAATAAGTTAATTATATAACGTGTATGTTACAAAGTTTGATAAATTTTGGTGCTATTATCTTAAACCTGATGTTTTAAATTTTGGTAACACGCCTTGAAAATTGAAAAGAGAAAGTACCTATGGTTCAATAACATACAGGTAATTTGCATACTAAATATATATTAATTTGTTCTTAGTTTAAATTTCGAATGTTTACAGCTAAACTGTAAGAAATAGGTAACATTTTAAACGGTCTCCTAATTTTGTTATAAATTAGGTTTTGACAAAATGACGTATTACTAAAATTTCTGTACAACGCAAGTATCCTCGTGTTAAGATACGTAAATTTAATTTTGGGAATGCCTCTAAGCTTGCGTTACTATGATTGTTGTAAGCTCATGTGATTTTGAAATATTTTAGAATTGTGCTTGAAGAGAGCTGAATGACAGCAGTCGAAACATCGTTAAGAAAAAGATAAACTAAATTTAGAAGTTAAACAGCTAATATCAGTACATCTTTTTTTAACAATTATGAAAACAGGTTCTTTCAGAGTTTTTTTTTTTTGTTTCTTATCGGGATTTAAATTTTATGATAATGCTGTGGAATTAATGATTTTTTTATAATCAAGACATTTTAATGGCACTCGGAAAGTGTAAAAATATTGAAAATAGGTGTTTTTTAATGACACAAATTAAAAAAGTAATATTGTCATGCAATCTCCACTTCTAAGTCGCTCGTTATTTAAGATAAATTTTAAAAAAGTCACTTTAGAAATTATGGGTGGTTGGATCTGTTTTTTTTTTTTTTTTTTTTTTTTTTTTTTTTTTTTTTTTTTTTAAACAAGAAAGAATGGGTCAAGTATGCATAAAATCATGTATGTAATCGTGTATGTACATCCATATGAAAGAAATAACTTTCAGCATTGCAGCATATGTTCGCCCTCTTTTCACCTCTCTAAACTCTTTCCCCGCTAACTGGGATGAACTTCCTTAAGGGCAGTCCGAAGATAGTTAAAATTTCCTACCTTATCGGTAAAGTTAATCGAATTGCATAGCTTTATTACATTATTTATTGAGCAGCTAGCTATTTTATAAAAAATAAGAGTAGACGCACATTCTTGACACATCAAAGAACAAATCAAGCCCACACTTGGCAAAATTGATTGAGAAGTCAAGGTAAAAAGTGAAAAATCAGATTACATATTATCAATCCAACATCTAATTTTTAAGCTAAGAAATTTTAACCATCTTCGGACTGCCCTTGAATCAAATAATAATCAGAAATGGAAAAATTGTAAGAAAATGAAATGGATACAAATCAATTGATGTATTTATAGAATACAAAAGAAATTTTTGAAAAATTTTATAATATAATAAATAAATTGTACATACAATTATTTGTTTATTCTTAAAGTAACAATTTAATAATTAAAAAACATTCATTAATACACAAAAAAGCTGCTCTGCTACAATTTACTAATTGCTAAGATTAAAAAAAAGGCGTGGAAAGCGGGGTAAAGGGAGAGAAACATGCGAAAAAATGTGTGATGTAAAAGGATTTCGCTTTTATCACACATTTTCTTAACGTCTAAATTCTGAAACTGTTCATGTACTCTCGCGCATAACGTGCCTGCAGAGTTATAATTTCAAAAAATAAAATGTTTAAAATTTCAATTTTTTTTGGTTAGGTAATTGTGCGTCTATCTTGTAAACTTTTTAATAAATTTTAATTAACTTCTAGTATGCATGTATCTATTTATTTAAAANTATGGTTTAATTTTACTGGCCTTATAGTTAGTACCAATAAAGTGGTAGTTTTTCATTTTCTAAATAAGATTTTACATGTAATTTCAATTTTTTTTTTAAATGTCGCAAAAATCGACAAAATTTTCTAATTTTTTAATAGTTTGTTCAGTCATACCAAAAAATAAAGTTCTAGTTAAGTGCCATACCTTACTTGACCTGTATTACGAGCAATGAAATAGAAAAAATACAGAACCTGTGTCATAATAATTTTACATTTCTGCTGTAGCTTAGCATAGGTCTTATAGTACGCAAGTATACACCGTGATTGCCAAGAAACAGACTGATCAGTTATCATAGTGTGGCGTGTGGCACTTTTTGGAATTCTTTTACTTCCCCAGAGTACTGAAAGAGCCCCCTCCGTTGACAGAGTGAGAGGGTTAATCGTTGGTTCTCTGTTTACAGCCATAATTATTAATATCTAATTAAACTAAAAGGGTTTTCAAGGGGAATGCAACATACGAATTCCAGTGAGGTAAAGCTATGGCGAATGAGATATATCTTACTTCAGGAAAAAATAAGATGCTATTGTAAATTTCTGGAAAATTTCTTTAACTTCTACTTATAAAGAAGGGTTTTATACTTATCCTTTGTAAATAAAGACATAGCTGTTAATACTAAATTAAAATTTGAAAGTTTTCCTTGTTTACCTTTGCTATCCTTTTTCCTTCTAGATATTCAAAATAATTCCAAACAAAACCAAGAGAAGTCTGTAAGAATGGTACTTTATTTTGTATTACATGCAATAAGCATACAGGTTGTTTGTAAGAGTTAAGAATATTAAATTTCTTATAATCATTAATTTAATAGGGCCTTGACTAGACTTATGTTAGCAAAATTCTTAAAATTTTTTGGGGGGTTGGGTTTTTTTTTTTTTTTTTTTTTTTTTTTAATTTACTTTTTGTTTATTTATGAACATGAACGATTTACATCAGAAACATTACTAGTTCAACGTCTGTATTTGATTGTCCGCAACCTTTGACTTTATGGCTTATAAACTACTTGAAAAGGTACCGCAACCCACTACTTTAGTCAAGATGAGTGTGTAAAAGAGAGATCCAACTTTTTGACACTTTTAGGTTGTCTGAATACATGTGAAGCTATTGATCCTGAAAATTAATTTTTATGAAGTATAACGTGTGGAGTATTTAAAAAAAATATTACTTTATTTTCAGAAACTTAAGAAAACGCTATACCTTAAAAAGAAAGAAAACTAGGCCAAAATTACCAATTTCACAGGTTTTCCCTAGAGGAAAAAATTTATCGTAGCACACAAATAGGAAGATATTAGATGATATCAAGAGTTTTTAGTATTTTTACTGTATCTTTATGAATTCAATGTGAAATTAAAAAAAGAGTCATAGCACAGTTTTTTGTAGTTTCGAATTCAGTAACTAACTGCTAAAAATTTACTTCTGCTGAAGATCCTGAGAGCCACATCTTCGTTTTTTATGTAAATTTGTGTTATAATTCCAGCTACTCAGATGTAGACACTGCATGAAGATATAACTATTTTGTTTTCAGACGTAAGGAACATACATACCTTTTATAGCGACACATTTGGTTGGCCATTTAGAAGGCTTTACTATTGAAAAATTATTACTTCCACAGTATCATTATAAAATTTAGATCTCAAAAAAAATAACCTTCAGATAAACCATTTTTGCAGGTGAAAAAAGGTTTAATAGCAATAAATATTGAGAAAAAAAAAGAAAAGAAATTTATACATTGAATTTTTCCTTAATAAACAAATACTACTCCCTAAAAAATGTCATAGTATAGTAGAATTAGCAAAAATACATTTCTCGTCAGTGGAAAATAAATTATAATTTACAAAATTGCCACACTAGTTTCTTATTGATTAAATAAATATTTGATCATACTACCTATATGCAACCGGTCTCAAATTTACCGTATTTCTATTACATACGTGGTGTATAAAGCTTAGTACTTAAAATCAAAGTATGTTGTGTAAAGCGATTTTTTTTTACCATACAGTTGTTTGCTATTGCTTTTTACTTTAAAAATGAGACTAACTTAAGGTCGAGTTTTCTGACCTACAAACGTATAAGGGAGACCATTTTTATGCGCATGCCTAAGTAGGAGAAAAAATTGCTCCCTATGGTTTAATTTTACTGGCCTTATAGTTAGTACCAATAAAGTGGTAGTTTTTCATTTTCTAAATAAGATTTTACATGTAATTTCAATTTTTTTTTTAAATGTCGCAAAAATCGACAAAATTTTCTAATTTTTTAATAGTTTGTTCAGTCATACCANATTGGAGTGGGGCAGGCAAACCAAAAATAATAAAAAATTCGTTAAATTTCTCTATTATAATTCGATAAAATTTTATTCAAGCCTTCCCCCACAGCCCTTTTACCTCATTTTTAAGGCCCTCCACAGCTTCCCTACAACTCCTATGAATTTATTTGTTTCTTTCATAAATAAATGCATGATTGTTGAATGAAGATATGATTTCTGTTCGAAACATAATTGTACATGAATCATTTAAAAATTATAGTCCCAAAATTGCTAGGGCAATTTTCCTAAAGGGCCTTTTTTGATTTTACCTGTGGTTCACAAAAAGTTAACATCTGATCTAGCTGGGTCTGAATTTAGTGTGTATGGTAAGGGCTACAATATCTATCTGCAGTCCAAATTTCAGCTCCTAATATTTATTAGAACGCGAGTTATAAAATTTCGGGTATGGGCCTAACGCAGCTCATTTCTTCTGTCTTAAAATGGTGCGTCTTTTTTACATGAAGCATTTTTTAATTTAAATTATTGTTCTAGTCGTGGACGCAAAAAATCTATTCTGGCTGCTTTTACCATTTTTTTGCGCCATCATCTATGAATTTGTTTTTGTTCTGTCTTGAGACAGGTGCACTGTAGAGGTTAAGATTTCTATCTGGATTTTTTCTAGACAGGTATAAAATTTGCTAAAATCTAGAACGATTTTACTAGTAGATTTCCCTAGCTCGAGATTATCTCTTCATTAATTTTTTATCTATTTTACTATATTACATAACAACTAAGGTGGGACTTTCCATACTATTTTCTGTCCCATCCGCAACCCCTCGCAAAAAAAATAACTTGGAATACTATATAAGTTATTTTAATCTGACAAAAAAATATCCGAATCCTGCCAAGTTTCCTTAGCCCCCTTGCAGCTCCCCTGTATATTTTTAGGAGCCCCCTGCAGCTTTTCCCGCAAAGTAAATAAAAATTATACAGATTTGTCAGTTATTCTAAACCAAAACAACAATTCGTAATTTTTTTCGTGATGCCCCCTGAAACCGACGCATAATTTTCAGGGCCCCCGCAACCGTCTACACTATATTCAAAACACATTCTGCCGTTTCGACATCCCGAAATTTTCGAAAAGGTGCACCTCATTGTTCAGATTTGCAGGCTAATACATCGTGTTACTTACTGCACCTCGGTTTCTGAAGCAAGTTATCTTTGTTGAAGTTTCAACGATTACGACCGTCATGAATTCCTTAACCACATTATGATGCATCTAACGCCAAGACGCCATCGTTCGCGATCAGTGTATTCAGACAGCTAACGTATACATAATCAATTACTTTCGCGCTTAAAGCTAAGGTTCTTATTTTTGTTTGTTTATTAGATTGTTTTAGTTTATTCACGATTGTTGAGATTGTTAAAAAAAAGTAATATTAATGCATTATTGTTTAATTTTGCAAGAAAGTTAAGAACGACTTTTTCTTTGTTTTTTGGTTACATAATTTATACGAAAGATTTCACAACACTACTCTAATGAAAATAGTTGTAGGTATTAAACGTATCTATCAAACAAGCTCCGGAAAATTTAAATCGGTCATTTGGTTATTCATAAAAATCTAAAAAAACTGCAAAAATCTGCTTTTATTCAATTTATAATTTAAAAAGAAAAACCCGAAAGACTCGTAAGTCCCACTGAATATTAATTTTGCAGTGAATGAGTATTTCTTTTTCGCATTCCAAATATTTACACTTTTTGCAAAAATGCATTTGTTTATTAAAAAGCCACTTTTTTAACAATCGCATAACTTTAATTTAAAATGGCACAGCAAAACGTGCTGAGACTTTTTCATTTTTAAAGACTTGTACTTTCATCTACTCTTACGGCGAATCGGTTCAATCAACGTGGGCACAGCAAAAGATAATATAATAAGACATTAATATAAAATTTATAGATCTTATTAAAATACACTTTATTGTATTTGTTTTCAGCGTCATCTTGACACAAGATACAATAAAAAGCGTTTTTAAATGGTGGAAAAATTATTTTGTAATACATCAACTATTGTTATAAAATTTTCAATTAAATTGATTTAAAGAATGTTTGAACGGTTGAATACACGTTTACAAGCATATGAAGCGCTTACAGGTGTTATTTATACATTTCTTTTTATCCAAGATGATATTTGTTTTATCTTGTCCAGCTACCTAAATTAATAGGCTATAGTTTTCTGTACGATTGCAGGAAGCCAAGATAATGACGATTATGTCTGCGTGCATGATTTAGAACGCCTGAGATCATTTCTTCAAGAACTGGCTGGTGCTTATATGCACTACGCCACCATGTCAGCCGTCACGATGCGTTGATGATAACATTAGCTTTTCAACAAACTACGCTGATCAAAAGCGATACTTTATTTTCTCACAAAATATAAGTATAGAACTATAATCACTGCAAATTCAACCCTACTGCAAGGGGGCACTTCTATGACCTAGAATTTATAATACACGCTTTGCATTTATATTTATATTCTTCTATTCATTATATTTTCTTGTAATAAAAAATCCGTCTAATAGACAATTCAACGGTACACATTTTTTTTACATATATTTCATTTCTATTTGAAACACGAAAATTCAAATTTGAACGCCGCGCGCGGGGAATGTGCGTCTAGTACGTTAAGAAAGCGCTAGAGCGCGTTCACCCAAAGAAGGGAAAACCTGCTACTCAAAAGGAAACAACGTTAGCATAAAAGGCACCAGCGCGCAATGTTAAAATAAGTCCTCTTCCAGCGAGCCTGGGGCGCGGTAAATCCGTTGCTCACCCAGACCTGGAACTTTCCCGTGCACCGGTACATTACCGCGACGAGCACAAAGGGAGAGAAAGAGACAAAGTACGAAGGCCGATAGCTAAAAAGTAAGTTAGTACACCACCAACAGGTAACACTTCCACTAACCGGTTTCTACTTGGACTTTCGGTGCTCGACCGCTTTAAGCGCGAAGACGACGCATCCCCAAGAAGTCAAGGCACTAGGGTTAGCGACCACGTTCTTAGGCGAAGTTCCTGGGTCAACGACTTGAGCAGTGCTCAAGACACCCAAGGGCCCTGAGAACGACTTAACCTTACGTGACTTGGTAGGATAGGTAGTTACCTAACATTAACCTTCCGTGATTGTAATAAAAATTCGTATTAGTCTAACCTAACGTGTTTAAGCAGAGATATTAAGGAGGGAAAATTCAAATTGTCATTTATATAAAATTTTCTATTAAAAAGGCGGATAAATTTTAAGTAAATTCTAAATTATCGAGTATACTATATATTCCTTTTTTTCATTATTAACATAAATAATCGCAATTACTCAAATATAATTAATACATGTAGAAATTGAAGATACAATTTCCTTAGGATCATATAATTGAATAAATATAAGATAATTAAAAATAAATTGATTGTACTTATTTAAGCAAACCTTCCCCTCCACGTATGATTGCGAGTTCAATGGGGGACGGTGAAAGA
>NW_019379538.1:606972-625443 GCF_000648655.2 Copidosoma floridanum
AAATTTTTTTTTTTAATTTCATAATTTTTTTTTTTTAATAATGGTTTACTCACGCCAGGTTATGTAAATACGTTAATTAATTTTTATTGCATCTTATTCTTTTACAATTTTTTATTTGTGAGTACGGTGATTTTTTAAATTAAGGATGTTTATCACTGTTAGCTGGGGAGGTCAAAGATATGAGGAGGGCGCAAGTATGCAGCAACGCTAACAATTATTTTATTTATATGGATATACCTACATATGGGATGTTCTTTTACAAACCGGACAAATTTTTAACAAAAATTGACCTTCACATCGTCGATTCAGATGAAATTTTTTATATATGTTTTATATCGAAAAAAAAGGAAAACGTTTTTATTTTTTTTTGTTAATTCAATTCTACGGAAAGTAGAAATTGAAGCCATAAGAAATTTAAGAATTTAATCATTTTTGGCTTAGAAACTAACCTTCAATAATTCATAACTCTGCTTCTATTCCAGCTAGAATTTTTCTTCCATTTTAAAGGTAAAAAAATGAACAGTAATGAAAAAATGTTTCACAAACAATGACGAACAAATTTTAATTGTTATATACAGTTAAAATGTTTAAATCGATTTGCAACAATTGTCCCCCCTCATAGCTAGTTTTTAATGTTACTATCGTATTATACGTAAAATTTTCTATCAAATTATTTTGTTTTTACTGGGGAAACAGTTATTGTCATTGGAAATAAATCTAACTACGCAGTACGGTACGTCTTATTGGCACGCGGATTTTATTGCACGCCTTATTTTCTTGCTTCATATCGTTTTTCTTGTCATATAGGTTATTATTTGACATTTTCACTTAAATAATATTGATTAGCAAAGAAAATTAATGCATAAATTAATTGAAAAAATCAATGAATAAAAACATTATTGTAGCAATTGAATACTCTTATCCATAAGGATTTTAATACAATATTATTAGTCAATAAGTACTTTATTCTAAGTAGCATTGCTAAATATTCAGTCACATTTATACTACATCAGACTATACTATACTATACGTGTACAGTTTTGGTTTATTCAAAAATTTTTACAATAATTTTTTTTCCATGCTATGAGAATCACTTGGCGTCCAATTTTTCAGGAAAAACTGGAACCATAGAATGATGCATTAAAGTGCCTTTTGTTTTAGCTCTCTGAAAACGCGTTAATAAAATTATCAATTATCATGCTTCTGTTAGTCTCTCTAATGACAGAATTAAAAGAAAATCTTCTCTTAAAACAGTTGATTATTTTTTGAGTATATTTCTGTATTACATAAATCTCTTTAAGTTTTTTCAATTATTTCCAATGTTTTTTCTGGACTTATCGAAGCTTAATTCCAAGTAGTTTGATGAATGTATATTAAATTTTTCTTATCACTTTTGAATTCTAAAAAAGTTCACTCTATATTGTTGAAGTCTTACAGAAGTCTAAAAGTTTTGTTACTTTTCATATCTTTTCGTAGCAACTAGCAAGTGTATTATACAACCCAATAATCACAATGGCCTTTAATGAATTAAATTTAATGGCCTTGTAGGTGCTACCATCAAGATGGTAAAATAAAAAATAATTGCAGTTAATATNTTTTGAATTTAGAAAGTTTTCTCCCTATTTGAGAAATTTTTTTTTTATTATAAAAAATACTTGAACCTCCCAGTTTTAGTGTTACCATCTTGATGGTAGCACCTACAAGGCCATCAAATGCTTTCAAACAGCCCTTTGTTAAACAACAACCTATGTAAATGACGTCTTTTGAGACGTCGTGGAGTACGTCTTTTGCGACGTCGCACATGACGTCATATTGACGTCAATGTGATGTCATTCACGACGTCATGAATGACGTATTTTGCGATGTCTGGAATGACGTCATCATTGACGTCATAACTTGAGATAGGGTAAACTAGTCTTACCTTGATCTTACTGGCATCTTTATACCTTTTATGTCTTCTCCTTAATTACAAACTTTTAAACATTCAATAGTTTATGTAGCTTTATTGTAGATAGATCACCTAGTACACATTTTAATCAACTTTTTATAAAGTATCATTATAGTTAGATTTTAAAAGCAGTAGTTGTCACTAAAATCTACATACTTTTATGCGCAAAACGAATTTAACATGTAGAATTTTTGGGGTAATTGTTTGTAGGTCATATGAGGTCAGCAAAATTTTCAACCGGAATAGCCGTCTAATTATCACAGTAACGTACATAATATTGTGGCTCTAAATTTCCAAAAGAAAATTTAGCGTAGCAATTGAATTTTCAATATATACTTACTATCTGTGCCTATACATTCTACTGCTACTCACGAATTCAATAGTGTAAAATTACACTACAATTTTATTGTTTCCAGTTGTATTCAAGTTTCGAATCGTAAAAAAATTCAATGGTGGACACTGATAACGGTTTTTGAACCACATAGTTATAATGCTTATGATTATTTATGACATAAAACGAAAGTAATTACAGAATCTAAAGTGTAAATACAACAAAAACTATAACGCTGCTGAGCACAATAATGTCCGTTATTTTCTGGTGATGATTCGTATTAGAAATAAAAGTAGTTGAGAGATTTATTTTTTGTTTCACAAGTTAAGCTACCGGTAACGTACTTTACTACTTCAAAACACTAAACAGTCGAATTCAAGCATCAAAGCTGAAGTAACAGAATGGACTCTCCATATCAGTAAAAAAAATTGAAAAAAACAAAAGATTAACACATTAGCTCTATATACCACTAAAGTAGAATTTTAATAATTGGTACTCTATGTTAGTTACACTCCAGCTTGTTTTTCCCATTTTACGCCGATGCAATCAGTTTTTTTAACTTTATTAGGGGGCTGCGCCCCCTGCGCGCTCCACGCGCCAACCCCCAAAATTTAATCAAACATTGGTTTTCTGTATTTTTAAAGAAAAATACAATAATTATATCTTTGTCGTAACACGTAATATTGTACTATTTATCAACTTACAAATTAAAATGACTTCACTAATTTTTCAAAATCTCATTTTCAAATCTACCCGGGCTTGATCAGTCTCAGCCAATCACGCGACGAATAAACAGGCTTCATCACGTGACCCATCATTTTTTTAAGATAGGATTCTAAAAATGCATTAAGAAAAAAGTTGTATGCAGTATAAAAAAAAAAAAAAAAAAAAAAAACTGATATAAAATAATCCAATATGTCGTTTTTAACTGGAAGAGCATCAGATAGTGCAGTTTTTGTACAACGATCTTTATACGTCTTTTAATTTCGTTTTTTCAAGAATTAAAAATAATATAAGTTATATTTTTTCATGAAGAAACTACTTAAACAATTCATAAAGTTGTAAAATGTGCACATCTCGAAATTTACAAAAACTTAATTTTTTTTTTAATCATCTAAAACATGTTTACGTCTTGATCCAAAAAAGGGTGACCTCGTAATTGCACTCAAGAAAGTGGCAACTGAGATTTAGATTAAAGAAAGTTCTAACTTGAAGGCTTTTTTCTCAAATTGTGTAGTAGTACTGTCTTTTTTTCTTTCCTTTTAGTAATTACATATGTTGCAGAAGTAAACGTACTTAATTAAATTATTAGAACGAACAGTTATTTGCATATAGTATTACGATAAAATTAATTTTAATGAGTGTTTTAGTCATTTTTTTCGCCATAAATAACTGCTTGTTCTGATAAAATTAAATTTTTCGTATGTCCCTACGATTGATCTGATGACTAAAAGCCTGTGTCTTTTTAATTTTTACTTTAATACCAAATAAAACTGACCCTTCTGTTACTACAAAATATAAAGCAAAAAAAATTCCTTCTAGTTTCCTTCCAGCATTTTCATTAACTTGAATCGGAGTTGACACATTTTTAAAGGAAATTTTAGTTAGCATTTTTTTAAAGTACTTTTGAGTGAACGTTTTTTTGAAAGTAATTGTGAATTAAAAATTTTTTGAAGACAATTTGGAGCTCGCGCTTTTTTTGACTGAGAAGTTAATGTATCGAACAACAATAAAAAAATGAGTAAATAAAAAAAAACTGAAAAATCTAAAATTCCTGACTATAATTTTAAATATCACGTGTTTACTACATTATATTTTCACTACCAAACTCCAAAAAGAATAAGAAACTAATCATGAGTGAAAAAAATATGTATAAAATCTTTAGTTATTTAAACTTTGCTCACGATATTCTATAAAAATTGGCTGCAACAGTTATTTTGATATTTTAGAAGATTATGAAAAATTTTCGTGGTCAATTTATTAAATGTGTTTCATTTGAACGAGGTAGGGTTTTCAAACGGCTGGAAAGAGACCTTCATGAGTGGTGACCAAGAACCGTGGGTTTTCCGAGGTGGCCTTACTGCAGATTTACAGGTACTATTATCATTATAAGATAAATTAATTGCAAATAAAATGTATGGTTCAAGTTTTCTTATAGATGAACATACATTATTTGCAGATTAAACTTTCTACATATTTGTACAAGTGTCACTATTTGTTAATTATATCAAAAAAATTTTGAAATAGTTATATACAGAATTTATACTAAAATAAAAATGTGGAACTGCCACCTCAAGAGAATATAAAATTAAGGCTGGAATTTTAAGTTATGCCTGAGTTTAATTTGCTCTGGGATTACTTTTCTATACTTTAAGTGACACTAAATGGCTTTAAAAATTTTGCTAGAATTGATGTGACAAAAATTTGATCCATTTTTTTAAAAGTTAACTTTAGTTCTGTGTAATTAATTTTTTTTTTTACATGAGGTACATAGCAACAACACTCACAAAATAAAAAATTACATTGGAAATTTTTTACCATAGTTCAAAGAACCACGTATTACTATGTAACTAATCGTGAGTCAAGCAATTTTCGTATTCATTAAATTAAAATATGCTTTTCGTTTGGCAGATACAAACAAATCAACATCATGATTATGGTACAATTATTTATCAGAAAGTAACAACATGAACTTTTGTTAAGACGTAAACTTCCTTTAAATAATTAACATTATTTTCTACCAACTATAATCATTGACAGACTGAGAAAAAAGTTTGTATTAACTGTTACTTCTTTACTTACTATAGATTTAAATCTCAACTAATTTCAGAATATTACTGTCTTAACTGAAAGCTTTGATATAATTTACTAGAACAAACGGCTGGCTTTTGCATTATTGACTAAAATGGGTAACACGTTTATTTTTCAGAGATTGATACCTGTTGACAGTGGAAACGATTTATTTGTATATAAAGCACCTGAAGTGCCCACCAGTAAAATCTACGCAATTCGACCTTACTTACCAAGCGATGAGGAGGCTGTCTATGCAGTTTGCAATCAAGTTTACAGCTGTGGTACATCTTCTGCTGTGGCAGATAGGTATGAAATCTACATCTCATTACTGTAATATTATACCGCAACTTATATGAGATTTCTGTTAATTATTATGTTGTAAATGCAATTTTAAGTCTCTTCCATAAGGTTACATATTTAATTGAAATTCAAAAAATATATATGTAAGAAAGAGTACAGTGAAACGATCTGAAATTTTGTACTGGATATTTTTATGGTATAACAATATACGTTAGTCTTATTAGATCTTGACATGAGTCAGGTGCCGTTATCATTGAGCTGGGTCCGAATTTTACACTTTTTCATTCCTCAGTAAGAAGAAGTAGAAGGGGACTAAGAGAAAATAAGTTTTTTTTTAATCTGAAGCCAGAAACTAGGTTCTGTAAGATTTGTAATTATACTTCCTTTTCAAACTAAGAAAAAACTGCAAGTTTTCAGTTGTAAACATAAAGGGCAGTCTTGCGATAATTAGGTTTCCAACATACTTTTGTTACAATTAGTTAACATTACAACAGTTTGCATTACAACTATCCAACAACAGGCTGTTAATCGAAAACAACAAGTTAACAGAGTACATGCACATTCTTGGTACTTTAAAAAATAAAACAAATTCAAACTTAGTAAAAATGATTAAGAATTCAAGATGAAAAAGTAAATCATCAAATGTTGTACTAATATCTTGAACTTAGCCAAAATCAAGTTTCGTTTATTATGTGTAGGTTCAAAAATGTGTAACTACTTTTTTTTCGAAGAATTACATTAAAACTCACGGTCACTAATAACATCATTCATCATTCAAGCAACATGTAGGCTCTCATACAATTAATTTAGATTCCTTATTAATAGCTTCTGACAATTCTCAGAAAAAAATCTTCTGATTAAGAACATATTAGTTCGGAATCCATACAGTTTACTTGGTCAAATAATAAGCTGTAAAAAGTAAAAAAAATATAATTATGCTGAAAAATACCGTGCGTTCCTTATGTCATAAAGTAATCATTGACCCTAAACGGCTGTTGAGTTGCAGTTCCACCCGTATAATCTACAAAAGGTGTTATTTTTTAGAGCTGTACAGGCTTAAAACTCACAAAAAATATATAATTAGAAAATTTTTTTCTCTTACCTTACAACTTTATTAGCAGAGCAATAAAGTCCTGGAGCCCAATCTCTACATTTTTTATCGCCACAAAAATACAAATACAAATTCTACCTATTTGAAAATCTGGAAGATTTAAGAGATTACTGAGATGATTTTAATGAGAAGCTGATCTCCCACTTGACAGATTCTTTATTTGTCGATTTTGCTGCTGCTTTAATATCGATAAATATTCTATGTCAATTTCTCGACGCCTAAAATTGTATACATTAGATGCATTAAAATTTTTCCTTCCAATTGGCCTTCTTGCGACTTTTAGCATGGTTAAGACTTTAGTGAGCCTAACCGGCTGTTTTTGTCAACTTTGTTAAGTTCTAATATACTTTTTGACAAGGTATTTCGACGTCCAATGGCCCCAAAAAGGACTGGTAATCTTCTTAACTAAACTTTTTCTCGACTGAAGTTTCCAGTAAACGTGACTGCCTCGATACCTTAGGGTAATCTTCTCTGGCCTGCTGTTGTTGCACACGACTGATCGGGAGAAAAACTACAACGTCTGAAGCTTTGGAGCTAGTTGTAGAACTCTTTTCCAACGTCTCCTGTTATTACGCCAAAGAAGTTAGTATCGAAAGCACCTTTTTTTGCAGACTCGGTTGTTTTGGTGATCTAAGGTGGGGAGATTGGTTCGTTATGCTTGCCCATTGGAGACTGTCCCGTTTGCTGAAGTTTGTTTTTCTTTCATAGCTGTTAGCTTTGTTCAGCGCAGACATCGAAGAGGGTCGGTGATTCCTGGTTGAAACTTGGAGTCGAAAGGGTAATATAGGGTCGGTGGTCGCCGGGGTTCCCAGCCTTGCGACGTACAACTCCGCTTGTGACGTCTGCTAGTGAATAACTGACTTAGTTAAACGGTGGCTGACTTTACATAGTCGACAAATCGTTGGTGAAGATGGTAGTAACTATGTATTTGTGGACAATGTAGTTTAACCATAGGTGGTCCTTAAAAGAACCGATGAGATTGATGGTTCAGTAAGGAACGTAAATACTTATGATGGCCCTGAAAAGAGCCAGCGGTAAAACTTCGAGCTATTTCGTATTATTATTTTTGATGATGGAGAGCTGGCTATGGGTAGCTTGACTCTTACCCTCCGAGTCTTTGTGTATGGTGACCGTGCTGGAGGGAGGTACGCCGCTGACCAAAGAATATCTTGTCTTCGGATCATTTTCTGGATAACCAACTGCTTATTGTCAGTCGGGAAAGTGGGCCTGGAGAATACCTTCTCTGTATATGCCTTTGGGACGATCACTGAGAAGGAGGCCGTAATGGCTGCCTGAACTCCTCAGAGTTGTTTTTCCTGGCTCTTTGTTGTAGCAAAATCTGCCATGGTAGCCCCAGGACGATTAGAAGAATTGCTATGAAACCCCAAAATGTTAGAGCAGATTGTGCTCTGGCATATTTTTATATGGCTTAGCTCTCTTTTCTCAAATTTTGCCTTTTATTTACACTTTGATCAACTTGCCTTTGTTAGTCTGTACCTCATAATACAGATGTATCAACTCTACACCTACCACTATGCAATTTAACTATCAGTTACAGTGAAAAATAGAAATGCTCAAAGTCATATGGAAGAAGTGATTAAGTATCTTGAGATTGACATATTGAAGTCTTAAAATTACTTGGAATAAATCAATCGTGATGTCCCATAAAATATTGGGCCTCGGTAAGATACGTCAACACCTTTGATTATAAACCCAATAACGATTGATTCAACTAACTTTTTCTTTTTCTTGTTTTCCAATAACTCTTATTCTAGTTATATTGGTTCATATAATTTGTGCAGTAGTATAATATCTTCCCCAACACTTTTTTTTCAGACTTTAATTTTGTGGCGGTGGAATGACCAAGCTCGACAAAAAAATGCACAACAATTATCTTCGTCACCTTACTGTCTATAACATGTAAATGGAGTCACTTAATTAAAATTTAGGGTCCATTTTACCTCATTGCGTCAACATTTTTTACAACGTCAAACAAAGTCTTAAAATCCTAAAAAATTCTCTATCCGTTGATCACTTAATCTTAATAATCCTATGATCCCTCAACATTTTCATCGCTTTATACCTTAAACCATAAGTTCCAGAAACTCAAGGGTCCCTGATGCATTAAACTCTAAATGTTATAACTCCAAAACCCCAAAACCGAGTAAAAAAAGACTTTTGTGCATTAAAGCACTGAAATACAGAATGATTGAACCATACATATTTCTTAAATCTTAAACCCGTGTTTATTAAATCAATCTTAGTGAGGACTCCGTCATCTGTATGCATTTATACTATATCTACAGCAAACGAATTGTACCATCGTAACGAGAAATGAGTGATTTTTATCGATCTTAAAGAGATCGATTAATTTCTCAGTTAAAAAATCAGTTTTTAAAGATTTTTTGTATGATCGATTTCGAAACGATCGATTTTTTTGAATGATCAGTCAGAACCTGTAAAATAACCATTTGTTCAATAACGTTCTTAGGCATAACGCAAAACTTGTTTGGGGCTTAATTCACTAACTTCGTCAGTCTTCTCACTTAGGGAGAAAATTGCTTCTCTCATGTGAGATTTCTAAATCAGAAAGTGTCGACCAATCAGAGATCTTTTTTAGCCCTTAGTTGGTGCTCTGATTAGTCGAAATTCTCTCACAAAACATTTTCCCCCTCAGTAAGAATGCTGCCAAAGTTTGTAAATTGGGACCTAGTGGAACCTAAGATTTTCATTAAAAAATTTCTATAGTTATATAGTAAATACAATTCTGTTTCAGTTTTGAAGCATTCCAGTGATTGAATAGATATAGTAATACTTCTTTAATAGTATTTAAAAGCGCAGCTTACTCTTAATACGAGTAAACTCTTTAACTCTATTATATTTTTTCAATAAAAAAAAATCAATTTTTTAATCGATCTTTTTTATTTTGATCAATTTGAGACTATCGATTTTTTTTCGAAATCACCCATCCCTAATTGTAACCTCAAATGGCTGTCACAGAAAAAAAAAATCTTTTTTTCAATGCAGGCTAGCCCCGTACAGTAGGAGTATAACGTATTTTTTCAATCAAAAACAGTATTAATACGCTTTAATGACGGGTTCACTGATAATTTTCCGAGAGTTAGGTAGTTAGTACAGGTATCACAAACATAAAAAATGTGTTTGGTTTATAAAGATCATCGTGTTCATATAGTCTACACAACGTCGTAGATGTATAATGTCTTTAAGCTTTACACTTCTTAGAGGCCAAACACCCCACTTTCACGAAGCTGCGGTCGTATAATGACGACGCCTGTATACCCACTTTCTCAACCTAACAAACCACTGATCCTGGGAATCTAAACCCCTCCTTCGTAAACTTGTTCCATGTGTTTGCCATGATGGTAAAAATAACGTTATTCAGGATCTCTGCTGGATGACGGAATAATTCCGTTACTCACCGTAAACTACGTAGAAGTGCCCTTATCAAGCTTGATTGTAAACACATGAATAAGTATTACGTGAAAATAGCAATGATGTACAAAAATTTAACTCCTGAGAGTTGGCACATAATCTTATCTTTTTCTATGGAGTTTTAGGGGTAAAGCATTTAAATTTTTAAAGGGTTAAAAAAATTAAGGGATTATAAAAATTTTGGAGTTATGGAAGAATATAGGTTTAAGGCTCAAGAAGTATGCATATCTTAAACGTAATGTAATTAAATGTGCACAAGCTTTCTTTGCATTGGATTATAAAACTTCTGAGATATAGAGTTTTAAAGTTATCACTTATCGAAAAATGTGGATGTAAAGCGTAAGAAGCATACATTAAACATACTGTATTTCAGAGCTTTAACGCACTTAAATTTGTTTCTTAGGAAGTCCTGGGGCCTGGGATTTCTTAGAGTTTACGGGATTATGGGTTTAAGGGATAAAAGTGCAAGAATATTTGGAGGTTATGAGGTAAATCGGATCAAGTTATCAACCGATAGAGTATTCATTGAGATTGAAGAAATTGTTTTTGAGGTTATAAAAAATCTTAAAATGGTAAGGTTAAGTAGACCCTAAATTTGGACTTAGTGACCAAAAAATCACATGACACGCAGTCATATTCCAAAGATAACTTTGTGTATTTTTATGGAGCTGTGTTATCATCGTGCCTAACAATGTCTTGAATTTAAGGAGAAAAGAATAGTACTATTATTTATCATATTTTTTCTTATTTTACAATGCAACTATTTAATTAAACTCTTATGATGTGACGTGGTACTATCTGCATCAAATTGATGCGTTTTCTCTCTGCATCTGCACTGGCTTCAATCCACTGGTGGCCAAGAAGATTTAGTAGTTATATTGAAGATTTTTATACACTCTGAAAAAAAAAAAAAAAAAACAATATCTCTCAAAACACTATATGTTGTCGCAAATTTTTTCAACTAAATGTTGAAAAAAATAATCATTGAAATTTTATAATAAAATCGCTTCTACAATTTGTTCGTGAAATTTCATGATTTGAAATATAGCACAACTTTTCTCAACCTCTTAAACGTTGAGTCTGCGTAAAAAATGTGGATTTTCAGAAAATTAAATCACACTCTTGTGGAAAACGTTTTTAATTCACAGACTGTTCATGAATTATTTTTTATTTCTGAAAAAATGCATTTCATTGTTTATGGCTGATACTGTTGAAAAATAGCTAGTAGAAAATAAGTACTGCAATTTCTTGGTACAATTGAGTTATTCAATATTTAAGTTCTTGTAAGATACACACAACTGATTTCTAGCATTAAAACAGGTGAAAACATTTAAGCTAAGTTACTACAGTTTGCTTTAACACAGTGACATGCAGAGGTTTTCACGCTCCTCTATACGGTCCTACAGGATCCTTTATAAAAGTAACACTAAATAATCAATTTCTTAACGTTTTTTAGAAGCAAAACTTTTTTATTGACTGCTAGTCTATATTTCGTCCCCCAATTTTTGAGACCTCTTCTAAACTTTTATTCTCACGCAAAAACTTAATGCACTGACAAGCAACTGAGTCTATTTACGTCCAGATAGAAGTAATAAGCATTAAAACCTTGCTAAACTCATTCTTCTAAAATACTGAACCATCTTAAATGCTTGGACTTTTGTACATTTTATGATTTAATTACATTCGTTAAGCTTGAATGGGTTAAACCAAACAAATAATGATGACTTTTAAAAATGCGATATTAGTTTTGTAAAAAGAGTCAGCTGAATAGCTGTTGTCGTGTCAAGAGCTTGATGTTTGATTGATAACATAGAATTTGATCAGAACAAGTTATACTAAACATATGTACAAAGTTGGATAACTAATGATGTGCATGGGTCCAGTGTAATTTTGTATATTATATTCATGAAACACTCATTGGGTTTCTGATTTACTTTTGTTGCTGGAAAATTCAAACTTCGTTCTGCTCTAGTACATCAAATGAAAATATTAAGCACAACAAAACTATAAACAGTTGAAAATTGTTTGACTAAAGATAAGTATAATTTTATTTATTGGCATGGACTGCAATAATGATCAAATTTATAAAGAACGCTGTACAATTAAACAGCTTTTGTTAGTGTGTTTCGGTTGATGTCTTGTCAAATACACTTAACTATTATCAAATCTTTTAGCTAAAAAATTATAACCTTATCATTTTAGTCATTTTAGTTTTTCTATGAGAATACATCAACAGTTCCAAAATTTTAAAATACTTGCCTTGAAATAATTTACTAGTTCATCATACCATATTTAATTACATTAGATACGCTTACACAAATAAATAAATTCATAACGTTTAAGCTTAACGATAAGGAGAGATGAGAGTAAAGCTCACATGTTATCTAATCTAACTTAAGTTTTTTTTTGGCACATGATAAATCCAATCATTTTTGAATCTCAAAAATTTTTTCCCAATGTTTTTAAGTGTTTTATTTAGGAAAAAAAATATGTAGCCGGCATTAACCAAGTGGTGACATGAATTTGAAAAAATTTTATTATTTCTTGAGAATACGCTCAACAACATTTAAGTGTGGATGTCTAATCATAGAAAATGTTAATAAATTATTATGCTTTTTTAATATTGATTTTGTCATTTCTTTGATGTCATATGCGTTCTGTGATCTTGTAAAATTTTTACTTGTTTGCTGTATCTAAATATATTGTTTGTGTATATATATATGCAAGTATTATAAGTATATATAAATTTAATTTAGTATTTACTTATATTACTAATTCAAGTATTATTTATAAAAATTATGGTTTTATTAGAATAACCTTCGAAATTTTATCAGTCTAGAATTAAGGGTAATATTTTAAATAGTCATAATTTACATCCTTTAACTTGTAGGTAAAAAAATGTACTTCTATAATTCTACACACTCTTGTAAGAGTCGATTTAAAAATTGATGAGTGTAGGTCCACTGTAAATGACAGAAAAAATCTTTGAGTTATTACCATTTTTATTCATAATGTTCTTTTTTATACTATTAACTGTTGTAATATACAAACCATTCAATTGCATAGCTTGAAATAATTTAAATATTAGTGTTGTTATCCAAGTGTCCCTTTTGGTCTTATCGCGGGCCCTATGATCATAAAAAATACCTGTAGCCAATATCAAATTGCTAAGTACTGTTGTCAGCGCTTCTCATAATCATGTCTATTTTATCCATACAGACAAAAATTTTCCCGTCATTTACTTTGTGGTAAGACCACATTTCGTAAAGACTAAAGTAATAAAAATCTGAATTCGAGCCTTTCTAGTTGTATACCTTTCGTTAACAGTATAATAGCGTATGTCCTACAAAACTTGACGAATAAAGCTGTAGTTGAGAATTACCTATGTCCGATGAAACCAAAATCAGTGACCAAAATTTGATACCGTACGTTGTCTTCAATGTACGTACATTTTTTTTTCTTCCTCCACTAAACATTACTTTTTTCCGTGATTTCAGAATATGGGAACATTACATAACATCTTAGTTCACTAAAAATCGCATTCAGTGTTTATTAGAAAAATGTTTTGGCATTATCTGCGTAGAAATTGCCTTCTGAGCCTAAGATCCATAAGATGCAAGAACATGCGAAGAATAGCAAAATGCTTTTCTACGAGCAGTAAATGCGACTTAGTACTCGAAAGAAATATGACATTTTACTCCCTAGAAGCTGAAAAAAATAGTAGTTTTAGTGGGGATCTGGAAAAAAATTACTTTTCTACTAATTAAAAATTTAAGTACGGAATCATCAAGTCCATATTATGGTAGTTTCTTAGGTGTTGTCTGCTTCGTAAACTCACCTCTTAGTACTCTTGCACTACGGGATATCTGGAATGAAGATTAATATAATTTCGTAAAAATGTGTTACTGAGTACTTTTTTAGTATGCTTATTATGAACTTAATGTCAAATTTAAACAGTTTCAAATGCCTGATCAAAATTCGATCAAAGTACAAAATTTCTTAAAACTAAGAGATGTATTGAATTTCCAAAAGTGAAGTACGCTGGTTATGACTGTCAATTCTTTTTTTTATAACTCACAATACTAAGATATAATTACGTTTTATATTTGGAGTGCACATGAATCCTATCTTTAAAAAACGATGGGTCACGTGATGAAGCATGTTTATTCGTCGTGTGGTTGGCTGAGACTGATCATGCGAGGATAGGTTTGAAACTCAGATTTTGAAAAATCAGTGAAAAGTCATTTAAATTTTTAAGTTAACAAATATTACATAATTACATATTACGACAAAGATACAATTATTATATTTCTTTTCAAGAATACGGAAAATAAATGTTTGATTAAATTTCGGGAGTTGGCGTGCGGAGCGTGCTGGGGGCCTAAAAAACTTTTCATTAAAAACTTGAATATAATGTTTTATTTCAAATGTCATTTTTTCTAACACCTATTAAAATAAATATTATCAATAAAAGATAAAAGTACAGTTTTTAGCATTAAAAATCCTTTTCTAATTATGTTAGCTCAAGTTCTTCATTTTTTTCATTACAGTCAACGGTTTCTTTTTAAAAGCGTTATTGTTTAACAACCAAACCGTTTCATAGTGAGAAAAAACCGGAGTGTGGGACTTGAAGTCCGCTGGAAAGAACGAAGTTCTCGCATGTATGTAGAAATCACATAAATACTATAAAATACAAGGTTCGTAAATACATGTGAGTTCAATATGTATTTTTTTGGGGGTTACGGTGGTATATGTAATGTCTTTCTTGTACATTTGTCATGTATAAAAGTCCTGGAAAGTTTTCAAAATAATTTTTAAAATTATTGTTGGGTAATGAACAAGAAATATATCCTACACTTTTGTAATAATTTTGCAACTATGCTTTAATTTTTTTACAAATTTCCTACCTTGATTTTATAGAAAAGTATCAAAAATACTAAAATTTGAGGTTATGATTTCACATAAATTAACGCCTCTCTTTTCGTGTGCCTCGATGTTTTTTTCCCCTTAAGAAACCTGTAAAACTTGTTATATTTTCTATATTTTGTTTCCTTTTAAAGATATGGCATATTTTTAATATTTGAAGGTTATGTGCATGCATGATCATGGATAATCATTTTTGTATTATTATTATTCTGTACTAAACGTAATATAACTTTTCCAATGATTTTACCTCTTCATTTAATGAAGGTACATCAAAAACATCAAAAATTAAAGTTATGTTTTTTCATAACTCAACGCCTCTGTTTTTGTGTATCACGATATTTTCATTCCCTTGAAAAAACCCGTAAAACTCGTTATTTTTGCTCTATCTTGTTTCCTTTCAAAGATATGTAATTTTTGGAAGTTATACTACATTATAAAGACCCGTTGAATTAATACTGGCCATCTGCATTGATATGCCATACATGTAAAAACTATTTGTTAATGTATTTTATTAAAATAATAATAACTTGTATATATAGTATTAATATAAACTACTATATTCTATACACTCGTGCACAGGCAAACACGTAGGCACTTGCACAGTAAAAGTAGAAAGTTTACACACACACTCATCATGCATACACACTTCCATGGTTGCATTCATAATTCTGTGAACAAGTTACACTCACATAAATACGTGCATATATACATTGTATACGAGGACACTGCACACAGTAACACACTACGACAAGGCAATAGGAATATGCCGAACACTACACTTGGCATGCGCGTACACGCTTGCTCTCTTTATTTATTTTATTAATTTTAACATTCACATCTGCCACTAATTTTCCACTGGTTATAAGGTAGTGGATCCTGAGCTTAGATGGGTGTAAGAGTTGTGTGTGTGTAATTATGTAACTTTTATTTATTTAATATACCTAAGAATATAAAGTACAAGATGTGTCTTAAACACACACACACACTTTTCGCCCTCGATAAGAAAAACAGTGTTCGTGACTTGGGTGCAAGCCAATAACAACCCCGCCTTTCATGTGCTTTAGTTTCTTCTTTCCGTCATAGTTACGTAATCTAGTAATTACCTATCTCGGGGCGTTATTTTTACGTAACATTTTTATGTTTAATGCAATATTGGTGGGAAAAATAGAGTACGCCACATAAAGCCATATAATTATTTTCATTTGGACCATTAAATGGTTCTGGTGGTGATGTCACGTTTGTAACGAAAATTTACCAACTTATAAGATCTTCCGACTTTCACACTTATTAAATTGACATCAATACTGTGTAAAGTGATCAATAATTTGTGTAATAAAATTAATATACGATCTTCTATTATTGAACTGCATAAACAGTATGCAACAGACTACTTAACGTAGCTATCAATATTTACTAGTATAGAAACTCAAACCCCTCTGGCTACTTTTGCTAGTCCCTCTGAATATATATGTATATAGCTCATCAGTATGACTACCTTAAGCAGCAAGTCCTTTCTAATTCTGCAACTTGTTGTAGTAGCAGACGTGTTTTTTCCCTTTTTTGGCATAATTATTAACAAGCTGAAAAATAAGTACATTAACTGCAGAATAGATATTATCTTGTTTATAGTTATTTGGTAAATTCCATGGATTTAATGTTTAGAGACACTGTAATTGTAAAAACAAGACACACCTGTTAAGTAGCTAGACAATGAAAATGTAGGTTTCATCTACCAAATGACTTTGTCATTGAAATGTATTTCATGTAGCACTAAAAAGATTGATTATAATTAAATCTTACTGAACACATCTAACAATTCTAAGTTACTTTATTATGTTAGCTATGTTTCATAGTGTCATAAATATATTAAAAA
The DNA here is from genome assembly GCF_000648655.2 of Copidosoma floridanum. The sequence continues at coordinate 623,708 of NW_019379538.1, forward strand.
TGTTTTACAACTAAACTTATATTAGTTACACAATTATTGACACTTTTGAGTTTAGGAAGTTCAAAAGGTTAAGCATCAGCTCTAAGCGCTGTTATTAAAATTTATGTGAATGATTATACAAATTTTAAAATTTACATTTTTTGTGTAAAACTAAAAACATAAATTTAAAAATTTTTTACTTCAGTTGTTTCCCCCTAGACAACTTGAGTAAACAGTCGTATAAAATTTGTAAACGTGAATTTCCAGTTTTTTGAATCACAAGAAAGTTAATAAGACAAAAATTCAGTATGAATTTTTTTAGAAATCTTATAAAAAAAACAATTATAAGAGTGATAAGTCTTGTGTCCATTAAATGAAAGTTTTTTATTTGTTTGTCTTTTCAAAAAATTATTTCATGGGCCAATGGTTCCTTAACTTCAGTTCTCTCCTCCTAGAGTATAAATTACATTTTTTTAATTGCCAGTACACGTTATGACATTATATGTATATTGATAAACTCAATTTAGAAAGTAAAAATAATAACACTTGAAGAATAAATTTAATGTATCGTTTAAAAAAAGTTGGTTTTGTAACTTGTGAAACCATTTGATTATTGTAATTTTCAAAGTCCCTCCATGACATAATGTACTACATCTGTAGGACTTAAAATCTCATATTTTACATCAAAAAAATCAAACTTTTTTCAGTAGATAAGTGTGTCCTGAACACAGTTTCAAAAATCTAAAATAAAAGCAATGGGCTAAAAACTTAACTTTCATACTTTAGGGTCCAGACATTACCAGAAAAATCGACTGTTTTTTTTTTTTTTTTTAATTTCATAAGTGGTTCTTTGGCATCCTGGATACTTATCCCATCGACAAAGACAGAGAAAAAAATCTTGATAGTATTCCACGAGACTCGAACCCACGATCCTTAGAGTATTTCCGGCTAGGAGGCTAGCTCGCTAACCACTAAGCCATCGAAGCTCTTATAAAGAGTAAATTATGATAAAACATAAGCAATGTTTTATCAGTTTCTGTCTAAATAACAATAAATTCATTTATAAATAAAAACTTTCCAAACAAAGGTAGTTGAAAAGGTGGAAAGTCTCAATGGTATATTAAATTACATTACGTTTAAAGCTTTTTGTATAGTACATACAGTATTTTTTATTTACTTCACACAATTCTTTATTGATACTGATAGCGTACAGAATGCACAGAGACAAACTTATTTTAAATAATTAATTTGTCAAAAGTGTTGCTAAAATTATAAAAGTTATCATGTTTAAATATTGTATCTTGAAATTCAACGCGTTAATATTTTTGACGAAATTACTTTTCTATTAAAGATTGTACAAAAAAAAGTGAGAAATCTTTTATTTCATCTTTTATTTAATTTCAAAGTTTCTTATAGAATCATCAAAGCTTCATCCCAATTAACTTTGCGAGATTTTTTTTCATCAGTTTCATATTATAAAAAAGAAACTTTTATTGTTAGTAATATCTAATGACAATAAAAAAATCTTCTATGGTTATTAATTTTCTTACGTAATAAAATTGAAGCTCTTACAGTCCAAGCAACAAAAATAACTTTGTTTTATTGACATAGAATGATAAATTAATTTTTTTTACAAAAATGTGTTTCTTGAATTTTCTGAACAATTAATAGATTATAATTTTGTGTCACTTTTAATTATTCCGTTAAAAAACTTCTTTTAATCAGTATTGAGCTAAACAAAATAATCTTTTAAATGT
>NW_019379538.1:643229-654843 GCF_000648655.2 Copidosoma floridanum
GAAGTAGATACCCCCGCTCACACTACCGAACCTCCTTAATATTACCTTTAAAAAAACGCTAACTTATAATTACCTTTTAGAAAATGTTAACTCAAATTTAGGGTTGTTGAAAACATTATATCAGAATTTTTTTTATCAGAGGCAGTACTGAATGTTTTATTCCACTTTTCATCATTATACCAATTGCAGTAGTAAACAGAGAAATTAATTGGCCAACATAAAGAATTTAGTCAAGTAAAATTTCTGAGTTAAATGTTCGGGGACATACTACTTCTTCACTCAATTATATGTTAAACCTCACTTGCTCTTTGAACTATGTCCCTGTTACATTAAAAACGTCGTAGGAGTAATTTTTATATTTAAGCCTTATATTTAGCTGTCGCTCAATAGCCTAAGGACATAACAGTAAAGGTTAAATACAGAGCACTGAGGTGGGAACAAAGTAAATGATTGTAGAAAGGTTAGCTAGTTACTTGGCCATCGGCGTTTACACCAACGTCATATAACCGACCATTTGTTTGGAAACAGTAACTTGGTTCCTTTTTAAGGAGTCTATAGTCGTCTGGTAGCCGGCATTTTTACAAACGACACACAACATATAGCTTTAAAGATTAGGTTTGTTAACTAAAAGCTAGTTGCCTGATAGTTGGCATTTACACCAACTGGCACACAACGTAGCAACACTTGATTGATTTAAATGAAAACTAGTTGCCTGACCGTTGGCCTTTATACCAACTGGCACACAACGTAGCATTTATGCTTGAATTTGTTAAATAAAGGATAGTGGCCTGGCTGTCAGCATTAACATAAACTGGCACACAACGTAGCGTTGATGCTTGAATTTGTTAAATAAAGGCTAGTTGCTTGGCCGTCAGTATTTACAACGGGCACAAAACGTAGCGTTGTCACTTCATTTAAAATTCTTTTATTAAATAAAAGCTAGTTGCTTGGTGATCGGAATTCACACCAACTGGTACGCAACTTAGCGTTGATACTGGATTTTTAAAATTCTGTTGTTACATAAAAGACGAGCTCAGCTTTGATGTAACACCCTTTCACGCATTTTAATTCTATTGCTTCTTTTTTTTTTTAGTATTTCCAGTCTCTTTTTGCTTTCCTTCCAATGTATTGTTTTTCGTCATCTTTATCTTTTTCTCTCATACCTTATATTGCTAATTTTAATCTTTATTTTTTAACATTTTCTTCACATTTAAGTAACGCTTTAATGCTTTAATATGAATTTTCACAATTTATACTTTTATTCTACTACATTGTTTGGCGTATTTCTATCTTATCTTGACAGCCACTTCTTACATTTACTTTGTATACTTTTCAACCTTCTATTTTCTTTCCATCGCCATCCTTTTACCTTGAATAACGCTATACTATCTAATGCTATACTAATGCTACGAATAAAGTCTTTTTTATTTTGTCACTATACTTTAATATTTTATCTATGGCGCTCCATGCATATTTCAGAGCATTATCAGCTTATCTCTTCCTCTCTAACAAATGCCCACCTTTCTTAAATTTTTTAGCAGAATGTATCCAAAATAGCTGATTTAATTCACTTCCTTCAGTTCTGTTGTGCCTTATTACCATATTCTATGCTTTTTTTCGAATACAACTTTTTTTTATGTAACGCATAAAATTATTTCTTTTTTTTTCAACTTACTTTTTGCATCTTTTGCAAATGTCTTTTAGTTTTTCTTGTCTGTCTGCTATTATAATTACGTCAGCGTAAGATAAGCTCCATACTTTCTCATTGCCTATTCTGCATCCTCCTACTTTTACTTTTTTCATTTCTTCTTCTAACTCTGCTAGGTACACAAAAAAAAACATCCTTTTTCTGTCTGAAATTCCTGATAGTTTTTCTCCTGCCTCAACTACACGAATGGTTTCTCTGTATACATCCGTAATTGTACTTAGCAATCTTTTACTCACCTTCATCTCTTGTAATGTTTTCTGAAGTACCGTTCTATTTACTCTTTTATTTGTTTTTTTAAGACCAATAAAGCATGGAAATATTTTACCGTTTGATTAATTCAATTTATCTTTTATTGGGTGTAACTGTGCATAAATTGCTTTTATTACTTCTTGATTTTTTTTTCCACCAAATTGACTTTCTGCTAATTATATTTCAACCTCTTTCATTTAGCATACTTGCATATTGTATATGCCGTGCATGTCAATATTATACCTATAACAATATCCAGCTCCTCTTTATCACCTCCTTTATACACACATATATATATATATATATATCCCTCTTTTCCACTATAAAGGTATCCAACCTTCTTCCCATACTGTCTTCAATAGTTCCCACATCGCTGTATCTACTTCTTTTAGCATATATTTTCACACGCTGTTCTCCAGTGTATCTTCTTCTGGTGCTTTCCTCAGTTTCCGCATTTCTTTTATATCTTTTTTTTTTGCTTTGCACTAGTTTTTATACTCTCTTTACTTGTTTTTTTAAGATTTTTTTCTTTCTTTTTCCTCTATAGTTGAAACTTTTTTTTCAGCTCCTTTTTTGCTTTTCATTCTTCGTCATACCACTTTATTTTTTCATGCTTCCATACTTTTAACTGTCTTTGAGCTTAATTCACCGATTGTAGATATGTCAATTATATAGTAACGCAAGAAATTTAACATAGAAAACAAGAGTGAAAAATTGTAGGGATATACCGTTAAGATGTGACGATGAACATTATAAAAGAAAATATAGGAACGCAGGAAAATGGAAGTGCTATCTACTAGCGATAGACTGGACGCGAGAGTAGGCAAAGAAGGTGAATAGATCACTGAGATGGACTTTGAAAACAAGGAGATACTAAACAGAAAATCAATTACCGCCATTGTTTTAATTTCTAACTTCTTATCAATTCCTGTGACAATTCCTCCTTTTTCTCCACCATTTTTGTGATATCATATTTCTGCTACAAATTTTCTCTCATCACTTTTTGACATCTTACTTTGCATACTTGTCCATTGGTTTTTCTGTAGCCATACTTATTTTAACACTATAATATCAAAGTTATTTACTATCCAGGACGTCAGACCGAAAAAGTAGGTAAAATGGCATTTTTTGCCTCAATCCAGTTTTTCTGCAGAAATCGGTTCATTTACATGCATGTTACAATGTTCCAAGTTCGTGAAAAAATCAAGCCTCTGCTTAACTTTTTATCAACAGTAAAGCGAGAAAGTTAAGGTTTTTCTTTTTTTTTTGTCACATCTTCTCTCCGATAAATCAGTCGGTACGTTCAGTCAATAATACGTTCAATCAATCAACTTGTAGAGGGTTTAATTATCAATAAAATAAGATGTGCAGCAATATTTTTTCATTGTTTACTCACAAATAGCGTTTGAAGTTGAAATAGCGAGTTTTTTTAACATTTAACAACTCAAAAATGAAATTATTTGCAAGCGTCACATGTTCAGAAAATGTTGCTATTACTAACATAAACAAGTGTCCCAAATTGTAAGAGGTTTGCCTTTCTATCTTTTTGAGTTAGTAGCGGTCAAATTTTCTGTCGAAGCTTAATTGTATCATGATAATAATAATAATAATCATAATAATAAAAATAATAATAATAATAATAATAATAATANTCCACTCTTGAATGAAGATAACACACTTTTGGAATTAATTAAAAATTTGAAATAACTCTTCGGAAGTAGCACGCTCATACAGTATTCTTGTCTAATTTTTCATGAATTTCTCTTTATTTAGATACTTCTTTGCCTAAACTCTTAACATTTTGATAATTTAATAAGGAAATATTTTTTTGAGAAACTTTACATTAAAAAAAAAAAACAATCTGATAAGTTCATTACAAACCAAGATTATAGCTTGAATTTTTTATAATCGAGGAAAAAGGTAGAAATCTTGTTATCTGTGCCAGAATAATACCTTGTACAAATCATCAAAAAGCTCGATATACTTATTGATTTTACTATACAATTGAGTTATTTAAAAAAAAATTGTGATATCTTTCCGATGTGATGTATGCTTAAACGTATTAGTCACAGTTTTCTTTATCAGTCATTGATTTCAAACACTAACGTCAAACTAAGTCTAAAATTTACTTTCAAACGTGAAAATGTTTTCCTCGTTAAAACTCGGTTATGCCAGAAAATGTTCTGAATTATTTAATGACACCCTCTGACTTCGTGTCAAAATACATGCTAATAAACTAAAAATAACCTGCTAAGTTTGCAAGTATTTTATAAATTCTTATAAAACTTTTTTAAAGTTATAAGAGAATTCATTTAAAGTATAATAGTAATTTTATTGAATTCATAATTATTTCACATTTAATTTTTTTAATGAATTGAAAGAGAATACATTTCTATGGATTCTTTCTAAGATAAAATTAAATATAAACGTTCACTGCAATTTAAAAAGGGGGTTATACAAGTAAGTGATGTATTGAAACTTATTTTAAATTATATTTATTCCGTTCGTAAATAATGTGCGTTGATACTATTTACGGTACATGAATTTCATTATCATCTTTTATTGGAATCTGAACAACATCACGAGCGCTGTCTGGTGAGCATTTCTGTATGCCGCAAGAGGAGGCTGTGCTGTGCGTCTTGGTGACACTTACAATATATTATATACATATAGGGCTAACGGACGTATAACCTTTACAGTTTATGCAACACAGGAAATCATTGGATGTATTTAAATAACCTAAGCAAAACAAAGATTTGTTAAGAAATTATTTTAATTTTTTTTGTATAAAACTATATCTAAATAATACACGTCATATCACAATGTTATAGTAGTAAGCTATTTCATTTTTTGAACGTTATTTTTTTCACCTTTGTGTATTGAATAGGTAAATAACGTCGCATGACCATTATGCTTAAATAAAATATGTAATATATTGAATGCCCTGATCAGACACTGTTGCTTTGACAGCGCGAGATCATCGATAGTTTCTGCGATGGTTATTTTTTTGTTTTTCCATGAATAAATAAAAAACATCAGCATAAATTGACTTCTCAATAAAATGATCGACTATTATAGGAGTGTGGCCGCTGCATACAGTGCAGAGGTAGAGGTTACAAGAATCATTAATATGAGTACAATGAGGAGTACAAATCATATGAATTTTTGTGTCAAACTTTCGGCAGAGTCGTAAAGAAAAAAAGTATATGTGCCACGGCCAAAAAGTGGGGTATTAACCTATATTAACCGCGCATTAGATAAATTAGCGTGGTCAATAGTAGCCCCACTTTCTGGCCTAGGTACGTAATATACTATATTCCTCACACTTTCGAATATAACGTTGCAGTTCGAAATTCCATTGCAACTCAATGAGAAACATCGAAGCGTACGTTTAATATTAAGTTTATCTTTATAATTATATGTTTTTAGTTGCTTATTACATATTGATATTAAGATTTTTATTAAAACCTGTAACTTTTTATGTGTGTTTTCATAACTAAATAACTTGATGGTGTTTATCTTCCTTATTATTTTGTAGTCGTGCTTTCAATGAATAAATCCAGACCAGATACAAATTTCAAATGGTAAAAAAATAATTGTGTCACTGTCAGAGAATAGAAGATATTGGGTTCCAAAAAATAGAGCATGATTTTGTAATCATATTAAATAGTACATTACAACTTAAAGCTGTAAAAATAAAGACAGCCACTGATCTTCTGAGTCTTATTTTAGGTGAAGTACGAGGTTGACGCATAAATGATCTGAGGCTTTTTTACTTCTAATTATGGGTTGCAAACAGTTTTCTGTGTTCCCGCGGATGGAAAGAAGATGTTCTCGTACGCTGTGCAGACGGAAACGTTAACTTCGTTCCTGCTGGGGCATAATGATAGTTTTTGTCACAGAAGTGCTATTGCCATTGGGGATATTTTGCAGTCTGAGTGACTGTAGGATTACTCCGATCAAATGGTGCTTATATAGCGAACACTATTTTTCCAACAGAGGGTGCAGCAAATCGCCCCGAAGTACAAAAAATAATTTTTTTTCTAGGTAAACTAAATAATAATGACTTGTTTGTAGTCGATCTTCACTTTACTTTATTCGTATGAATACGTTACAGCTGTTTCGGTACACAGTACCTTCCTCAGACATGTGTACATCAAGACTTATCTGAAAGTAAAGTGAAGATCGACTACAAACAAGCCATTATTATTTAATTTACCTTGAAATAGATCTTCATCAAGTAACGACCAATAATATCAATTAATTTTTTTTCTGTTTATAATGTAATTCTTCATAGATTTTTATATACTCAATGAAATTCTGACGTCTAATTTGCTGTAAGTCTCTCTTATCATAAGTTCTTTCAAGTAATAAAGTGCAAAAAACAATAATTTTTACACTTTAACCTTAAAATATGTAGGAACTTGACTTCTACGTGCTGATTACGTTGCCTGATAAAATAACATGCGATACGATTGTTCATAAAGAATACAAAATCCATGAAGATTGATTTTATCCAACTATTTGTGATTAAAATTTTGATGTGTACAACGACTGTCTAGGTTATCTCGAGATCCATACAATTGTATTTAGAGGTATACATAATACATGATGCTACTTTACGTACAAAATAAAGTTTATATTATACTGTATTAATTAAACCGACTTTTAAAACAATTTTTTTAAGAGAAACTACATTACCACACTTACGGTACCATTAATTGAAATCATTGTATTAACCCCTGTAAAAGACACAATCTTTAGCGATATTCTTTTGTTTTTAAACATTTTTAAACTGGAAATCATTCCTAAACGTTAAAGGGAAGGGTATTTAATATTGATCTATTGTCGTGCCCGACCCATGGCCAGTTATTTGCTTATAATTTTTTAGTTACGAGTCTCAATAGTTTTAAGATACTCATTAACTTTTTTGTAAGTAAACCTCGACTGAAATATGTTGAAACTTATAAAATTGACGAAAATTTTAACTCTTTTTCTCGTAAAAGTGGTTTATAATCTGAAAAATTTAAAACACAATATGATTCATAAAAATGAACTCTACATCCTACTAATAAAGATTTAGTATATTATTTAAAAACAAGCTTTTTAACTTATAACTTTTTTAAAAAGCATATCTGCTTGATGACATATAAATGTAATTATAATTGTGCATCATATCTATATTGATATACAAAAAATACAAATTTGTTGAAAGTTGTAAAAAAAAGACTTGTTACAACATACAAACATGTTGTACTGTAAAAATAAATTGTATAATAATGACAATGGTAGTAACAATGAATATTTGTATACTCAGGCTTGTCGGAGGATTTATAATTTTGAGTCCAGAAATTTGCATGGTGGTTGAAGATGAGGCTAATGTTGTTGGATATGCTCTTACTGCCATTGATGTAAGGTCGTACAATCAAAAACTTGCAATATCCTGGATACCTGAAATGCAGCTCAAGTATCCTCTAAAAAATGTAAGCAACGACTTTACACGGGAAGAACAAGTAAGTTAAAATTTATGTCACAAAAAATTAATCTTACACTATTGCAATTACTTCATTAATCCTTTCGTTCATATTTTTTTAGGAAGCGATAAAAGATTTTCACACATTTGTTCCTGACGTACCAGAGCAATTATACCGCCAGTATCCATCCAAGATCATATGCACATTATTACCAGAAGTTACAGACCTGTCGGTCTCCAAACAGCTAATCACATGTATCTTAGCTGCTCTAAGGGCGAATGGTAATGATATTAATTACATGACAATTAAAAACATAAGAATATAAAAAATTGTTTCTTAACTTTTCCTAAAAAATTATTATTCAGGTTCTTTTGGAGTTCATACAACAATGTCGGTCACAGACAAAAATAATCGAGAATTTTACATTAGATTAGGTTTTGTTGACTTAGTATCACCAGTGGAAGATGAGTCAAAAACATTGATAATGTGTCGAAGTTTCTAACCAGCAAATACTTGAACATTTTAAGAAAATAATAGTCTTAGCACCACCTCACAAAAGGATAATAAAGTTATAAAATGGCTAAGAAAAATTTCTGAAAACTTTTTTATCATAGCACACTAATATTCTGTTTTTCTACGAAATGTATGTAAAACAATTATATTTAAGTGTTATAAACAAGATGTACAGCAAATCAAAATATGTTATAAGATCAAACATTTCTAACTTTTTCTTTAAAATATTTCATACAAAATCAAATATTAAACGTCTTTTCTCAAACTTTGGGTGTCTAGATTTATTATACAACTGATGTACATATTATCTGAATGAAAGTTTATAACCCAGCAATATAATTTATTGCAGCATTAAAGAAAATAAATACATTGAACAGTCAGTGGATTTAAAAAAAAAATATATGTAATTTTTCAAAATTTTTAAAGTTTAAATCACAGTTTCAAAACTATTACACATATTGCCTGTGCACTTGTATAAAGAGTCACTTACGAGTTAATAATAATACACAACCTATAAATATAAAATAACAATTCTCTGAAGCATAAGTATCAAATTTATTCGGTTCATGTTAATTCTTACTTACAAAAATAAAATATAATGGAAGGAAATGAAAAATCTATTGATATACAATTCAAAAATAATCGTTACACTCTTATCACTAAAAAAATATGGTCTATCCTACTTTATATCATAATTGCAATCAAAATAATGGATTACTTAAAGTATAAAAATAACTTAGTTTATTTTATGAATACCAGGTTTAGATTTGTTTTTGTAAAGATCGCTGATAGTATTGTGAAAATCGCTTGAGTTAGTTGAATGTATTTCTGAGACGGTAACATTTTATCAACAATATCACTTCTTATTAAAAGTATGATCTTGTGATTTGTAATTTCTTTATACACAAGCTCCGATGGTCTCTATTTGTTTTATAATACTATAAAGTAATTCGCGTTATGTTTTTAGAGCCAGATTCATAAAAAAATATTGTATGATGCCAAAAAGTCCCCAGAAATAATTGTTACGACATAGTTATGTCACAGTGTTACTTGATAAGTATCCGGTATATTAATAAATATACAGATTAAGTAGTCATCTTATATCGATATAAAACCGCCATTTTGTACAATGAATAATCCTGCATAAAAAGCGTGTAAAGTATTGCTGCACAAGGATTTCTGCAAATAAATTGTGATTATTTTCATTATTACGATTTCAAACTTTTTAGTGGCAATAAAATTAAATTGCAAATAATTTGGTCCAGGTAGGTAATAAAACCAAATTTGATTTCGGTGAACGCTTTAATATAGCTTAGAAGTAGGCATGACCTCACTTGATTTGGCATGGCTATTCCTCTGCCCTCGCTGAAATTCATCCATATAATTATATTTTAATCTTTATAATTATGTTACTTAATAGATTAATAAAAGACTCAATAACTAAATGACTGGCTTATGTTTTTATTTTATAAGCTTTATCGAAATCTTTTATTAAAAAAGTAGCAAAAAAAAAGAAATTCAAACGATTTGTGTAGCGTTTTTCATTTGATTGTGTTAAATATGACTTGGGAGTAAGCAGCCGTTCAGGTCACAACAGAAAATACGTTTCAATTATAAATTCATGAAAAAAGTAGAAGCCTATACGATAAATTAAAGTTCTAACGCATTAATAATATTATTAAATAGTATCAGGGCAATATTAAATTAAAGTAAGCTGGTAAGTACGAATTCGTCATATATTTAATAATGTAATACTTTTGATACCTATATAAAGAATTCTTTACAAGCTGTTGACTAATTACTTTAGTTTAGCCTACGTACTTAATAACTATAATATATTGAGGTAGTAGTTCAGTAAGGTATATCGTGTGGCATACTGCGCTTTAGAGTATGCATAGGTTATGCATTCTTTACTGTACAACTGTCATTGTCCCTCTCACGCAACTACACGATAGTTTTTAACTTTGGAAAGCTGAAATACAAAAACTGTACGGCTAGGCTTCTTGAGACTTGGTATTTAGTTTATTTATAATATCAATTATAACAAATCGTTTTTTTAAAAAGATTGATCGTTTCGTTTAGGAGTTATGAATGATTTCGTTTCGAATCCTACCCCAAACCTGGCGCTTTCCTATCTCTCACGTGTTAAAAAATCAATAGTAAATCTTTAATATCTCTGAAACTACACGGCTAGGCATCTCCAAATTTAGACTCGTGATGAACTATAGCAAACTCAAGCCACACGCGAAATCTTAGAAAAATTTATTGTCTAGTCGTTTAACTAAACTACTACCTTAATACACATTTTTAGATCTACAATAAATTATAATGTAGACACTAAAGACGCATTGTGTCTTGGCCTAAAAAATATAAAAGCATTCAAATGAGATTTTCCTATATTTGCAAGTTGTTACATTTTTTCGACGTTATATTACTTGGTTGTTGTGTTACGGGAGTCTGAAGCATTCGTCATGTTGAATTTTCTGATTTTAAAAGCTTGGAACTATACACCGTACTGCATATTTAATTTACATACTCTAGATCGTACGTATTTCCTAAATGTATATGTAACTGAATGTAGTAGTTACAAAAGCTTGGAACATGTTATTTACTGCGGCAAATGTCAGACCAATCATAAGTGATGTAATAAGCTATCGATATAGCACTGAAAAGTAATATAATCGTAGCAATGCCCTATGCAAATATGCATGACTCTGAAGTATCATTTGTTCCTTTGTCAAGTAACAAAAAGATTGCGTGAGGCTAGCTTAGAAAAAAGAAACAAAGAGTTTTTTTAACTTATTAGAAAAGTAAAATAAATTCTACAACATTTAGTAGTAAACGTAAGCAGTTATTGAGTTCAAAAGGCTTAACTAATAAAAGTAATTAAATTTTAGTACAGATGCTAGTATCATTCTACTGTAGGTGCCATTACTGTTTATACGGTCAATAACAACTAAATTTACAATATAGATTTTCTGTTAATTATTAACACGCTACAGTTCAGAACTCTACCACACATATAAAGTTACTAAGATTAATTGACAGATCGGTCAAAGAAACTGATAACTAAAAATTAATTTTTTTATAAGCTCTATCTTAAAGTGCATTCAAAAAAGCGCCGACTTAAGAAGGTTCGGTAGTGATAATTTTTTTTAAATTACAGCTAAATTTTTGAAGGGTTTAACCATACCGTTTTCAAGATATATTGACCTGAAAAAACAACATTTTAACATGTAGGCTTATAGAGAAATCACTTAAATTTCACATAAAAAAAAAAAGGCTAAATGAACTTGCTTTTTTTTTTTTTTAAATGAAAGAATATTGTCAAAATAATATTTTGTCAAAGTTTTAGAGAGCCCTACCACAAATTTCTATTAAAAAACAGCAAAAATGTGCTCGCAGCAGACGACTTGGCAACGCTGCTTTTGGAGCGCGCTTTGAAATGTAATGAATAGTAAAAACTCCTTTTGTAATTGAAAATTTAATTATAAAAAATTCAACCGAAGAAATAAGTACACTGTCATCAGTAGACGACGACAACAGCAGTAGACGACAACAACAGTAGACGACGTGCCAGCAGCCGAAAAAATTCACAACGTTGCCAGACGCTCTCCCTCCCCTTGCCTCTCTGAGATTTCCCCCCGCTAACACTACCGAACCTCCTTAA
>NW_019379538.1:662460-701380 GCF_000648655.2 Copidosoma floridanum
GACTACGAATCCAAGGTCAGGTGTACATAAATTTAAAATGGTGGATCCTAAATGGCGTTGAAAAGGATAGGAAACTCCTAATAATTAACTTAGGTTATCAGTTAACAGTTATGTATAGTATAATTTTAGCAACATATAATTCATGTATATATTTCTCAAATAATACAATTTCAAATTTCATTAAAGGAGAAACTATTGCAATGCTCAAAAATATTGAAATATTTTCATGTGTCAGATAGAACAGTGCAGCGTTTCAATAACCGGTAACAAATGAACAACTTAGTATACTGTCAGGACGATTTTTTTTAAGCAGAATGGCATTTTAATGCTACGGCGCACGGCAAGGGAGTTTGTGATAGAGTAGATGCAACATTTAAGAGTCAAACATCACGTGCTAGCTCATTCGACAAAGAAATTTAAGTTATTATAAATTCTAATCAACTATTCAACTGGGTGGAGAATAAGTTTCTGAACATAAAAATTTTTTACTACACTAAACAAGACCAGAATAGAACATCTAGAGAACTGGCAAAAAGATTTTTTTTATCACCACCAGTACCAAAAATTTCTAGAGCTCATGCTTTTAAGGTCTTATTCAGAAGTACCCTGCTTGCATTTAGGTACATGAGTCCAATTAAAAAATTATAAACAACCAAACACTACTAAAAAAAACAATAACCGCTGTCTATTAATCGTCAAAAATCTTTCTGAAATTAATTTTTGTTCTTCAATTTTTTGTAAATCATTAACTTTTGTAATATTACGATTTCTTCAACATAATCAGTATATTTTTCAAATAGTATTTCTTTTGTTCATTACATAGCTATGTATCAGTATTTTGGATTTTTCTTCGTATGATACTAATACTACGGTAAAAAATGATTTGAAACCAAACAAAATATCTTTATCAAAACTTGTTTACAGGTTAGTGATAAACAGTGACATTACGTATGAAAAATACAAATGTAATTCAGTACTCTAAATGAAAAACTATGCGGTTCGTCTCGAATGGTTTCACATTCAAAACAATCAAAAATCAACCATAAATACTTTATTTTTAAGTTTTATGAGATTTGAAAAAGTCAGTAATCAGTGCGATAGAATGTAATGTTACATACGATATGCTGGGCATATCATACTGACTGCGCTGGTAAAAACGAGGCTATTCTAGCAGAGGGCACCGAAAGAAGAGGAACAAGGGCATATAAGGCCCGTCGGCCTCAAATCGGGGCAGTCGAGTGCTATCAAGGCAGAGGAGCGTTACCAAACCGAGAGGCCAGGCGATAATTAGGGGACATACGACAAGCCTTGAACGGAAACACACGCGCGACTTTGCCTTATAAATATGGTATCTGGAATAAAGATTTTTAAGGAATTAAGTATTGATCATTCTCGCGACGAACCTCCTCACTAATCTTTTTTCCACGTAACACTTTTGATGCTAAGTGTGGGGTACGGTAAGAGTCGAAATTTTTTTTTCTTTTATTGGACGCGTTTTAAAAATTCCAGCGAGAAACACACATAGTGCAGTGCCGCGAGAATACGACGATCAAAAATCGAGAGGCTGAAGATCCGACCAAAAACGACAGTTCCGGTCATATTCTGCAAGCAGCGTCGACAACAGCCCAGAAATCAACAGGACTTGGATACCAATTGCGGATTGTCACAGTTTCAAGGAGACAAACAGCGAGCGCTGAAGAGAAATAGTCCCCAAAATTTTATTTCTTCTGGTGTGCATATTGACTAGCAGTTAAGTACATTTATAATAGAACTAATTGTGTCCCTTACTCCCGAGGCAAGATAGAGAATGCACTTATTAGACGAAGATAAGGTTGTGGAAAATTTTTATTTTTATATTTATTTATTATTTCGTCCACTCCCCCCTTTTTTTTGTGTTTTTTCTCTGAAACCCGAAACGAAAATCGCACGAGATAACAGACTTAAAGAAGCAGTGGACTCGAAAAATTTGTGCACAATGGACGTAAAACAGAGGAATTTTATTAGTAGGCTTTGTACAGACACAGAAAACAATAATAAAGTACAAAATTAGAGAAACCAAGTGTAAGATAAACGCCGCTCTTTTACTTTCTTGTCCCACCTCTTACTATTCATTTCGTCTGACTATTGTTAAGCCGCGACATAAGTAATTAAACGCAACCCCGATGCTAGTAGAATAAATAAGCTTTGTCATAATCAAAGAGGGAGATACGACTCACCACACACACACACACACACACACACACACGCACACGCACATCGGAAATTCCACGTCAACCGGGACACCTGAATGGCAAAAATTCAACGCAATCTTGTAAATTCGTTTTGGGCTTAAATTGTTTGTATTATCATAGGCTGTCAAAAGTTATCTAGTCTTTTAGAAAATTCAATATGGCGGACCCAGTATGGCGGCCTAATTCCGAAAAATTAGAGGATTTTATTTTTTCATATACTAATTACAATTCTTAGCAAAAATTGTCTTTTGCGAATTTCTATTTAATTTCGCTGTTTTCGAAAAAAAAAATTATGAATAATTACAAATACGTTCAGCTTTATAAAAACGCATACTTTGGTCCTATACAGAAAGAGATAGCCATACTGGAGAAGTTTCTTAAGTACATTGGTGTTTAAGGTCGCTGACTACGAATCCAAGGTTAGGTGTACATAAATTAAAAATGGCGGATCCAACACAGCGGCGAAATTCCAAAAAATTAATGGATTGTATTTATAAACAGTTCTATAGTATACTACTCATAGTTCTGGGCAAGAAATAAATTCTGCGAATTTTTGTTTAAATTTGCTGTTTTCGAAAAAAAATTGTGAAAATTCGGAAATATGTCCAACTTAATAAAAACGCATGTTTTAGTCCTGTAAAAAAAGAGAAAGCCTAACTGGAGAAGTTTGCAAAATACGTTGGTGTTTAAGGTCGCCGACTACGAACCCAAGGTCAGGTGTACATAAATTTAAAATGGTGGATCTTAAATGGCGTTGAAAAGGATAGGAAACTCCTAATAATTAACTTAGGTTATCAGTTAACAGTTATGTTTATCGTTCAATGCTCAATAAATTTTAACATTATTTAATACAATAATAAAAATGTAACTCAAAGTTTCTGTGACTTAAACTCAAATAGCAGTTTTTCTACTATAAAGAGTTTTCTTATCCAAAATCTTCTTTAAAATATTTTATTGTTTTAACGACTTCTAACATTGCAAAATCCTTATTGGATCCTGAGCTGTTGAAAATCTCATAATTTTTAATTTTTTATTAGGAATCACAATAAATGCATGAGCTGTGGATATTTCTGATACAGCAAGAGCTTTAGAAAATCTTCTAGTCAGATGTTTTAGCGTCTTTTCATGATGCTGTGGGCTGTAGTAAACAAAGCTGTATGTTCTTAAACTTTTCTGTTGCCCAATCGAGTAGGCTTTTTAATGTCAACATTTGCTTCAGCCCAATCAGCTTGAAGACTAGCAACGGACGGTTCTCTTTTAGAGACAGCTCCTACGCCTTCACACGCGCCCTCACCGTGTGCAGTAGCGTAACAATGCCATTCAGCTATTACACCAAAATCCTCTTCATGGCTGATGAGGTTGCTCATTTGATACTTATTTTTGTAGTGCTCTTTAGTCCCGTCACTAACATATATTATTTTATTGGCTTGTGGGAAAAATTCTTTAATTTCTGGAATTACCAGTTAAGCAGTCAGATAACAAAATAAAACTTTTATGCTATACCACTCCTTTTTCTTTATAATATACAACAGCGGAATTTACAGTGCATTGTGCATTATTGTAATTAAATCCCTGTGCTGCATCTTGGGCAATATATGCATAATTTTCTGAAAAGTCCGTGGGTACTAAGACTTCCTCATCTTTCAAATTATTTTTTAAGTCTGATATAAATTGAGACTGCGCTTTGGAAACGAAATGATGGGGTAAAAGAGTTTTTAGTCTTGTTGATAAATTATCAACGTAATCATTGACTGGAAGATATTATTTCTTAAGAGTACAACGGTCAGTTGTTTGCCAAGTTGAAAAAATAACCTCCAAGATGCCATTTTCCCTTAAAATATCATAAATAAAATCCTAGACTTTTGAATATCTGGGCAGTTTTTACAATTGCCCAAATAACCAGATGCCGATGGATTGTCACACAGAACAATCTTGAACGAGTCTGTAAAAGATATTATTTTATTCTCATGATTCAGAGTTAATTTAGGTAAATTTGAAGCATCGATCATTGACTTAGAGTTTTGGTGTAGTACACACACACATACACTATGTGTACCGCTAGCACCAGCCAATACACACCATTCCGGTCTGAGATCTGCAAATTTACTTAAGCCAATGGGAAATGTAGGGTTTTGTTCTTTAAATTGGCTATAAAGGACCTTTATATCACATCACAATAATCTTTTCTGCATTTTAATCTTAGCACCATTAATTATTACAGAAACATAGTCTTTTTTATTGGGCATTATTCGACTGTTCAAATCATTTTCATAAAACAGTACAACTCTTTTTACAGTATTATCAGGTAAGGATTTTCCAGTTTTCATCTGAGGAAATGCTAGCTCACCATTAAGTTTTCTCAGCTCTTGTGCTTTAACAACACTTCTCCGAGGGGTAAAAAACTCTCACGTATACTCCAGCAACTTGGTGCTATAGTCAAAATTGTTATTCGCAGAGGATCGTTTGCAGATAAACTTGAAAACTTGTCTTTAAGATTTTTAAAATATTTTCTAGAGCAGCCTCTCTTGATATACGTATTTTTTTTTTGGTGAAAGCGTCTCATCATCTGAATCTTCCGATACTAAACACAAAGAATCGGGTACTGGATCAGCTGAACTAACTAGCTCATAAGTCTCATTTACTGAATGTTGACTTACCGAGAACTACTGTCTACAATTTTCACATACTCTAGCTGTGGGAGGAATACTTGGGAATGTTGCTTGCATACTTTTAGAAATACATCTCAGCTCTTTGCCTACGTGGCCTGGATTATTATAAGGATTAACACGTCCATCAGTATACATCTTTTTCTGAAATGTAGACATACTAATAACAACATATTACATGTTATGAGCACGACAGTAATAAAAATAAAAAAAACATTATCAACTTGACAAGCAGCTCTTGAAAACAGCATGAAAAAATTGTCTACTAGATTTTCACATTCTCTAATTAAATTAATTTTTACATTCTTCAGTGTGTGACTATTTTTGTACAATTGATATTGCATGCATCATATGTGCAGTTTTAATCTAATCGGTTAGCGCGAGATTTTGAGTTACGCGATTATACCTATTAGCATGGTGTCAGTTTAGGTATATGGTTGTTTGAAAAAAAATCATTCTATTAAATATTAAGAGGAGTAACTTATGTAAAAAAAAACTTCTGGTTTCGGTAATCCATTTGAAGTAGAAATGTTCTCTTGATACTTTTTTGTAAAATGCCTGGTATTACAACAGACTTACCAGACTTATTAGATCCAAGTCTTATAAGTCCATAAGACCTCCAGTATTTATAAAATCCACGGGACGCACGCCTCCGCATGCTCTTGTATGGGAGCGGCCTACTAAAGGAGACTTAGCAAGGTTGTTAAACATATATTAATGGATTTACCTGGATCGTCTTAAACGTCTTATCTTGCTAAGATATGATTGCCCTAAAGCCTGGGATGTTAAATGACCTGACCTTTCTATCCGACCCTAAAATTCAACCGACCTTTACCATTAAGTATTTTTTTTCGTTGATAAATCTAACCTCTGTACCAGGAATGATACAGAGCTTGGACTCTTGAACAAAAAAATACTTCTGACCGTAAAAGTAGGTTAAATATCACGATCAGATACAAAGGTCAGGTCATTTAGAAGAGCTTACGATATTTTCTAAGAGAATAACATTGAGGGCTTTATCTTTATCGTACGTTTATCCCAGCTATGGGTACATAATAAAGGCAAGGGTATGTTCGTAACTCAAAACATAGATTTGACACTACTTCAAATGTAAACCTCGTTGAAAAATCTAACATAAGATAATACAAGTGAAATTTTTGTCGATTCTCTGTATGTTCCACTTGGAATCTGAATAGCACATGCACAGTGTGGATATTATGGAACCTACACATGCACTACAATATAGAAATATGTCAAATTCTATTACATGATGCTGAAATTTATCACATACGTCCATTGAGTAAAAAAATGGCGGTTTACTGATAACCTAATTTAAATATTAGGAGTTTCCTATCCTTTTCAACACCATTTAGGATCCACCATTTTAAATTTATGTACACCTGACCTTGGATTCATAGTCGGTGACCTTAAACACCAACGTATTTTTCAAACTTCTCCAGTTAGGCTATCTCTTTCTGTATAGGACCAAAACATGCGTTTTTATCAATTTGGACATATTTTTTAATATTTACAATTTTTTTCTCGAAAACGGCAAAATTAAATAGAAATTTGCAATAAAATCCTCTAATTAGAAAGAGATAGCCATACTGGAGAAGTTTCTTAAGTACATTGGTGTTTAAGGTCGCTGACTACGAACCCAAGGTCAGGTGTACATAAATTTAAAATGGTGGATCTTAAATGGCGTTGAAAAGGATAGGAAACTCCTAATAATTAACTTAGGTTATCAGTTAACAGTTATGTTTATCGTTCAATGCTCAATAAATTTTAACATTATTTAATACAATAANCTAAGTTCATAGAATGTGAGAAACAGGGTGTCCATACGCTGGGTGATTTTCTTATTTTACGAGCGCTTGAAGACCATTATATTTTCCACTCACAATTGAAAAAAAATTAAAAAAATTTTTTTTGTTCTGTACAAATACAATAATTCATTTCTATTGTGTTTTTTTCTGTTACAATTTTTCCATTCGTGGTTTAAGTGATTTTTTGACTTAAGGACGTTCTTCACGTAGTTACTGGGAGAAAAGTTAAGAGAATTGAGAGGAATGCTCATGTGTGCAGTAAAGCTAGCAATTGTCTTTCTCGTGTGGATGTACTCACATAATGCTTTTACGCACACTTCATTCCCTCTTTATAAATTCACTTAAAAACCAACTTGTGGGTCTATTTGACAATTCGAGAAGTTTATCTAAAGTATTTTTTTTTTACCCAAAAAATTCGGAGATTCCTACAAATCGTGTAGATTAACGTTATTTTTTTATTAGGTTACATGTTAAATATCGATTTTTTTTAATGTAAGATATATAAAATAATGTCACAGTTAAATGAGCTGCAATGTTCGTAGGTTTTTATGCTATTTTAATGTACGTTTGCCGTTTGAATAATATCTGTCAAAAAACCTATGTGTGAAGAACGTCCTGAAGGGACATTCACTCGCATGTAATTCCAACCTATTGAAGAAAACTATACTACAGGATGGTTTTTCTTAATTTTTTATGTACAATTATATTTTGGGTATTAAATATGGACGAAAAATAAGTGTGGGATCGTACGTGATAGATGTGAGCGTAATGTTACAAATACAATCAGCCTAGGCAGTAGGAAGTTTTTCTGAAATCACCGGAAGATTCGATGAAAGCGCACAGACTTGTACTGGCCACCCTATATATTATTTTTATTGTATTGTACTGTAATATATTGTTTATAATTTTTAACTCATTAAATATTAAAATATTTATTGAAACCACACCTAACTAACGTAGGTATACTCATTCCAACGATAATTACACCACCTTTGTACATAATAGCGTTTCATACGAGGTATACTTATATTCTTAATTATATTATCTGCCATTTAATTTTATAGAAGTGTAACTTCTTACTTGGGTACCCAAGTACTCACCGTCCATTGGTTTTTCATTCATGCATTCTCTAGCGGTGCCTTTACCATTCACGTTTTTTTGATTTTATCTATGTGCGATGCTCTTATTTCGTCGCTTCTCTGTAGTTTTACATTTTTGTTGATATAATCAATACCTGTTATTTCATATGGGCCTTCGTATTGCGAATCATGTTTACTCTTTGATGGCTCTTTCAGCATATACATCATTTCTCCCTCCAAGAAATATCTTGCATTCAGTTTGCGCTCATAGTAATACTTCGATCGGTATTTTGCCTGAACTTGGTTTATTGCTGAAATGGTTATTATTTCTGTCAGACTCTCAACTAACTTTTCGAAATATTCGTTAGAAGTTTGCTTTTGGGTGGCAGTTTGATTCTAGATGGTGTTCTAGCTTTCTCTTCGTTAACTAGTTCATGCGGTAAGTATTCCGTTCTCTGATGGTCTATTGTGTTACATGAGTGCATGAACACCGGTAGATGTTCGTCCCAGTGATAATTTTTCTCTGCGTATGACTTGATGTACTGTTTGTGGGTGGAATGCTGTGCGGCCCACTTTGTCTATTTTAAACAACCTTGTGAGTTCGTCCATGCTTGCATAGATAGTATGTGTGTTTACTTATTTGCTGAGGATTTACTGATGGGCCTGTAGAAGTCTATAGAAATCTTTTCTAACGGTCTACTAGGTGTGTTGGTGATGAGCATGGCTTGTTTCGTTTTAATTCAGGCAAGTTTTTTTCCTTTAGTATGATGTGCATCCTAGGATGACTTGTCTCACATCTGGGCACATGTTTCTCCAGTAGTAGTCTTTGGCGATCCTGTTGTATATCTTATTCATTCCTCTATGTCCATATATTGCCACTTTTCGGTATTCTTTAATCATTTTAAATCTTTGATCTGCTGGTGGGATTACCAGAGTATTCGTGTAGAGTACCGCTGCTAGTCTAATATCTTTGAATGTTTCCTCAAAGGTATTGACAAAATATTACCACCGGGTCCGATTGAACATCGCTTGGTCCCTAACGATACGAAACGTTTGTATTTCATTTGCTACTATTACCTCTTTAAGAGCCTTAATACACTTTTTAATGTTTGATTTAATCGTGGTTTCTTTGACATGCTGCTTCACATACATATGCATGATTTCTATTCTTCTTGCATTTATCATTTTATATTCTTCTACTCTTCTTTCTTCATTGTTTATGCGTATCAGATTAATCTATCCTCTCTCATGCAGCGCATGTATGATCTCTGTGTTGGGTACTGCTTCTGTTATTGTCATAAACGTTAGATTGTCTAAGTACTCTTTTGGTGCCCATTGTGGCCTTTCTGGTGGTTGGCGTGTTCTGCATACTCTATATTTTTCTATAGATGGTGGGTGTATGGCTGTGTTGGTTTCGTTCTCACTCTCTGTTTCACATAGCACGTCATTTAATTCGTTGGCTTGCTCTCTTTCTTCCTCTTCTGTATTTTTATTGCTATCGTCATCGCTGCTCGTTTTCTGTCTGTTCTCTCCCCAGTTTCCGTAGGCTTACTTGTATCCACTGCTCTTTCTGGGGGGGGGGGTTTCCTCCTTTTCTGAGTGGCTTTTGTCTTTCTTTCTCCACTTGCCTCTGTCTACTCTTTCGTCTAGCTTGGACCCATGCTTACGCTCCTCACTTCTCTCACTACTGCTGCGGTCTCTTCGTAGGGTCTCTACCCCTGACTCAAGTTCTGTATTCATCGCGCTGGAAACTTGTATGAGAGGCGTATAATATGCATTTTTATTGAAACCTTCTAAATGTAAATGGCCAAATTCACCATCTGTCGTAGCAATATAATGAGTATAAATTTAATTTCCATTGGTGAATACTAAATTTATACAAATCTTTTTCTTGAATTCTTGAGAGAACAAATAAGTACAATCACTGTTCTCATATATTGTTTGTGACTCCAAAATTTATTTTGTTTCTTCCAGCTCCCTGCATTTCTGTAATAAATTAGAGGTGTGCAGAATTTTCCTTAATTCAGTAGCTGAGATATCGAGTTCGTATAACCATATAAGGCTGTGAAACAAACAGTTATCGGGTGGGTTGGATGGTATTTCTGATATTTTTGCCAGGGTACTACCAGCTTGTGCGCATTCACAAGTTTCTCTTCGCGTTTTGTCTTTTAAATAATCTAGCCACTTATCTGGGGGTGCAACTTTCTCCAGCTACTTATTACGTTCGTTTCGTATCGCGTTCTCATTTTTCTCCGACTAAGCCATATTCCCTCCGTTGTGTGTGTTTTTGTTTACTTCCCCTCTTGTGTGTAGAGCTTCTCCGCCTGTCGTTATTATTTTGCTAAGCTCCCTTTTATCTATTCTCATTTCCGGTCTGCCTTCTACATCTCGCTTCTTAATATCAATCATTACTAGAGCCCGCAATGCATCGGACCTTCCTTCTAATAAGTCATAGTCGGCTCTTCTTGTTTATCTGTTAAAAATTATTTTGCTTGTTTAATGTTTCCTTCCTCTTCTTCTATATCAGTTCTCTGTTCTTCTGTAATTAAGTCTTGAATTTTATTCGTAACGCCAGGTAATGGTATATCACAATTCGTTATTATTATTTCTTTCGACAGATTCATCGTCAGTTACGTAGCTGGAAAACACGGTTTCTGTCTATGCAAAGTGTCAAGTTGTCGTTTACATGCTTTTCGTAATTTTTCTTTTTATTCTGATGTTGCTAGCGTGTTTGTATCCGTTATACCCTTTCGAAAGCCTGGTTCTTTTACAATGTAGCCTAATTTTCTGTCTGCTCGCCGCTGCGAAATAAGTTCTCCTTTCTCGACAACATCTCGTGTTTTTAACTCGTTTTGACCCTTTAGTGCTTGGTGCGGTTGCGAATTCTTTTCGTAAGACTTCTTTGATTCAGAGTCTGCATCGCCGTTTTCTTGACCTTCTGTACTCATATCTGAACCTTTTTCAACATTTTCAGTGCAATATCGATTCTTTTTCTGTACTTTAACGTTCGAATTTTCTGAATCGATAGAATGGAAGTTTATTTTCTTCGGATTTAAGTTCTTTATTCTTTTGTTCGTCCGATAGCTGAGATAGCTCTTGGCATGGCCGTTCGATATTCACTTTCCCCTCTCTTAATATTGGGTTTCGTGATGATGCGTCAAGTGGTCTGTTGTTTACGCCCCGCTTTGAGTCTGTTAAAACGAATGTCTGGTCTTTTAGATGAATGAAAGTGCTTAAGCGGCTCATGGTTTGAAACCACCTTAAACTTGCGTCCGTATAAATATGGTCTAAATTGCTCTTTTGCAATTACAATCGCCAATAATTTCTTGTTGTATGTCGGGTAGCCGAGTTCGCTCTCTTTAAGGCAGCGAGACACGTACTCACACGATCTATCTTTTCCGATTTCTCCCTGACTAAGAATCGCTCCAATCGTGTAATCTGATGAGTCCGTCGTGACGATAAAGGATTTTTCCAAATCTGCACGGAGATAAATATCATGCCTCCAACGCTAGGAGAGTATCTTGCTTAGAATTCATTAAGTGGCTCTAGTCTCGACAGCAAGATTTTCTTGCCTCTGACGCCAGTGGTTGCTAGCATCGATAGTACTGATCGATCAATGCGACGATCACTTGAATACGATGAGTGGGAAGCACCAGTATGATGGCCCGAGTGCCCGAACTGCCCCAAGCGCCAAAGGCAAGAGCTAAGATGCGTCCCGTACATCACAGTTCTTGAGTCTCGTATACGGTGTTCTATACATACTTACATCACATATAGATACAACGCATCAAAGTGCAGTGTTAAAATCATCTGTTTATGCAGCGGTACACTGCGTGCTAAGTTCTTCGTTTTGTTTTGCGACCTAAACTATTTTCTGCTAGTTATGTAACGTATCAACGCACAAAAAATGTGTATATATATATATATATATATATATATATACATATTTGAGCTATAATAATTAAAATATAATTAATGTCCGTTAACTTTTAATATTTGTATAAACTATGCTTTTTTCATAGTAGAGCTCATAATTTTTTTACATTTAAAAGTACACGGCTGTTTCATGCCAATACTTGACAAATTATCATTTTATACGGCTTCATTGTTTGCTTTCGTATTCCTCAACAAGCTGCTATTTTCTCTCGTCATTAGAGAACATAATGTTTTTGTAGCTGTGCAAATCCTACAAAATGCTTCAGCTGAGAAGCTTTCTTGGAAACCACAAATTGAGTTCAGACCTAAGTCATCTCCAAGTACGAGAGGACACTCAAAAAATATTTTTCCGCCATGCCCTGGGGTGGTTTTGGGAGGCTGGTACTTCATCGGTCAAAAAAGCAGTTTTCCGATACTCATTCGAAAAGTCTCCTTTACGAACCTCGTTACGGACCTCGCCTTCGGCTCGGGCCACAAATCTCTCGGTTCGCAAACAAAGACTTTTCAAACTCGTAGGAAAACTACTGTTTCGCATTAGTGTGCGGAAAATAGGTGTTTTCCGCACTGATATTAGTGTGGAAAATCGATTTTTTCACATAGTATGCGGGAAAGGTGTGTGGCAATGGTTTTTCCGCACAGTATGCGGAAAAGGTGTGCGACAAAAACTTTTTCCACACTCCTTTTCCGCACACTATGTGGAAATGGTAGTTTTCCTACGAGTTTGAAAAGTCTCTGTTTGCGAACCGAGACGCTGACGGCCCGAACCGAAGGCGAGGGACGTAACGAGGTTCGTAAAGGAGACTTTTTGAACGAGTTCCGGAAGACTGCTTTTTCGCCCGAGGAAGTACCAGCCTCCCACAACCACCCGAGTGCGGAAAAATCGATTTTCCACACTAATATCAGTGCAGAAAACACCTATTTTCCGCACACTTATTGCGAAAAAATTTGTACGCAACTCGTGCGGGACGATTTCCCGCACTCGTGTGATAGACTCCCGCACTCGTGTGATATTATAAAAAACTTCATTATTTGTTGTAGGTCTTGCTGTAAATTTTTGTGACACAAAGTTATTTAAGGAATTAACTATTTTGTCGATGGTTTCGCACGATATGTGGGGATTATTATATATTATGTGAATTTCAATATTTCTTTGTGCAAACCTATAACGTCAGGATTCATTACTATTCTTTAATGGACAGTTGTCCTGAAAGAAAATGTTATCTATAAGTGTGATCCATCAATTATTGTGCTCTAACAGCAGTAAGTTGTGTTGCACAAGAAAGTTCATTAAATAAATATTGATGATTCTAGATGCTACAATTTCAAATGCAAATATTATCGCCAGAGTCATCCGTACACAATAGAACTAGTAAAATTTTTTGATTTCCATAGTGTGCTGGTTTAATTTGGGTAGAATTTTTTTTTTGATATGAATATATTTAAATACGTAACAAACAGCTTATTCAAAAGTATGTCTAAAGTTGTTTAGTTATTGAACCGTCCAGTTTGAAAGTAAATAAAGTTAGAAAGTAGGTTGAAAGTAGTTATTATGTGTAATTAATTTAATTACACATAATAAATTAATGAAATCGTAGATAAAAATAAACAAATACAAAACAAGTCGAGAAAAACGTATCGGATGAATAAAATTTTAATTATATGTACTCATTTTATATTTACTTATAAATAAACAAAAAAACAATACTATCATCTTTTTCTTAAAAAAAAAAAATGATATTAATACTTTAAAAAGAATGAAACAAAACAATTAAATATATTACAATACTCTAGACATGGAATTTTTCGACTGCAGCACCACCGTTTTTTTGTTCGGGATCATAAATCTCTCTTTCCAGGTACCACTATTGCAAAGTAGGGGAAAGCGATCCCCTAATACTTTTACAATTTTATAACAAATATCCATCACGTCTAGAGGAGAGTCCAATACATACTAATATTTGTCTAGTAAAATGTACGTTTGATTAATATTTTTCAAATCTTTTACGACTAAACCTATGTGTGTGCTCGAAAAACTGATCAGATGTTCTGAATAAACGTTTTTTTAAATCATTTCTTAAACTTTCTAATGTCTCGTTAATGTGTGTCGTTTCCTAAAAAATCGATGAAATTAGTAAAAGCTCTGGACCAACGTATATTGTTAAGCAAAACATAATTTTTTAATATTCATATCTTGATTAGGCAACACTTGCCCTGTTGAATGTCCGAGTTGTTAAAAAATTATAAATTTGTATCCATAAAATTAGCAATTTTTTTACTTACTGGAACGTGATAGCAAATTGATTTAGAAACCAAAGATTGTTTTGGAATCCAATTATTTTTAAATTTTGATCAGCTCGTAAGTTTTGTAAGTTTAGGAAACAGAGAAGGCAATAATATCAGAGACAAAATTGATACTTCTTCTGCAAAATAAAGTTTAGTATATTACTCCAGCTGTATAAAAGTCATGCGTCTTTAATATCAAGTAAACGTTACCATCAGTTTCTTTAATCTCTGTAGACTTGAGGTATGATTGCAAAATCTTATGTTTCTTTGAAAACTTAAATACTTATTTGTCAATGCTGGCCAATCGTTTTTAAATAAATTACTTTTTACTCTTAAACTAAACAAAGCATCAAAATCCAAAATCAACTGTAAAACAGTAAAGGTTAAAAAACGTAAAACTCTAATAAAAAAAAGCAATATTTTTCCTACCAATTCATATCCCGTACTGACATTCAGTACTAGGAAGGTCTCATACATTTTCTGGATAGTTTTTGCACTGTAAAAACTAAGTTTTATCGCCATGTCAATAGAACTACAAGTCCTTTTAAATTCTTCGATGCAATAACTTTCTCCTTCATTAAATAACCTTATCACTACTTCCCCAAAGCTTTCCACATTGTCATTGTCAATTGGGAAGTCATGAGGGACGACATGTAATGTGCACTCCAATCCATACAACTGAGCCTGTACTGTACCCAATGTTTTGCGTGCTCCATGAGTCACACCGATAATAGCTATTCGATACCTACTGTCTATTAGCATGTCTGTGCTAAGAAAATATCCTTTATAATCGAAATCTTTGTGCCTGTATCCGCATAAAAAGTCATCTTTTTATTCTTTAACTGTGGTCCCCGTAACTGGACCGATGGTGGCATATGCCTTGTTCCCGCGAGTTTTATAGTTATTTTGGGAAGCTGCTCTATTTCTTCGTCACACTCTGAAAGCCTGGGTTTGTCTTTCTCTACATGTGTGTTCAGCGCCTTTATCCGATTACTCTTTTTGCGGGCCCTCTTGCCTTTCTTTATGCATCTTCCCCCCCTCCCCTCCTCTGTTGTGTAGGAGTGTCTTCACACTCTGCAGTATTACGTTCCATTATTCCCTGCACTGCGTAAGTACTAAGGCTGTGGAAGTGCGTTTCTGCCTCCACTATTTTTTGCTTCACTTTCTGCGGCCTCTCTTTCACACATTCTCCCTCGCTGAACTCTCCGTCTCTTTCTCTAATTCATGTTCGACGTTTGGAGACTACGCCAAACATCTTGCGAATTTAAAGTTAAAGCTGCGGGTGGGTCTCTTTTACTGTTAGGGCGTATACGCCGTTTCTTCGATGCTGTGGGCCCCTATCCTATGGTGGCCCGTTCCTAACTGAATTTCTATTATAGCCGTCTCTGCTATCTTGATTCTTATAGCCGTTTTCATAACGGTTAAATGTGCTTCTATTGTTATTATTGTATGCGTCTCCATTGTCATGGTTGTCGAAATAATTATTGCCTCTGGGGTTGTATGTATTATACCTAACATTATAATTATTATTCCTGTTACAAGGCTCTGTTAGATCATTGTTATAATTTCTGTAATAATTATTGCAATTATTATGATTATGGTTATGAAAATTATCGTTTCTGCCTCCGTAATTATAGGCGTTTCTGTTGGTATGGGTATTATTTATGGGTTAGTTATACCCCTCATTTCGCCGTCATTCCTCTTCCTCCCTATCTTGCTTGCGTGAGCGGCAGTCTCTCGCATAGTGTCCCGATTTCTGACAATAATTGCAATTTCCCTTTAGTTCTCTTCCGTTATCCCTTGAAGCCTTCCTGTTGTTTATCACCACTATTAGTTTTCGGCATTCTTCGATTGAATGCCCGATTCGGTCGTTGCAGTACATATAACGTTTTTTGTTTGCTGCTGCTGCTCCTTGTGCCCTATTGATAATTTCCGTTGTTTTTTCTCCTTTTTTTGACAGGTTCACTAGTGGCCCCACTCGTTTGTTAACTTATTGTATGCGGGTAGTGCACCTACTTGTATTGCGTACCGTAAACTAACGTCGCTCTCGATATTTAATGACTCTATGATTGCTTCCCCTTGTGTTTCTGGATTAGAATTTGCCATTCTCCAACTAAAAGTTGGAAGTAATCCATACATTAATTATTTCACCGCTTCGGATTCCAAGTATGCTTTCAGCGTCTGTTTTTGAATTGAGGGAAAATATGGGTTCGAATCGTACAACACCGTTAATCTATTATACAATTGTTGTACTCGTCCGCCGTAGTCGTCTATTTCTTCGCTGTCTTGTTGTGTTATTATTGAAGTTATGCTTCTATAGGCGCGTTCTCCCCTACGGAGTAAATCAACGATTTCAGATTGGTGACCTTGAGAAAAAGTGTAACGGAAGTGGATTTTTCTTTCATTTTCCCCCTTCGCACCACCCCTCATAACGTACTTCCGGTCCCTTATACAGTACACTACGCCACCACACCACACAACATTATCCAACCACACCAGACCATATATTTTTAATTTTTTTATTTTTTCTTCTATCCAACTTTGTATCCGCATAAAAAGTCATCNAGTTTTAACAGAGTAACATTTTCGTGACATATTTTTTAAGAAAATTTCACTTACTTTTGATTTAATTATACATTAAATAAATAATTTATTAAAAGAAATATATTTTTTTGTTACACGTTTTTTAAAAAAAATTTGGTAAATAGATTACGATTTGAATAAAGGTCATTGAAGTAATACGTGTTGATCATTCTCGCGAAGCACCTCCTTACCAATATCCTCCTTACGTAACAATATATTATCAGAGCAGCTTTCATATGTATTAATAAAAATTTATTTACTTATTATTTATTTGTTTCTTTTAAAATAAGTAAATAGTTGTTTATACAGTTTTTTACATTTTTTCATAATTCTTATACTTACAAAAAAAATTTTTCGGTACTGTATAATTACAATAATTGATTTTTATTGCGTTCCCTTCTTTCACAAAATTTAGAGAGGTGGAAGGAGCGCTAATATATGCAGCGACGCTGGAAATTATTTTTCTTATATGTATCAGCTTACATACACGCTTCTACGCATACTAGACCCATTCTTTCGTGTGTTATTATAAAAAAAAAAAAAAAAAAAGTATTGATCTATTTGAAAATGAAACAGGTTTATCTAAAAGTAACTTTTCATACAAACAAAATTTGGGGGGATAATACAGATCTTATAAATGTAATTTTTAGTGATTTTTCCATAATGTTACATGTTAAATTGCAAATTTTTAAAATTTAACATGTGAATGAGGGTACAGTTAAATAATTTGCAATTTTTTTGGGTACTGTTTATGGTATTTTAGGTATACTTTTCATGCTTGAATAATACCTGTCAAAAAAACCTATATGTGATGAACTTTCTGAAGGGACATTGTTTATATTATATTATATCATAATATATGGTTTATAATGTTTTAGTTATTAAATGTCAAAATATTTATTGAAGTCACACCCAACTAACGTAGGTATACTTATTCCAACGATAATTGCACCACCTTTGTACACAAAATATCGTTTTATGGAAGGTATATTTATATTTATAATTATATTATCTGCCATATAATATTATAGAAGTATAACTTCTTACTTGGGTACCCAAGCACCCACTGTCCACTGGTTTTTAATTTTTCCATGAGCGAGTCTGCGTTGTTAATGCTGCAGTATCTATTTGAGAGTTCTCTGATGAACTCTTCAACTGTTCTAAACTGCGTTAATCTTGAAGCGAAATGTTCCGCTGCTTTTCCTTACAGTCTACTTGCGAGGGTGCCTAAAAAAAATAATTCGTTTTACGATCCTATTGTTTGTGCAATCATTCGCACCGTTCCCTTGAACAGTGGTAGGTTAGCTGGGTCCCCGCCGAAGTACGGGATGTTGCCCGTCATATGGCTAAGCATGGGTAGAATGTTTTGTTGCGCGTTCTGTGGTCTGCGTGGGTGGTTATGGTTGTGTGTAAATTGTGTAATTTCTGTATATTGGGCCTTGGTAGATACTATATCACCCCATAGTCTATCCTTATTTACATCAGCATCGGCCCAATTTGTGTAATTATTATTTAGCGGTAACATCGTTGCTATAAACGCGGCTTCCTTCATTCTTTCGAGTTCATCGCTCATATCTTTTATTCTGTCTCGTAGCTGCTAACTATGTAAGTCTCTTATCCCGAGGTCTCTTGACTTTTTATATTTGTAAGAGGTTGCAACGAAATTCGGCCACTTTGGTTTTTCTGGCATGCCCCACTGTGTCCACAACATGTTGGTTTTGTCTGTTTGAGCTTCGTGTATTTCTTCAGTTCTCCTCACATTTCGCTCGATGGCTTGTTTGTTAAAAAGATAAAACGCTTCTTTGTTCGTAAGTCCCATGTTTACCTCTGTGTCGCGAGATAAATTCCTGGGATCCCTACTTGTTGGTGACGAATTGAGAATGGTCTCTGTGACCACCATGTGTTGCGCACCCACTTTCTTTGCTTTCTTTAACTTTGCTCTGATCTTAAAAAACAAGCCCATTACTGTGGCTTTTGTCTTTTTGTCAAGGGCGTCAATTTTCTCACGCCCCTCTAATTCAAGCTCTAATTCCAACATCTGTTCCTTCATGTTTTTCTTTTGCTGTTTTTTACTGGGATCTGGCCTGCACATGTCGGTTATCATATTATCCGAGCCTTCGTTATTGCTTTTAGACTCATAGGTAATATCACTGAGATGAATCTTTTTTTCTTGTATATATNGTTACATAAGCACGTGTCAATTATAATATTAAATGATAAATAGTCACAGAAAACTAATTAAATAAAAAATTACAAATTTAAAATAAAAAATAACTATATGTATATTTTTTTCCCTAAACTCAATTAGACGGAGAAGACTATTTTTCTTTAATGGTAGACAAAATTAAAAAAAAAATTTTTTTTGTGCTGTACAAATACAATAATTAATTTCTATAATATATGTATATATGTACATGTGTACAATAATAAGATGTACATGTAAATTTAAATAAATTTATGCGAGATGTACGCAAAAAAGTTAATGTGAAATCAGCGAACGAAAAGAGTATGAACAAATAATTTATTTTTGTAACCTATTGACATCATTATTGTATAGGAGAAACTGGTTTTAGCAATTATTGTTAGGTAGAGAGGAGCATGGAGGAATAAAAGTCAAATAAATTAAGCAATCGCAGAAAAAATAGATTTATTTTATAACCGGCCCACGAGCCCACGTTGAGTACAAGAGGCTGAACCACCTTTTCTTCCTCCCTTCCATCGTCCTCCATCAAAATCAAGCATACTCCTTTTGTCGTGATCCGCTGACAACCAGTACGCCTCAGATGACACACACAGTCATCATGAGATATCGAATCGACTGCCACGTCCAAGGCAACGAACAGACCATTCGTCAGATCGTCCACCTTAAAGAAAACATGATTTTACAAAAACTGCATCGACCAGTACTTAATAGTTCGTCTAAGGAAAACGAATAGTAACGTATCCAGATCACCGGTTGACTATCGAGAGGAATAATTGACCCTACTCAGTGTGCGGCAGTGTCTCCTCAAGACTTGGCCATCGAAAGACAACTTTACCAGGCCACCCTCGTTCAAACAGGGGTGTCGGTGTTGGAGAGAAGGCATACGAATCTACAACAAACTACATGCTTAACTGAAAGAAATAAATGGCGCTTGAAATCACATAAGCTGTTACTTACATGTAGACGTTGCGCAACAGTGCATGCGAGCTGTTTTGCAAGAAGAAAAAAAGTAAAAAATAAAATTGCGTCCATAAGGACCACACACGGAAATTCTCCTAACGCGAAAAATCGCGTTGTCACAAGAGCAGTGTTGAAACTCAGCTCCAAGAACTCAGTCAGCGGCGCGAATACTTTATTAAATATACTTTCTTTGGACATTATAGAGGAAAAATAGAAGCTGTGTTGTTGTAAGAGAAAAACAGCGAAAAAGCAGCGAACAAAATCAGCAAATGTGTCTACGGCGTCGAGAGTGGAAGTCAAAAAAAATACCCATATAATCTCTTTCCTAAATCTGACCCCAGAAGAAAAGAGAGAGGAGGAGTAGTAGGAAAATATAGTATTAGAAAATGTAAGGATGAAAGATACTAGAAAAATGTACGACACAGGTCAAAACGTAAATGCGGAATACACTGCCATGAAATGATTTTTTTTTATCCATACTTCCAAGATTGTCTCGAATAAAAACACAACAAAATTTAAGGCAACCGATCGTTAAATTATCTGACTTTACAGTGTTCTCGAATATGTTATATAACCCTGCAGGCAAGATATGGCACATAATATTATAACCGACTATTCACACACTTGATAAGCAACTCATATGCGCACGTTAAGCCGATGCGAAATAAGGAATAACGTAATAAAACATAGTTACGATTGAGAATTTTTAATCAAGTAAAAAAATATCCACATTAACAAAAATACTAAAATAAACTACAATAATAATAAAAAAAGCAAGAGAATTAAAAGATACGTTCATTATTATGTACTCTATATGTAAGGGAAGAGCCACATTCGCAGCTCAACGCCGATAAAAAAAAAGGGAAGAGGAAAATAAGAAAAAGGGTATGGTACATATGGTAATACACTCAAGTACATAGCTATGGATAAAGTATACATAGTGTCTAGGCAAATATTTAGCACACAGACTAAAACGCATGCTTGTAGGCAGGAACTAGGATTAGCAACTAATAGCTAACAGTTTTATATGTCACAGGGTTAATAAATTTAGTAATGGAGCTTCGTTTTCTTATACATAAAAGCCTTCTTCATCGGGGGGGGGGGGGGTCCTACTATTAATATGTTAAAGAATGATTACAGAAAAACAAAGAAGTAAGGCGAGTATTTGAGTTGCTGTTGGCCGTGGCACATGATTAAAATTTGCGAGAAAACGAGTATGAGCGCCGGGAGTAGCTCGAATGTATCGGGGAGCGCAGTCCGTAGGACAAGACGCAGAAAAGAATTTTCTTTTCTAAAAAATACTCATGGTAAGAAATTTGTACGTAAAGTAATTTTAAGCAGATGCCCCATTCACGACAATTTCACATATAATTGTAGTATAAGGCAAAGCGCATATACAATCAATATTGAAATATACTCAACACACAATGAGAGGAGAGTAAATGATTAGAAAAGCAAAAATATTAATGTAAAGAGAACAGCGGTCCTCTTCAATTGAACGGAAGGATGAGTGTAAAATACTAATCTACATAAACAACATAGACAACAGAATACAGCACAGCACACACACACGCATAATTGCAAACAAGTCTAAAGGCTCAACACTGGATAAATTAAAAAGTCAACGTCGTCGAGGGCGACGACGTCGCGGCCTCGGACGTGTAACGTACGATATGCAAGGCATACCGTACTGACTGTCCCAAGTAACAGCGAGGCTACTTTGGCAAGAGGGCATGGACAGGAGGGGAATATGGTAATATAAGGCCCAGCAAGCTTACAATCATGGCAGTCAGGTAAGAAGGTAGTCGGGCAGGCAGGCAGTCGAGCACTATCAAGAGGGTCGGGCGTTACGAAGGGACTCGAGCGTTATCAAATCAAAACACCGGGCGATAATGACGGGAGGACATGACGAGTCTAGAACGGAAACACACACGTGACTTTGCCTTATATATGTGGTATTTTTAATGGAATTCTTTAAGGAAATAAGTATTGATCATTCTCGCGGCGCACCTCCTCACCAACCTCTTTCCCACGTAACACTTATAATCGATGAAAATAATTTTTAAAATAGTATAAAACTATCAAATACAACTTATAGATTTAATGTACTTAAACAAACAATCATTTTGCAAAACCAATTAAGCATGTGAACATTTCAGAGTACCACATTTCCAATAAGAAACTAACAATTAAGGAATAAAGAGAAAATGTCATGAGAATGATGGCAAAAAGTAAATCAAACGAAATATCTCCAAAGAACCGAAAACTGTTTTTTAAAACTTATTATTAATAGACTGAGTGGTGCAACATCATTTGGAGACTTTGAATTATAAAAGAAAATGAAATACCAGCCGTTTCAAGATACTGAGACCACAGTATGTTTAATCGATAATACTTCCGAAAAAGCAGTAACTTCAAGGTTTCCTTATCGATTAAGACATTTTTTTGCGTGGTTTTCAATTCCACAAAAGATTCAGGGCAATACGATACGAAATAACAGTATTCAGTGTTAATATAATAGCTTTGTATACATGTTGTACAAAGTTATTTATAAAAAATTTGAATATACCGATCTCACTTTGGTATTTTATTGTTTAAAGATTTATAGTGTTGTGACTGGACTGATTTAAAGTGTGA
The DNA here is from genome assembly GCF_000648655.2 of Copidosoma floridanum. The sequence goes on from NW_019379538.1 coordinate 684,865, forward strand.
TTTTCACCGATTTTTTAGTGTCGTTCATGGGTATCTTAGAACTTAGCTCGTGAGGTTTATTCGTACTTTCGGTTAAATAAAAATATTCATTTAATTGATACGGATAATTTTAGTAAATGTATTACTTTATTAAAATAATTAAAAATAATTTGTCTTTATAAATGTAATTTATTGAAATTGTATGCAAAGTTTGGTATTAGTTATATTACGGATAAATAACTGACATCCATCACTGATAGTTGCTACTGCTGGTTAGGAGTTTCCTAATCCATTGAGCAGTATTTTTCAATGGCCTCTTAAACTACACAAATGAGTTTGTGGCCAGAAAGACGTTATGGTTTCTACTTTCTCTGCTATCGTCGAGACTACTTCCGGCGGGCCTCTTTTGCTGTACCTCGCTCCTTAGCGTAGTCCGAGACTATTGGTGTCCTGGAAATGCACCCAAGTTGCCTTAGCCAACACGTTATGCCTTTTGTGTACAAGGTACTCGCGAGTCGTGGGAGTCAAGAATTGACTAGAACTTTAGAGGACAGATGACAGACGTAAAAAAAACGATTTTTCCTCTTGATAATGCGTTTTTATAGCATCAGAGCGAGTAAAAGAGGCCTTTGGTTGAAAAAGGTTAACCAATAAGCGATGTTCTTGTAGACTGCGTTGATAGCAAAATAGTAGGCTTCCATGATAATGTTTTATGTCCGGATTTCATGTATTAGAAATTAACAATGCAACATTACCAATCGCATTTCTCTCATAAGTGTAGTTGAGATTTTGGATCAGTGATGATGCAAGCTTGCATCAGCAATAAAAGAAGTACCAAATAAAAGTTGAAGTACGATTTATAAGTTTACAAATTTCGCAATTAATGCATTCGAACATTTTGATAAATTTTTAATTCAATGAAATAATTTGTCAGTTACAATTTTTAAATTAGTAAACATTATTAGACATGGATAATTAATGCGCAAGTAAACTATCCATTCATGCAATGTAATTAACGCATACATACGTATAACGTACAATTTTAATACGTACATGCATTCTTACGACAAGGCTTCACGTAAAATAACGTAATGTATAATTCCAAATTTTATATATTGTATGTGGAACAATACTTCATGAAAGTAGTCTTAAGCAGATGCCTACTTCACGGAAATTTCATATATAATTGTAATATAAGGCAAAGTGCGTACACAAACAATATTGTTATACACTCAGTACACGATGAGACAAAACTAAATGATTGGAAGAACAAAAATATTGATGTAAAGATAACAGCGGTTCTCTACAATTGAATGGAGGAATGAGTATAGAATACTAAACTACATAAACAACACGGACAACAGAATATAACACAGCACACATACGCACACTTGCAAATAATTCTACAGGCTCCACACCGTATAAGTCAAAAAGCCAGCGTCGTCGAGGGCAACGACATCACGGCGTCGGACGTGTTACGTACGATATGCTGGGCACATCATACTGACTCCCCCTGGTAACAACGAGGCTATTCTAGCAGAGGGCACCGAAAGAAAAGGAACACGGGCATATAAGGCTCATTGAGCCTCAAATCGGGGCAGTCGGGCGCTATCAAGGCAGTGGAGCGTTACTAAACTAAGAGACCGGGCGATAATTAGGGGACACACGACGAGCCTTGAACGGAAACATACGCGCGACTTTGCCCTATAAATGTGATATCTGGAATAAAGGTCTTTAAGGAATTAGGTATTGATCATTTTCGCGATGCACCTCCTTACTGATCTCTTTTCCACGTAACAGTAGTGTATGTTTTCTTATTATTCCATAAAAAATTCATAATAGTGGATTTTTCAAATAATTTTGACTTATAATACTTTAAAAAACCACGAAAAACTGATTTATTTGAAGTTTTTTGGGATCAGGAAGATTCAGCTATACGCAAGACTAGAATAGTGTCCATTTACATTTCAGAAGAAACAGTCACATGATCATTATTTTTTAAGAATTTGTTTGTATGCAAAACGATCGAAAAATATGCCAAATTATTATTTTTTTTTTAAGTTTGTTGAGGATAGGAAGGTTAAACAATCTGTAAGTCTGAAAAAAGTATCGATTTAAGTTGTGGTGTAGAGAATACACTTGAAATTTAATTTTTAAGAATTTTTTGACGTGCAAAACGTTTTCTAAGGGTTGAAAAAATTAGTGATGTGCTTGCTCAAAAATAAGTACAGATTTGTGACCAGCGATATAAACTACATATAATTAAGCTTTAATTAATATTTTTATAGGTCGAAGATTATTTTAAATTAAGTAAAACAGGTAGATTAGAGTAATTTGGACTAATTGTAGCTGCCATATTGGTCTGCTTTTTGAAATTTTTTAAAAAAAGCCAGAAGACGAAAAAACCTACTACCTGAGCTACAGTTTGCGCACATATAACATTTTTTATGATTTATAAAATTTTAGGCAGACCTTTGTTTTGTTTGAGAAATAACGTACCATATAATATACATGTATTGGTAGAGCTGGGCTCCCTTGTGTGCTAATCCCCAGAACAATTTTTTACTCCATACTTTTACAGGTAATAACAAATTTATTTACATATGAAATGGATTTGTGCGGTTTGAGGCAGATGTTGCTGAGAATAGAGTAGATAACCCTATTATCGAGCCTGTCCCAACTATTGATGATCTGATCTATAATTACAGAAATTTCAATAAGAGGTTAATAGACACAAAAAAATTTGTTTTTTTATAAAGTATTTTTTACGTGTCAATTACATCAAAGATATATCATTCGATTAAAGTGTTCGAGTAATCTCTAACCTTATTATATCTTTTACTACTTTCGCAACCTGATTACGATCTAAGTATTCAATAAGTTTTATTTTTTATTTTTTAAAATGTGTGAAAATTCTGTTTGTATTATTAAGTTTAATATCTAATGCCGTAAAAGAATTTAAAAATCCGTAAGGCTAAAAAAGCAATTTTTTTTGTCGCTTTCAATATTTTTCATGATCTGAATTCTGTTGTGTTTCTAGCAAAAAACTTCTCTTGATTTATAAAAAGTTTTGTAATCGGTATTTCTTACACGATGTTGTAATTGACTGGAACACGAAAAAACCCGTTTTCGTTAGGAGAGCACCACACTTCGCTGTTACTGGCTTATTTTATTTTAGTTTTTGTTTACCGTTTAGGCATGAGAAATTTTTTTGTATTTTAAAAGTTTGTCTGTATTCGAAGTTCTGTTGGAACGTTTATAATTTTTAGAAATCGGATTTTTTTTATGTATAAAAAAATAAGAAAGCATAATTCATTTATGGGTGTTAGCGCACAGAGCGCGCAGGGTGACGGATCCCTACTAATTTATGTATATATATATGTGTGTGTGTGTGTGTGTGTGTGTGGGCGCGCGCGTGTGTCCATAAAATTCTGATTCCACGTGCTTTCAAAATTATACTAAATAATTCAGAAAATTATGCAAACTGACTGCATAAGCGTGATTTTGTCCTTATGATAACACTTTCTTTCCCCAATAATATCTGTATAAGTCCCCTACAATTAACGTATCTTTAGTACATATATCGTTGGGTATATATATATATTAAATGCCGTTTTTAAACTGTAGTCTTTTTTCATGAGCCTCAAATGGCAGCCACTGTGCGTTTACTCCCTTAAAGTTTACCAATCTACTATGAATGTAATCTAATTATCTTACTATATTATATAGTGATTAAGGTGAGACTTACTACATTTTCCCCTGCAGCCCCCCCCCTCCAAATACCCTTACAGCTGTCTACAAACTAAGAAAAATTAGATTGTTTTCTCCCTTTTTCTTATAGGCTCAATTTTTTGTCGACCCCTCACAGAAATAGCATTTATTATTTGTATTTTGTCAATGGGAAAATATATCACACCGTTTTACGTTATTACTAGTATATTCTTTGAATTGTTGTAACTACTCATTTTTTAGATTGCTATTAAAAAATTGTTTGTGAGTACGAAATCATCGTAAACTATAAGTTCTTAAATAATTTCATATTTTGTAACACTCATTCGCTGACAGCGATAAGATATACATTGATCATAATCTGAGGTATTTTCATCAGATAGATATAAAGCACACTTTGTAATCCCATTTTCTAATTACTTTAAGTATAATTTATAGAAAACTTGCTTGTGAAAGGTGAGAAATTTGCTTTTGTAAGAGACATTTGTGTTTTTTGTTAACAATATTATACATTTGAAAGCTACATGGGCTAAGATGCATCGACTTTTTATAAGTAAATACGTATTTCAAAAAACATTTGGTAGTTATATTTGTTTATTTAATGATTTGCTCAAAACTTGTGTTACTAAATGTAGTCACCACAACATTGAGTTTTATTCTATCAGAAAAATGTAATTAAAATTTATCGTTAAATACTTGGCGTTCAAGGTCTACTCAGACAGCAAATTTGATACTTTGTAGATTTATAGTATACACGTAGATGGTTGAGTCAAATATTTTGTAGTGATTCGATCGAGTATCACGTTTCTTTACATGTTAAATGAAAAATACTTCTTCGATGATATTGAGAATCGAGAAACAATTCGTCGAGCAACAGCAAATCACCACAGCATCAAATTATTGATCATTTAAAGGCTTATATTCTTCTTCCTCACATTTTTTCTAGGTAATTAGGTTCATTTAGGAATTTTAAAAATATTAAGTATAAATGAATATATTGCAATAAAAAACTATGTGTTCATTATGCATTCAGTCATTTGATTTAAGTCGTGATACTCGAGCTTGAAGGGGGAGTAAGCATCCTGAAAATTGCTGTTGCGATTGAATTTTGTCTCCATATTGACAAGCGTAACCTTGAAAGAGCTCAGACTTTGGAGCACATGGTTTCGAAGGACAGAAGGATTAACCTTAAAGGGTAAACTGACTACAAAAGAACCTGACTTGGTTCGCCTAATGTTTTTAAAAATAATCCTCACATTCTTGATTTTCGAGGCTAAGCTTTTTTGATCGGTCTGGGAGTTCTTCCAAGTGCCAAAAATTTTTGAAGAGCTTCGGAAATATCATCAATAGCAACACAATTTATTGATACAGTCATAGAAGCTACGGCCGTGTTGAAACCAGCTGACCCAGACAATAACCATACTAGTTTGGAGGCTGTTATAATAGGTTTATGACTTAAACTCTTTTTTTATAACACTGGTAACTATCTCAGCTTGAACGACAGCACCAAGGATCACGTTGATTTGGTCATTGAGCATAAACTGTGTGTCAACTAAATGTTAGCCCTCGACAACTGATGATAAAAAAGTCAAAGACTTACTAGGGAGACGACCGTCGCCTGGATCGATAAGTCGGGTGTTAGCTCTACACTGCTTTGAATTAATTAGGTCACAGAGGGACTGCGATATCATAGAGCACTACAAACCTTGATCAATTAAAGTACGGACTAAAAACTTCTCTCCGTTTACACCTTTCACTCGAACATGAGCAGTACAAAAAAGAACTCTCGAGCCTTTTTTGACCTTGGTGGCGTTTACTTGATGAACTGACGGCGAACTTTCTTCTCTCGAGTCTACTGCTTCACTTTCCTGATCATTTGTCTGATGAGATGAAATAGTTTGCTTGGGCTTGTCTGCATGAAGCAAGGAGTGGTGTTTCGATTAACAGTTATTATTACATCGCCCTTGAGAAGTACATTCCTTGTTGAAATGTTATCCCAGACAATTTAAGCAGTGTTTATTCTGAAAATCAATATCCTTACGATCCGCAACGGGTTATCATTAAAAGCAGGACACGACTTCAAGGAGTGTGATTCATGACAAAGTAAACATTGGGAATTATCAACACTCAGTGCGTGAGTAGTTGCATTTTTACTATGCGTCTGTCGATTCGAGGAACTACGATCACCTATCCCTTCTAAAAGCAGTGACTGGCTGAAGAAAAATTGACGAAGCTGATCCAAAGTTGAACGTTGCCTGTCGCGTTTAGTTCCAACTCCAAATTTACTAACAATGAGTTCGATTAATAAATCCGCATTACCAATGTTGCGCTCAATAGCGATAAGAGCATCAAGTGGCGCTAACATCTCGGTTTGGAGACGCTTGAGCTTACTGAGGGAATCAGATTTCATGGCTCTGCAGGACCAGATCAATTTTGCGTAATTAGACACTTATCTTCTTCGACTACCGTATTTTTGGCAAAGAGGATGCCACGCGATTTTGCAGTTATCGGCTGTTATGGGCAAACTCTTTATTAGTTCAGACGCTTTACCAGAGATATGAAATCGCAGGTGATGAAACTTAACTACAGCGGTTATATTATTACATCGATGGATTCACGAACGAAAAAGATATTTAAAGGGTTCACACGCCTGCAAATCACCTGTAAAAACTGCAAGTTCAACGCGAGGGAGTTGAGCAACAGCATTAATTGCAAAACTTTGATATCCCGTACGGTTAAATACGGACTCATCTAAGGAAACTGGAGCGTCAAACTGATCCAGGACATCATTAAAAGTGCCCTTCGAGCTATAGTAATCATAACAGATTTTCTCAAATGCACCCGAAGTTACGTATTCGTGTTTAGGGTCGTAACTAGTTAATAAAATAAGTGTTACATCCCGAGTTGACACAAATTGTATTATAACTAAAAGCTATCCATCCGTCAAATTCAGATAAAACGTATTGTGAATATAAAGCAAGTTCATATCACAAAAGGAGCTCGTACGTCGTTTATGTGTGCACGTGTGTATTAGCTTTGAGGTGAATGCTTCATAGTATGCTGAGATAGAATACGGCCAGCCTCGTTGTAAGAATGCATGTATGTATGAGTGACTAGTTACTTGCTCATTAATTATTTAATTCTGATAATGTATACTAATTTAAAATTTGTAATTCACATACTACTTCATTATTTTCAAATTGATTGTAAAATCCCTAGAAGAATTAACTTCGAAATTTGTAAACTTACTGTCACAATTGAACTTGTGTTTGGCGTTCTTATATTGCCGATGCGAGCTTTCATCATCAATGACCCAAGAAACTCAATCGCACTTGTCAGAAAAATGCCATTGGTACTGTTGTATTGTTATTTCCTAATGTATGAAATCATAATATATAACATCATCGTGCAAGCCTACTGTTTTGCTGTCAACGCAGTCTGCAAGAACATCGCTCATTGATTGACCTAATTCAACCAAAGGCCTCTTTTACTCGCTCTGATGCTACAAAAATGCACCATCTAGAGGAAAAATCGCTTTCTTTACGTCTGTCACCTGTTCTCTAAAGTTTTAGTCAACTCTTGACTCTCACGACTCATGAGTACCTTATACACGTAAGGCATAATGTGTTGGCTGAGGCAACTCTACTGCGTATCGAGAACATCAATAGTATCGGAATACGCTAAGGAGCGAGGTACAGCAAAGGAGGCCCGCCAAAAGTGGTTCCGGCGACAGCAGAGAAACCAGAAATCGCAACATCCTACTGGCCAAGAACTCATTCGTGTAGTTTAAGGAAACACTGAAGGTTACCGCACGAAGCATTAGAAAACTCCGAAGCAGCAGTAACAACAATCAGTGATAGATGTAAGTTATTTATCAGTAATAAAATTAATGCCGAACCTTGTTAAAGTGACCCGATTACATTGTTTTTAAAAGAACAAATCATTATTAAATTGCTTTAATAAAGAAATACATTAATTACCCATATTATTTAAATAAAGATTATTATTCAATTAAAAAGAGCAAATAAAGCTTACGAGCTGAATTCTAAGTGACCCACGAATGACACTTAAATAAAACAGTTAAGATCATACTCTAAACAAGTTCGGTCATATTAATGAAATGATCTTTTGGTGGTTTTGCTGTAATTTCTGGTGTCGTTCACTTAAACGGTCTAAATTCGATTTCACTAAACCTTTAGGCTTTTTATCTTTACCAACTCACTTAAAATTCGCAAAAGCATTAGCTATTGGACCACAAAGGGGGTGCTGTGTTTTTACATAGTTATCCATCGCACTCATTTAGATAAAATCAAAGGGATCGTTGGGACTCTCTGGGTATCTAGGAAGAGGGATTTATACTCTTTAGGTAACCAGCAAGGTTTTTTCTCGTGGGATAATCTAAATTTTCAAAATGTATTTAAATCCCTTAACTAAAATTAAAAGGAGGCAACAATTTATCCCTATTTGATTCTTCTTGGTAAGAGGAGGGTTGGACTATGGGTTTGATTTTGTTGGTACAGAGTATCTTTTTTATCTTACAAAATTTGAATAGAATTTAATTTATTTATTGTTGTGGTGATATTGTAATCAAAGAAAAGCGATTGAGCCATCAAAGAAATAAAATTTTAAGTAACTGTTTTCAAATTTCTAAACCTATTATCAAAAATTTTAATTATATACATATATCTTATATGTAAAAATCATCAATTAATTTTCTCGCAATTAATTAGTTAATTTTTGAAATGAAAACAAACTTTGATCAAATGAATTTTAACAGTACGCAAAAGTCTTATCATTGAGTCAACTATAACACATGAACCTGCTTCTTGTAACTCGTCGACGTTGCTTGATGTTATATTTTGTTGTAGCAATAGTCCAGTCCGTTTTCTCAATCTTTCCCGTGGCAGCACACCACGTACCTTGTTTGTTTCTTCTCCCCCTTTAGCATATAAGAGGGAAAGAGAGGATCACTTTTCGTTTTTTCTGGTTTTCAAGATTTGCGGCCCACAAATCTTCTTTTAAATTTGATTCTTCTTCCATCGGCTCAATAAAAACAATCCGCAACGTAACATGCGATGCTCGGATTTTAAAGACTTCCTTTGTATATCTCGCGATACACGAGGAAGGCGTTCTATATTTTTATCCCGTTTACTATTATCACCAGTATTAGAACAGAGCCCGTCGCGGCACACGACATACACTGCTTACTCTTCTCTTGCAGCCCAAGAGAGAAAGAGAGAGAGAGAGAGAGCGAAAGAGAACTTTATTGATGACTTTCCGACTTGAACAAAGTGCGTCGTGGCACACGACACGCACTGCCTTCTCTTCCCACAGCACACGAAAGAGTAAAAGAGCGAAAACTTTATGATTCTTTAGTACGTGAACGAGCAGAAAGTTTTAATGGCCCCCGAAGAGCTCGCCTTTTTAGCGCTGAGCTGCTCTTGCTTCTGGTATACGCGCAAGCACTGTCATTGAAAATGGCTGCCACAGCAGTCTCTTCTACAATTTTGTACCTTTCCCCTCGATTCGCGACTTGGCTTGAAGGACTTTGTAGAGTTTTTGGCCCCTTTGTCTCTTCTTTTCTATAGACTATATTTTTTGAGAAACTGGGTAGTGAGATCGAAGGGAAATGAAAGGAGAAAATCTCTTTCCCTTTTGTTTGAATTTGAACACTTTAATCAATTTGATCTCCTTACTTACAGAATTTTACTAACTTACAAAATTTTTTTAAGCTTCAATCGAAAACTATTGTATTGATTTAGACAGTTTTTATTATTTCAAACACAAAACTTTATTTGCCTTTTAACATTTTATCTTCAGTCCAATCACTCGAAATTTATTCAGGTAAACTCATATCGTTGAAGTTTTACCGTTGGAAGCAAGAGAGTTAAGCACAACTTTAAATGCAATGAATTTTGTTAACTTTAAAATTAATGCGTTTTGAGTTGTGGCGCATTGGCCTTGCCTTACTCAGAGCAACAGAGACGTCTTGTCAAGTTGGTAAGCAGTCGGCAACTGCTGGTACGGGGAGCGCTCGCTCCTCTCTTGCTTTCACGTTACATTCTTGTCCATTAGCACTATCCCTTTTCTTTCACATTCTTACTTTCTCTCACCAAGCTAATATCTTAACACCGCTTCAATTTGCACTAAAAATGTTCGTCACACATCTGAATTCGTCTTTTTTTATAGTTACTAACATTTTTTTCGTGAGTAATATTGGCTGAAATTTTTTTTTTCTCTTATATTATTTGATAGACATGAATGAATCTAATATACTAAAAAAGGGAATAGAGTACCGAAAAAAGTATTAATGCCACCAAAAGTTCGTAGGTCAGCGTGCTCATCCTGAGGGTACTGCTGAGCGTCTTCTCTGGGCATACAGCACGTACATCGTGCAAAGTATGGGCTGCCGAAAATGTTAATGGGCAATAGATAGAGACAGTCGTGTGGCGGTGCACCTTTGCGTTAGTTTTGCTGTCTACATGATATGAGAGTGCTGTGCCGTAAGTATCTAGCAATATAAAAACTTACCGAGTAGTTATAGAGAAATCGTATGTGTATAAGTGTAAAATAAGTTGGTATGAATGTTGAATGAATATAAATAAATATTTGACAGATATAATTAATTTATAGATTTGATGTAAGTGATTAATAGTATAGGTAACGTCAGTAAATAACTTATAAAACATTAATTACTGTCATATTTTTATGAAAATCCAAAAGAATTGCAAGTAACTTAAAGCAACAACAAACAAATCTTTATTCGATTCAGTATTCCGTATTAAAAGAAGTGTTTCCAGAACGTTATCGCTCCGGTATTGTCAATAAAAAAATAAGTTGTGCTACACAATTGAAATATTTTAATTGCTAAATAGAATTCTTTTTCGGTATTCAAGATGTTTAGAAAATAATCTTTTTTATGGCATATTTAATACTATAAATATCAATCTTACTACATGCTATTGATTGCGGTGCACAGTTATGAGTATGTATCTGAGTAGTAAATTTATATTTTTAATTCAGATTTATTAACAGGACCGACCGTAAGTACTTTGCTACATTAAGTGTTATTAAAAATTTGGCACCTTTTAAGCACATATTTTGTGGCAACGGTAACCAAAAACCGTTTGTCTCAAAAATGGCTTAAAAATTTTTTAGATGCGCGCCTGTGCTAAAAATGGAGATCTTTGACCAATTAATTAGAAATTTAATTCTTTAGGGTAAAAATTAATTTTTCAGATCGATCTAGAATACTTCATTAATTTAGCGAATCAAGCCATGATCTCCTTAAATCAAACTAATTAATTTAACGCTTAGCGCATATAGTAGTAAAACTAGTGGGTTTTAAAGTGTGATTAGGTTAAATAAACTATTGGTTCTCTATAATCGTATGGATCACACTTCGATTTTTTGAGTCAGACATAATGACATAATAGACATTGTAGATTAGTAAATTTTAACGAAGTAAACAACCAATGGCGGCTATATAGGGCTCATGGAAAAACGAGAATTTAAAAACAGCATTTAGTATTCATATACATGACGATATCTACGTATATGCACGCATATATTCCGGATATGTTGAGCAAAGATGTTTGATGCAGACACTATTGGAAATAAACTTACAAGGGTCATTATAACAAAATCTATTTTCCGTCATAATCCCCGAAACTCCACTCCCCATCTATATTTAGGACAATTTTTCTCAACCCACTACTAGCCCGCCACTACCACCAATTTTTTTGTAACCTTACTGACATACTACTCATCTTCACGGAATCTGACGCGTGCACACATACACTCACACACGCTCGCACGTGCTATATATATATATATNCGGACTATTCCTAGTACGAATAGCGACTCATTAAAAAAGTCGATTTCTGAATTGGCTTGAATTGAAATCTCGAAAGTAAATTTTTAATTTAATCGGTTACTAGAAATTAGATTTTATATAACAATTTATATACCAGAGTATAGTTAAAAAGTAAAGTTCTCTAGATAAAAATATAATTTGATACATCTTTAATAAATTTTTTCACTGTGTACATATGTACTGGTAAAAAAGTTTTAACCAATACAATCATGTTTAGGATTTCCATAAATTAAACATTTGTTAAACGTTTGAATACCTTTATCTAGACTCCACAAAAAGAGAGTTTCGCGCGAGCTCGTGGGCGAAAGATTCTGTATTATAAGGAAGCACACAAAAATAACTCTAATTTCCTTTAATACTACAATGTTGAGCTCTTACAGTAACTTGAATGAATAATAACTTAGTAAAATTTATTTTTGATTATATGTAAAATAATAAGAAAACTGGATTCTTCTTGGGCATGCAGTATTGCCCAGAGAGCACATAGGGTAGGCGGCGTTCCGCGCGCAGAAAGACCTTGATCCTCATTTTCTTGGGTCTTTTTCCTCCCGTCTCAACTACAGTGGTATACTAGACACGTAAGATCAAGCAAGACGGTCGTGGCATCACTTTATTATCAAACTACGGTAGTCTACATGGAGATTAGTAAATTTTAACGATATGTTGGGATACCATCATACATCCCAAGTACAAATGAAAAAAATTTAGTTTTTTTATGTACATTTAATTACATTATCTTAACTTACACTATTTTTTTCAAGATAACCTTATAAAAACTTGAATATTTACTTTTTCATCTTTATTTTCATCTATTTTTTCACGGCACTGATGAAGAAAATAGAAGGACCTTATACATACAAACAATTATTAGTTGAAGCATTTGTATTACTTACATTTAGATCAGAAATCAATTTATATAAATTTTATTTTAATAATAAGTTAATATCAAGTTCTTAGTGTGTTAAGCCTTTTTTGAAGCGAAGCCTCTTGTGGGGCGTTCTGGGGCTGGGAGTGAGCTGGCAAAAAGTGACAGATTTAAAACGACCAACATGCTTCCCCCACTCCGCTCAATACCGTAATAGCGGGACGTGTGTATACATATATATCTTCGTATATTATATAGTCGTAAGAGTTAGAGCGAGGTTTTGCTCCCCCCCGCTTCTTCTCAGCTCCCCCCCCCAAATAAGGTAGTTATTCTTTCATTTTCTTGCATTTTTTGAGTAATCCTACTTTTTTTCTAGCTCCCCCACCTCCCCCTGCTCCCCTTCCAACTCCTCTCAGCTCCCCCCAGCTTCCCCATATATAATGTAAATATATTCGTAAAGCCTTATACATTAACTGTTACAAGTGGTCTAATTTTCACATATAATTTTATTTGACCATAACAAAAAATTTTGTTACAATTATCTTACTTAGGATGTTTATTTTGATTACATATTTTAAAATGTCTTTTTAGGGGCTCTGCGCTTACATAACCTTTTCCACAGTTTTGACAAATATTTTTTTGAACGGTTTTTTCATGACTTTTCAAATATTTCTATAAGTGATAATTTCTCTTGAAACTTTTTTCGCATTTAATACACTTAAAATTTTTTTCAATGTTTTGGCATTCCTTTGTGTGACGCAAATAGTTTTTCTTGTCTAATATTATAATGCTACACAGATCACATACAAAAAAATTTTTTTTGTGAATTTTTTCATGCGATGATAGACATTCTTGATTTGCAAATTTTGAGTTACATTTGTCACACTGATAAAATTTTGTATTCTTGATGGTGTATCTGAAAACACATTACAAAAAACGGATTGTTAATGATTACATAAATCTGGGTACTAGACGGTACTGAAATTTGCTTTTTTGATGAAAGATAAAATTTGCAAGAAAGTACAAAAATAGTAATGAACCATAGAATTTTTTTTTGTTACTCTAAAATTTCATTCCAAACAATATTTTTAATTCCAAATTTGTTTTCTGATTCAATTGGGATAAAAATTTTTTTTTGGTTTTAACATCTAGACAGAGCAACATATAATTGCCCATTAGAAAATAATGGTTTTCTAAAGTATAACCCTAAGGCATCAAAACTTTGACCTTAAGATTTATTGATAGCTATAGGAAGAGTTACGATAAATGGAATTCGTTTTCTGTACAATATACATGGTAGTTAAGAAGAATTGATTGTATTGAGTGTTATTCTTAGACTAAAGACTTTATTTCCTTTTTTTTACCTGAGATTATTCCAGTTCGATGTTGTATTTAAATAATTTTGTAATTCGTAATCTTGTACCATTGCAAAGTGCTTCAGATATGTTTAAGTTTTGTATTAACATAACAATAGCATTGATGTTAAAATTTAATTCGTGTGAAAAAAGACCTTCTTTACTACTACTTAAATATTGTGTAGAGAAATAAGTATAAATATTATCGTCTAATTTATCTACTCTTTTGTGAGTTGCTTTATCAACACTATAGTACGTTACTAATGTTCCTAACATATTATTTAAAATTTTTTTGTGCAAAAAGTGATTGTATTCATTGTGAGATGTTAATATAGCTTTACTTATAAAAGAATCATCATCATTATTAAAAATTTAAGAACATATATCATTTGTTATAAAAAATAATTTAAAAGACGTCAAGAGCCCATTTGTTCATAAGACCAATAATAATTTAAAGAATTATTTGCGTGAATGATGTTAAAATAAAAAAAGTTCAGTTAATTATCTCTCTGTTTCATAGCTTAGTTTTAAGGTGGGATCACAGTCGTTAAAAATATCTAAAATAGTTGATGTGTTGTTTTTTAATACAAAGTAAGAAAAAAAGCTCTTGTGTAGTCATATTAATGATTTAACCTAGTTAGGCGGACTATTCCTAGTACGAATAGCGACTCATTAAAAAAGTCGATTTCTGAATTGGCTTGAATTGAAATCTCGAAAGTAAATTTTTAATTTAATCGGTTACTGTAAGGTTGACGCTTGATAAATTGCCCCTAAAAAAAACTTCTTACATTATTTGTCAAAGTACAAAATTATATATCATAAATGACACAGAAATACACACACAAAAGTTGATGTATTAAGAAAATTGTATGAAAAAAAAAATTTAGGTTGTTTTACTTAGTTATTTGTATTTATTCAATATTAATAATAAAAAACATCGTTCCCAGTGATTGAGGTCCATTAATTAAAAAAAAAGTTAATTTATTCGATCGATTGAAATCCAAGCGACTCTTATCGTCCGTTAAAACATATCACACAGTATAAAACAGTCTTTCATAAGATTCTGATGTCGTGATATTGCAAAAATACTTATCAGTAATTAGATCAAAGTTCGAACTAATAAAATTCTCATTTTGGAAATGAAGAAAAAGAGAGCTCTTTTTTAAAGTACTTTAATTAGTTGCCGTGTCACGTAAACTTTCTTCAAATCTACTCTGGTAAACATCGAGAAAGTGAAGAGATAATCTTTAGACTGCTCGTGATTAGTTGGCTGCCATTTAAGGCTGAGGAAAAGTTTTTTCGTACATTTATATATCTTCGAATATTACAAGTTGTTTAAATAGAACATTCCACACAACCCCACCATCCCTCTGGGAACTGCCCATAGTTTCCCCAGAAAATAAGGTAAAATTTTTCTTCTTTATCTCGACGTAGCACATTTTTGTCAAAATCCATAAACCCATCGCTACACGGAAAAAAATTTTGAAAGCTAAGACCTCAAATATCTCGAACGACCATACTTTCAAAAAGATTGAACGCTGAGACTTCCAAATATGATGAGCATGTAGTCAAATTAAGAAGCCCAGCAGTTCAACAGAGTTTGAACTACTAGAGGTTAGACTTGGATGTCAGAGGTAACGAGAGCTTTTGATTTCAGAGATTGTTGAACACGCAGAGCTCCAAGCTCGAGGTCTCACACCGTAAAGTTGGGCGGTTGAGACTCCCAATTTTGAGGTTGCACAGTTCAATTCTATCTGAACTGTATACGTACAAACATTGACTGCAGGCTCGCCAATGCAACGAGAGAGACTATAGTAGGCGAGCCTGCAGTCAATGTTTGTACGTACACAGCTCAGATAGAATTGAACTGTGCAACCTCAAAATTGGGAGTCTCAGCCGCCCAACTTTACGGTGTGAGACCTCGAGCTTGGAGCTCTGCGTGTTCAACAATCTCTGAAATCAAAAGCTCTCGTTACCTCTGACATCCAAGTCTAACCTCTAGTAGTTCAAACTCTGTTGAACTGCTGGGCTTCTTAATTTGACTACATGCTCATCATATTTGGAAGTCTCAGCGTTCAATCTTTTTGGAAGTATGGTCGTTCGAGATATTTGAGGTCTTAGCTTTCAAAATTTTTTTCTGTGTACCCCTACGGACCCCTACTGCCCCGCAGTAGGCGAAGTTGTTTTTTTTTGTATCAAAATCGTAAACCTCGAGACAGATAAAAATATTCCTATGACATTTTTTATCTTACAGATAAGATAAAGGTACCGCCTAGGAACGGTTTTTTGAGCACGTAAGAAAGAACGTATAGTTGAAAATATGTTTTAACTTTTTTCATATAAACAAATGACCTGAATGGATAGCTTAAGTCTTAAAGTAACTGTTACAATTTATAAACTTGCAATTCTCTTGGATAAAAAAATGTTATTATTAAAAAATGAATATACGAACGTCGGTTGGACCAGCTTCATCATGCTAGGCCCCCTTATGAAACACGATATGTCCATCAATTGAATGGCAGTATAAATAGTTAATTTCCATATCATAATAATTAAATAAATGATAATAGATAAATGTAATCAAAGAAAAACAAAAAATTAAAAAACTTTTATTTTTAGTTAACAAAAATTTTATTCGATATTTTATTTCGAAATCAAAAAATTTACATAAAAATTTTTCAATAACGTCAAGTAAAGAACAGAGCCCGTCGC
>NW_019379538.1:701615-725527 GCF_000648655.2 Copidosoma floridanum
TAGCTTAAAATAAATCAATGAGTATTATAATTGCTAGCGGTGTTTAAAATTAACTGTTTCTATTAGAATAGAAAGTAATTAACAAATTATTGTTTACTTTACGAAATTCGTATCACAGCTTTGTTGCTTTATTTTCAACCAGTGGCTTAAAAGACCAAGATTTTCATTTTTATACTGTGCGTAGAATTTGGATATAAAACTACCACTCAATTTTATTTTTCGTTACAAAACTTGATCAACGGTATGTTGTAATGGGACGAGGGCGTATCCAAACAAAGCACAACTAAAAATGATACACTATTTTCAACGAACCATGGGTAATATACATTTATCACATACTCATAGAATGATTCTGTGGTCATCTATCCGTTGTCTGAGATTTGGCAACAACTGCAAATTAGTTTCGTCACAGTTAAACGCACAAAAACCATCTATTTCTATTAAATTTATTTTTTTTCTTCAAGTTTTGCTGGGTAACGTCAATTCAGTTAGTCAAATCTTTTTGTGTTACTGTTGCACGACTAAGAGTTGAATGTTGAGCTGTTTTTATAGCCACGTCTGGGTGTCTTTTTTTGAAGGCCTCGTACTAATGCCTGCCAGGTCGTCCGTTCGTAAATGGAGTTGTCGTTTTGAGCTTTGCTATGTAATTTTGCACATTGTCTAAGAAAATTGATTTAGTGGCTATACATCCAGATTCTGCTTTGAATTGATCCATTTAATTATCTCTTGCTCTTCCTCAACTGATAAAATTGTTGGTGATGGATCTTGTCACGGTCTGTCTGGTTTTTGTACGGCTCCATAAAGAGATGTAACCGGTTTTTGGCTAATTTCTAAAATACTCCATGAATATTAAAAATTAGTAAAATTTAGTAAAAAGTCTTTCTGGGTATTATTTGATAGTTATGACACTATTCTAAGCTGCTCGCAGAAGATATAATTTTTTGCAAACACAGGAAAAAAGCATTTATTTATTATTTGACTTGGTCGAACGTCCCAATTCTTGGCCACTGTAGAAAAAACTTGTCCCTGTGGCCGAAACTTCAAGTCCCAATAATTGGCCAGTCCTATGAATTGTGCATAATTAACATTGGCTAGTTATTAAGACGCACCAAAAGTGAGGTTATGTTGACAGATGTTCCAAAGCCTGGCCAATCGATCGAAGTCACTTTCTAGAAATACTTTTTTTTTAATTTTTAGATCAAAGTATCATCAAGATAACTTTTAGCAATGAAGTGTATGTAATTTTTAAGCGTGAATGTTGATAAAAATATTTTTTACAGCTGCAGAAATTTGTGCAAATCATTAAATTGATTGTGGCCAGTCTTTGAGACCAATTTTTTGGTGACCAAGCTTCGATACATTTACCTTACTAATCAAGTATACATCATGTGTCCTGCATGATATACAGGCAAAACTAAACAATTCTTGAAAGTACGTAAAAATAAACACTTGGCGAGTTATGGATTTTTGATTAACGAAGTTTAAGATATGAATAACTCTATAAAATTGTAGTTTATGATTCTAAGTTTGTAAAGATTTAGAGCGATTAAGTAGAAAAGTCTGGCGATGACAGGTATCACTAGCGTGTTTTTTGTGTATAGATGCATGTTTACAGTTGTGTTGATATTTCTTGTAAGTAAAAAGCATATTTTTCCTTACACCTACACCGAAAGTTCGTTGCATCTGACTCGATTTCAAGCTAGAAAAAGCCTCGTATCAGTCCTGCCTTATGTGCGTAGAACCAAGTGCGCATGTATATGGGTGATTTTGCTGTAACTTGCTCAGATAGTGTCTGGTACTCATACTCACGTGCGGTAATGAAATCCAAAACTTTAAAAACGTCAACTTGTGTTAAATGTTGTCAACTTTACTTGACACATTATCTTATACCAATATATTGATCCCTTCATTGAGATAATCGATCATTTAGAATCAAATTTTCCATTCTGACCCATGTCCACAACTTAATTTCACTCATGAAAGCTTTCACCGGTAAACAATAAGGATTACATGACACTTGGTTGTGAAAGCATTATATACTCTAGCTATTGGTGATTAGATTTCTATCTTAGTCATCCCAAAAATCAGTTTTCAAAAGTTTTCACTGCATACATTTTGTCCACATATTTGCAGCATAATCGCGGTTTTAACAAAAATCACTTCTAACTAGTAACTTTTTGGATTGGAAACGCTAACCAATGGTCACTTTTTAAAGTATAAAACTAAAATGAATAAATCCTTACGACAGTAGTACCTGAAGTTGTTGTCTCTCGAATAGCAAAGCTCTTCTTTTTGCGTATTTCGCGCGTACAAACATTTCATTCCGTGCAAAAACCCATGGAACAACCACTCGGTGTGCGTGTGCAGGTACGCAAACTACAGTTTCTTATTGCATTTGAGGCTAGCAAATAAATTATGGGTGGACTAGTCATTATAATACGTCTATGAGTTGTACGAGCACTATAAACTTTGAAAATTCCATTTCGACCCTACCTCACCTCAAAGTGCCGTTTTTTTTCGTTTTAGATCAATCAATCTTACCCAAACTTTTTTTTCGTCAGTGTTGGGCTAAAAGACGAAACATATGTTTCGAGGTTTCGTTCAATTGGCCCTTTTTCGCTACATAAATGGAAAAACGGTGGTGCTGCTTCCAACGTTGGTAGCCAAGTGGTGCACTCCATTTGGTGGCTTTATCTGGGCTTAAATTAAAGCAAAAACATAGTCCTAATGATTAAAACAAAAATCTTTGAACTTTATGCCCCGAATCAAAAGTTGTAGTGATTCTATAAAAAATACTGAATTTTAGCCAAAATCACATTATTGGCGATATTTAAACTCTAATTGAAACAGCTGTAACTTTTGAAAGGGGGCACAAAATCAAACAAAATTTTTTTTTAATCCATAGGTCTTTATCCCAGCTTTTATTTCAGTCCAGTAAAAACACTCGAACTGTTGAAGGAGCTGAGCTACACGTGCTACAATTTTTCGAAAATCGATGAAAACACACTTTTATAAAATTTCGTATCACTTTTGACCAGCAAATTTTATAGTTGCATGGCTTTAGATTGTTGTTACTGATGTTGTGTACAGTAAAAATACCATGAAAAAAATTTTTTTAACTAACTTCTTTTTAAAAAAATTTTCAAGTCAATCTGAGCAAGTTACGGCAGAATCACCCATAATTAGTTATATATTATGTGAGGAGAAGGAGCAGCAGAAACAGCAGCAGAAGTGGTATTATATACATATAGGGCTAACGGACGTATAACCTTTACAGTTTATGTAACACAGGAAATCATTTGAAATATTCAAGTAACATGAGCAATTCAAAGATTTGTTAACAAATAATTTGAATTTTGTTCATGTAAAACACATCTAAATAACACACGTCATATTTCAATGTTATAGTAGTAAACTATTTCATTTTTTAAACATTATTTTTTTCACATTTGCGTATTGAATAGGTAAATGACGTCGCATGACAATTATGCTTAAATGAAATATGCGATATATTGAATACCCTGATCAGACACTATTGCTTTGACAGCGCGAGATCCTCGATAGTTTCTGCTATAGTTATTTTTTTTTTTGTGTTTCCATGAATCAATAAAAAACATCAGCATAAATTGACTTCTAAATGAAATGATCGACTGTCACAGGAGCGTGGCCGCTGCATCCAGTGCAGAGGTAGAGGTTCAAAAAGTATAACGCGTTGACTTCTAAATAAAATTGTCGACTGCCTCAGGAGCGTGGCCGCTACATGCAGTGCAGAAGTAGAGGTTACAAGAATCATTAATATGAGTACAACGAGGAGTACAAATCATATGAATTCTTGTGTCGAACTTTCGGCGAAGGTGTAAGGAAAAAAAGTATACGTACCATGGCCAAAAAGTGGAGCTAGGTAGGTACGTAATATGCTATTTTCTTAAAAATTTAGTGATCGATACAATTTTTTTTTTCTTCAAGTACATTCATAACATAAGTTACTAACGATTAAGGACTATAAAAATCCTTCTTCCTGTGAGAATGACATAGTTGCAACAAAAAGTTGCAAAAAAAAAAAGAAACTAAATTTATATTTGATCACATTTTTGACATAACCATTTAGTCTCTTCGATAATTAATGTGCCTAACATAAAGTCAAGTGTGGTCTGTGTAAAATATCTATGACGAAAGAAGCTGTTTTTTAAAAGGTCGTTAAAACAAGAACAGAAGGATACAAAAGATTCCATTTTTTAGACGGTTATTTTTGAGAACAGTAGTTGTTTATGACTTTGTATTGACTGTTGAATAATCAAAAATACACAAAATTATGAAATATATGCACTTAAATAACTTTACTTTCTCTTTAATTGATTGTTATTAGTTTTTTTACAACCAGTTGAAGAAATGTAAAAATCAACACTCGTTTTTAATAATTAGTTGATGTAAGCGAAAAAATTACTTAAAATTTATAAATAAAAGTATTAAAAATTAAGAAAGAAAAAAATAAATTTTTAAGCAGATCGTTATATTTAAAAAAATCTACACTAGGTCTAAAAAATTTTTTATTGGTCAATTATAATATCTGTTGTTTTATCACTCATGAAAATTATTTTAAAGGAAATATCTGTGTCACTTTTCCAATAGCTTTTGTTCGGCCGTCCCGAAGTAAAAGACGCATTTCAACGTGGACGTACTCAGGGTGAGTCAGGAATCTGAATAATACCGATGCCGTGTCATTTGTTTGCAATCCTCCTTTTTTAATTCCCATTATTCCTTCAACGACACAAGTTTGTCGCACATTTCCAATGTGTACCGTTGCTTGAAATCCTGGATAAATAGCGGTAGCATGAAACACTACTATCACAGTTGCCTAAAAAAAGTATTAATTTTAAAAAAAATTGTTCGAGATAATAATTCCAGTGTAGAGCATAAGGAATATATACATTAATGCATACAAATAAAGAAAATTTAAGGGACTGTACAAAGTCTGTCTAAAACTAACTGATCCAAGCTCATGATGAGGCGCTACAACGTTATAATACCTCTATCAGATATGAATATAATCAGTAATTTCTCATTAACTTTTTCGTATGAGCAGTTCATGGACATGCCATATTATTTTACATACTACATGTTGTTGTATATGAAGATTGGTCACATTATGCTTGATAATAACAGAAAAAAAAATTTCCGTTGCTTAAAAATTGGCAAATGTCATTGAAAAATTAACTTTGAGTTATGCTTGTAATTGTAATATTCAACTACAGTTGGAGTAGACTTCGAAAAAACTTGCAACTATGCTACGGCTAAAAACTATTTGCTGAATTAATAAAAATATTAGGTGCATATTAGTTTTTTTGTCAATTATTAAGGGATAACGCTGTATAAGTATGGTCCAAAATCTTAAAAATTGCTAAGAAGTTCTACTTTAAAGTTTACAAAGTAGTAGTTTACATGAAGTAGTGAAGTAATGACAACTTAATTTGTTAAATAGCTATGACTGGATTATTTATGACAGAAGCGTACCCATCCACTCATCTAATCTTATACTTAAGTATTTGGTGCAGCTAAAAGTTACATATCTTTATTAGTCGTTATTAAGTTCCAAATTAGATCTTAGTAACTTTTACTGTTTTTTTAATTGAAGAGTAGGCTGCAAGAGCACCTCTATCACATCAAAAATAATTTGAATGAATACGACTAATGCACTCAAGTTATCAAACTATCTTTTATAACTGCTTCAATATGTAAAAATATAAAGGTCATTCCGACAGATATCACCTATCAGATACTAAAAATTAATGTTAGCAGTATGTTATGAGCGAGAGCTTGACACTTTCTGGATATTTCGTATTTCTTAAAATTTTTTATCGATTAATATTTTAATAAATTATCTGTGAAATTCTTAAGACATTNACCGAAAATGAGGTATCTTTAAATCAACGATTACATGTTTGATAATCGATTTGCACATTAAAAAACACAAACTTAAGTCGATATTTGCTAAAAAGATTTTAGTTTTTTTTTTAAAACTATATTAAAAAACAGTTTAGTTGCTAATCACCGATTCTTAGATTGATAAATAATCTTCCATAGTAGTTAGGTTAGTAAGCTTAAAAACAGTATTAATTACTAATTTTTTTTAGTACTGAAACAAATGCTTGTGAATATTAAATCGAAAACAGAGTATAATTTTTGAAAAATTTTGACACTCTGGGGAATTGAACCCTCAACCTACGGTACTTTAGTCTGATGTCTTACAATTAAACTACGAGACATTGTCTCAAGAATATCAAAAACTTAAACGGATTGTGCCGAAATAAACTCAAATATAGTCTTATCACCTTAATAAACAGAAATGATATAGTTTCTTCAAATAAGTTAGTGGTTAAACTCGTCTACTGTAAATATACGCATGTCGACTATAACACACATTATCCTGCAAGTCTCACGTCTTCGCAATTACAACCAGTGGCTAAGTTTATGTAAATTGTGAGATCCTGCAAGTGAGGCACGACCAATCCATGGATAGCCCGAGCAGAAAGTAAAATTTAAAATACAAGTTCATAGTTTAAGATCTTTCTTATAATTTAATATCATAACCAAGTCAAGTATGTATGATGTCACTAAATGTCGTATAATAAAATTACACTCCATACTACAAAACAACTCATCAGGCTATTTAAAATGATTTTTGTTCTACTAATCTTATGTAAGTATTACACTATGGACACAAAGATGCATAACACAAATGAGTATTTTCATAAGATTCATAAAAATCGTATGAACAATCTGGTCCACAAAAAATGCTTTAAAAAGTTATATGCTACAAAATGATACTTCAAAAATCGTAAACGAAAGCAACCATTGGCAATTAACAACTAACCTGTTTTTTTAGAATAGTTAATTAACAGAATATATCCTGGAGAACAACCAGCATTAAGAATTAGAAAGCAATATATTTATAGGTAAAAGTTAGTTAACAGAATATCTTTAGATAAGCATCAGCAATTACCAATCCAACTATTTTGTAGCATCATATAACCTTCAGGTTTTTTAAGTAATATTTGTTCATAAAATGTTTTCGTAGGCAAGCAAGTATTGGCGGTTATAAACTCAACTGTTTTTCAGGATTCTTTATTCATAGATTTTTTTTTCACGTGAGCAAACATTGGCGATAAAAAATCCAATTTCTATTGAGTATTTTTTTTTGAAACGTTTTGTTACGCAAGCAAGCTTTGGCAGTTAGAAACTTAACGTTTTTTTTACTATAATTGATTGCAAATTGTTTTTTAAGTCCGGCGAGCATTGGTTGATAAAATAAGCGGGTAGATCAGACACCTCAATAAATTTTAGTAATAATTATTAATACAACAATTTTTTTAGCAAAAAAGCTTTTTGATGAGAAGCTGAACCATTTTTTAATATTATTCGATAAAATATATTATTCACTAAGTGGAACAAGCACTGGAAATCGCAAACTAAACTATTTTTTAGTATTATTTTTTAATAACGTGTTTTTTTTAAGCAGGCCGACATCGACAATTAGTAACCCAAGCAAGCATGGGTGATAAGAACCTCAGCATTACCTCAGTATAATTTATCGATTGATCATTTTCTTAGATTAGCTAGCATTGGCGGTAAGATACTTAACTAAATTTCAGAAATACTTAATTGTGAAAAGTTTGATTAGACAAACAAGCATCAGCGATTGAAAACGTACTGCGATAAAATAACAAACTGAATTCTAATATTTATTATTATGGAAATGTTTCCATTAACTGGCAAGTATTGCCGATTAAGAACTCAACTATTCTTTCGCATTACTTAATAATGAATTGTTCTCATAGGCAAGCAAGGTAGGTAATTCTAAAAACAATTGTTTTTAAGTGTTGCATAATAATAAATAGATTTTATCGGGGAGTGAGTATTGGCGATTAGAAACTCGTCTGTTTTTAAAAATTGTTTATTAAAAAATTTTTTCTTTAGGTGAGCTAACATCGGCAATGAGGAACCCAGCTGTCCATCTATTATTTATTAATAAATTACTTTTTAAGTCGAGCGAGCATTGACAGTAAGATACACAACTAAATTCTAGAAATTAATAATACAATATGTTCTTAAGCAAGCAAGCACCAATGATTATGACCCCAACTTTTTTTTATTACTTATAAATAAAATGTTTTTTTAGGCAAGCAAGCATCGACGATTAGAAACTGAGCTTTTTCTGAGTATTATTTGTTGAAAATTTATTTCTTAAAACAAGCAAGCCTTGGCAAAAAAAAATTAAATCGTTCTTTAGTATTATTTATCAATTGTTTATTTTTTTGTACGGACAAGCATCGGTGATAAAACCTGAATGTTTTTCGGAATTATTTATTAAAAAAAGATTCTGCAGGCGAGCGAGGATTAGCACTTAGAAACTCAACTTTTCCTTGAAATAATTCTTGATACATTGTTTTCTTAGGGGGGGGGGGGGAAGAATCATAGATGAGAAACGCCTTTATTATTAAGTATTATTTTCTTAGGTAAGCAAAAATTGGCCTTAAAATACTTAATGATCTGTGTCACTTTTCCAATAGCTTTTGTTCGGCCGTCCCGAAGTAAAAGACGCATTTCAACGTGGACGTACTCAGGGTGAGTCAGGAATCTGAATAATACCGATGCCGTGTCATTTGTTTGCAATCCTCCTTTTTTAATTCCCATTATTCCTTCAACGACACAAGTTTGTCGCACATTTCCAATGTGTACCGTTGCTTGAAATCCTGGATAAATAGCGGTAGCATGAAACACTACTATCACAGTTGCCTAAAAAAAGTATTAATTTTAAAAAAAATTGTTCGAGATAATAATTCCAGTGTAGAGCATAAGGAATATATACATTAATGCATACAAATAAAGAAAATTTAAGGGACTGTACAAAGTCTGTCTAAAACTAACTGATCCAAGCTCATGATGAGGCGCTACAACGTTATAATACCTCTATCAGATATGAATATAATCAGTAATTTCTCATTAACTTTTTCGTATGAGCANCATAAAATAAAACTTAAAACAGAAAACATAAAACAAAAACTTGTATAAAATATAATGCATTCTTTGTGCTAAAACCATTTTTTTCAACTACTACTTATACAAAACAGTGCATAAAATTTTTTTTTTTATATGCACCATACAATTTGAAAGAAAAAAAAATCCAGAGGAAAAAAAAGTTGGAGTATTTAAATGTGTTACAATAAACTGTCGCGCATCATACTTACCTGCTTGAGTAATTTAATAATAAAAAATACACTTGGAAGAAGAAGCATCCGTAACTAGCTACTTGTTACTTGTTTGTTTAAAAGTATCAGTAACGAATTGTACCTGAATGCTGGCAGTTATCGACAATAAGCAATTTAACAGTTTTTTTATTTTTTTTATTTTTTTTACCGAATACTGACCGAAAATGAGGTATCTTTAAATCAACGATTACATGTTTGATAATCGATTTGCACATTAAAAAACACAAACTTAAGTCGATATTTGCTAAAAAGATTTTAGTTTTTTTTTTAAAACTATATTAAAAAACAGTTTAGTTGCTAATCACCGATTCTTAGATTGATAAATAATCTTCCATAGTAGTTAGGTTAGTAATTACAGATGATAGCTCACTTAAGGACACTTTTGTTTACAAACAATACTAAACACCAGTATCAATTTCAATCGCAGACGCTTGCTAGTCTACGGCCATATTTTTTCAAAAATATTACTGAAATTTGGTTGGATTGCTAATCACCAATAGTTGCTCGCTCGAGGATGTATTTTGTTAACAAACTGTACCAAAAACAGTTAGGTAGCTGATCGCTTACCCAAGGATATGTATCGTTGATATTCTAAAAATCTGCCACTGGACTTGGCTCAACCGACGGGAATCGCAGAGTTAGGGATCTGGACTCGGAGTAACTTGACTCTTGCCTTCGGAGTTTCCGCGTATGGAAAGCGTGTTGAAGGGAGATACGCCACAGGAAGCTAAAGAATACTGCGTTTTAAAGTCGTTTCCCGAATTATCAACTGCTCACTATTGGTCAGAGAACGGGACCTGGAGAATACCTCTTCTGAAGATGTGCCTTTGGGACGAATCATGGAGGCTGAGAAATTAACAGCCATTATGATTATCTGAACTCCTCAGGGTTGTTTACCCTAGCTTGCTATTGTCGTAGAAGGTGCTCTCACAACACCAGCTTAGTTAGACCACCAGGTGGTTCGTGTTGCTTGCCATTAAAGACTGTCACGTTGGCTCAAGTTCATTTTTCTTTTATAAATTCACTATCACGTTTCCCAAGCGCTGACCTCAGAAAGGATCGGTGATTCCTCGTTGAATGCTTTGAGTCATAAGGTTAATGCAGGTATGTTGCTAGCCGGGGTTCCCAGTCTCGCGACGAATAACTCTGCTAGTAACGTCTCCCAGTGAATGACTTACTTGGTTTTAAAGTAGCCGATAAAGATAATTTTATATTAGATGGCTCCAAGAGGGACCGATGAGATTGATGGTGGTTTAGTAAACTAAATGATTTATGATGGTCTTGAAAAGAGCCAGTGGTAATATTTTCAGTCAGAGGCTGATAATATTTCTAGCAGATGTGGCTGCCCGAACTCTTCAAGGTTGTTCTCCGTGGCATGCTGTTGTAGCAAGAGATGTTCTGACAGTACGAAGTTAGTTATAAAAACAGCAACGACGCCCATAACCGTTAGAGCTAGTTGTAATCACCGATGCTTGCTCGCCTGATAAAACAATTCAGTAATGAATAATACTTGAGAAAATATTGGTTTCCTAGTCACCGATGCTTGCTTGCGTGAAAACACATTTAAATACTAAATAGTACTATAAAACAGTTAAGATTCTGACTCCCGATGCTTGCACACTTAAAAAAAAAAAGAGTTTTGATAAATTACTACAAAAAAACAGTTGAATTTGTAATCTACAATGCTTTCTTCAACGAATCACACATTTTTATTCGAAATAAAAAAAAAAAACACTGTAAGGTCTTAAATCACCGATGCTCGCTTTCCTTCAAGCATATTTTATTAATGAACAATACTTGAAAACACTCGAGTTTTTTATCGCCGAGATTTGCTCGTCCAAGCAAACAATTCATGAATAATTATGACTTATCACCAATGTTGGCTTGCCTAAGAAAATAATATATAAATAAATAACACAAAACAACAGTAAGGTTTCTTATTTTAAAAGCTTGTTTGCCTGATGAAACAATTTATTTATAAATAATACTAAGAAACAGATGGGTTAATAATCACTGATACTTGCTTGATTATGAAAACAATTTATTAATACATAATACTAAAAAATAGTAGGATTTTAAATCGGCAATACTTACCAGTCTAAAAAAACATTTTCATAATAATAGATACTAAAATTCAGTTTGTTATTTTATCACTAATGCTTGCTTGCCTGAGTATACAATTTTTTAATTGATAAAACCAAACCAAACTGATTTCTAATCGCCAGTGCTTCCTAAAAAATAATGGATACATATAATTTAAAAACAAAGGAAACACACTGTTGGATTCTTGATTGCCAGTGCTTGATTACTAAAACAAATATTTAAAAATTAATTTAAAATTAAAAATGCGTTTAACTAAC
The DNA here is from genome assembly GCF_000648655.2 of Copidosoma floridanum. The sequence goes on from NW_019379538.1 coordinate 713,242, forward strand.
GTTCAAGTGTACAGTCAGCTCTAATTCTTAATCTTCAAATCTTTTCTCTTCTCAGCGTGGGTTACACTCAGGTACACGTCCAATTTTTTTTTGTATACTGTGCTGTTACTCTATTATTGCGGTTACTCCAGTTATCGCAGAACTCTCAAATAATGCATATATTTTAATTGAACTGATGAGTTATGGTAAGTGAGCACTTGAAATCATTAAATTAAGTTGTAGAGTATCTAATTCATCGAACTTCAGTTCCAAAATAGCGTTAAAAAACTTTATATTTGCATAAGAAAGTATCACGTCCACAATAACTGGTGTACACATAACTTCTTTCACTATGTTGGTATTATTGCGGATATCCCATTGATTTAACATTGAAATTGACCACAATAATACGTGCATAATAATAGATACAGGCCCGCACTAATACCAGCATTGGTAACTAAATTTTTAAACCTATTTTTAAATTATTATTTATTAGTTTATGCAGTTATAAAAGCGGAATTTAGTAGTTTTTGAGTCCAAAATTAATAATAATAAAAAACTACAACGATTAGACAAACTAAATTTCTTAAATAAATGTTTAAAGCTAACCACTCAAAAAAACTCGCTATAATACCTTCATTTACCCCTAGTTGTCTGCAGAATATAGTCCCCAGAATTTTACAGGTGAAGTTGATTTAGTTGAAGACAGGACTACATGCTGCGTCGGTCGCTCCTCATTCATTGAAATTGCATTGGACGAGGATTTAAAAGAACCTCACAATATTGAGAAAGAAAATTATAAAGACGTAAGAAAATTATAAAGACGTATACCTGACAAAAGGAGTCTGAAAAAAATGATGACGAGAAAGCGGCCGGCACCTACGTCAATGTGATCGATGAAAAAAAAGCAAAACAAGGGAAAATGCCTCAGCAAACTAGACCGATGAAAACACTACGATCAAAAATTCCAGGATATCTCTCGAAAAACATACTCTATATCAGTTCAGACGAAGATGATGATGAAGGTCCTCAGGCTTACGACAAGTGATGTTAAACCGTTTGTCGTACTGCCTGAATTTTCTATCGAAATTATGCAAACGGAAAGGCAAATAGACGATTTGCGTCTCAACTGAGATTATCAAGACAGATAAAGATACAAAGAACCGCTCAATAGCACTATACGTGCTAAAAAATTCGTCGATGTTGGACGCAAAATCAAGCGTGGTTTACCGAAATCACAGCTTATAAAGTACAGTTTCAGAATACCTTCACGCAGCACTAATTTCACTAACGAGGACTTACTTCATGAGATAGGGAATATCGAGAAGCGGAAGCCCCCCAGCCACTCCGTTACATTGGTATCGGACGTCTGTCTTACCTGAGGAGGGATGAAGGGAGACTTCTACAAGTAGTGTTCAAGCGACCAACAGTTTCCACTACAAAGAACAAATTCGTGTTCTAGACCAAGAATGTGTAAGTAGGACTCCCAGTTCATAGGAGAAGGAAAGGAGCGACAATGCGCTTCTATGGTTTTGCAATGAGGAATGGAGATGAAGAACCTAGTCAGAGTTCGTGACTGCAGTCAGAAAGTGGTTCGATACTAACGAAAGCTTGCAGCACAAGCGGAAACAAGACATGTTAATGCGTCAACAATACGACGGCAAGCCAGTACGGGGTTACATAACGCAACTTACTGCCATACTGCGCCGGTAAAACCCGTCAATGCACGCAGAAGTAGAAGTCAATCTGCTCATTGCCAATATGAGGCCCGAAATACAGCTCTGTATTGAACGGCATGAGATGCGCAACTCGTGGGACCTGCAAACTCAAGCTGTGGAGGCCGAACGACTCTTACAGGTCAAAAAAACTTTCAAGAACCTTCAGCGTCAAAGTATTTCGTACTGCCAGAGCTGACCTGTCTAAAAATAGTACCAGAGACAAAGAAACTCAAGTCACCCTCAAAAATCAGCGCCGCTGATACCATAGAAACGGCCGATATCCTGATGGTACTGAGCTTGTTCTAGAAATTGAATTATCGAATGAAAAGCAGACGCACCAAGAAAAAGTTACTGCAGCAACTAATCCGAACTCATCAGAAAAACAATAATTTCAGCAGGGGCAGCAATGACAAAGAAAATGAAAAGGTAGAACAGCGGAAAATAGTGCAACACAAAAAAAGAGAGGACAAAGATGGTAGTAAACCAAGGCGCCGAGGGCGTAGCGCAAAGTCAACTGAGCGCACACCAGGTAAAGATACTATGGCTGCAACTTCACAGAACATCACTTCCTGGACCACTGCTACAATCTTGGAAACGTCATATTGGAAACATAAGCGAGAAAATTGCGCTTCCCTCTCGAGATCCTCGTTTTTAAGCGTTTTTGCAAGTAACCACCCTCTCATCTTAAGGTACACCACGAGGAGATCCCAGCACAAGATTGCAGAGAGAAGGGCCGGTACTGGCTTCCATTCACGCTGCAGGGATACAAGTTGTGAGCTCTTATTGATAGCGATGCAAAGAAAACAATAATAGACAAAATAGACCTACAGTTAGCTAGCGCATCCAGCCGGATTTAAGTAACGATGCAAATAGCGAGTACATTACTCAAGGCGCGTCACTCATCTGAAGCTGCGTACCATATCCTCTAGCTAATTTTGCAATAACTTTTATTTTAATCTACATTTTTTAAATCTGCAAGACTGGCGTATTTTGTCAAAAAAATGCTATAATTTAGGAGGGTTTCAGTATTCATTATTTTGTACTTAAAAACGGTGTCAGCTTATAAACATATTACTAACCGTTAGTTTATCAAAATTTCTGGTATGTGAGCGCATTTAAAAAAGAGACAAGCGTTATAGTACATTGCAAATTTAGATTCTGAAGGTCAAAGTACGTCTAAAAAATCTTGGTGTTTCAAGGGACTTTGATTGGCGGCTTAATCCTTTTGTCCCATAGACTATCTAGAATATAAGATTTTTTTAAGCTGCTGAAAATCTACTGTTGTAAAATTAATGAAAAATAAATAATTGATATATATAAGTTACTTACAAATAAGTCGTCCGGCCATAGTACCCGGTCTCAAAAGCCCAGTTACCAAGTGAGTAGCACCACACACACAAATACACACACACGCACACACACGCACACAAACAAACAAAGGAAAACAAAACAGCAGCTCGATACAGAGAGAATACTACAGTCAGAAAGAAGCAGCTTGGAGTTTTATGGGATTAGCAATTTGGAGTAATAACAGACCATTCTTCAGGGTGCTTAGCAAAGCAAAAGAACGCAAAGACAGAAGAAAAATAGTTGTCGGGGACATTCAGTACTGTAGTTCTAATCAGATACGTTTTCTGACTTACTATAACTTCGTCCTCACCGTCTTTCTCTAAGCAACCGCTATTACCCCTCCTTAATCGTTCCTCTTCTCAACTAGCACAAAATAATACATTTTCCTTACAACTACTGTTTTATTTCAACAATAAAATTATGCAATTTTTTTTATTAAATATTGATGGAAACTTTGCAATTTTAGAAAAAAAAGTGAAAAGTTCATTTGTTAACAACTTTTTAAGAATTAAGATTGAAGAAAAATGTTTTAGAAGAATAATTTTGCCGTATAAACCTATCGCAACTAATCAAAGTAAGTCTCAAATTCTATTGATTGATTGTTAATGACCTGTTTCAAAAAATTTAACTCACAATGAAATGGGAGTTTTCTCTAATATCAAGGGTATGGAAAGGTTGTGAAATATCTCGCACAATTTATATACGATATTCGAAAAGATACATTTAAAAAATCGTGGTGGTTAGAAATTAATTATTTGTGACTTAAAATTTGCAGTTCTTTAAAATAATTGGATTATACACTTCAAATGAAAATTTTTTGGCACTACTTTTAAAGTATTGTGATGGGTTCCGGGATTAAAAACACACTGTGGTAGTCCATAAAAACTAGACGGATTTGGAAATTCGTATAAAACATTTTCAGAAAAATTTTAGAGTAAGGGGACAGTAAACCCTCTTATTAAACGATGTTTTATATTAAGGGATAATAAACGACAGCGTCAATAAGTAATAATATAATAATAAAAAATTTCATTAGGGTTAAAAGCATACTGCTCCTTGTAAATTCTTTTTATCTTCTTTCAATGCTGAGTTACTTTATGAATTATCACACAAAATTACACAAAAATAAATGTATTTAAAAGAAGTAAAGGCGTAATTACCTTTAAAATTTTTAAGACTACATACTATAAAATGATTTATAGATATAGATATAGATGCATGTATAACGTCTCATGCAGTAACATATTATACTAAAAGAAAGTGTTTGTTTGCATGTTCATAAAAATCTCTAAAAATACTAAACAACTGGATCTCTAAGTTGAAAAAAAGTTTAAGAACATTACAGACTATTAAAATTAGCCGTAACTTTAAAATAAAAGTTTTAATGGTACTTACAAAAAACCTAACTGTAAAAAAGCTCTGCCAGAGAGTTTTGTCACTCAAACACTAGAGGGCAAGGAGGTAGTATCCCAAAGTTTTTGTCCACTAAGTGACTCTCATAATTAATTTTACTAAGTCAGGTTTATAAAAAACATTCAATTGTTTGCTTTCATATAGTGTTGATCTATCAGAACTATGATAAATATACTATGTGCTTCCTAAATCCACGAGTATTATTGGGATGGTTAAGCCCTCGTAAATCTACCAAAGCTGCCCTCAGCAGATGGTCAATGCATTAAAAAACATAAAAAAGAAATAACAAACCAATATTTAAATTTAAAAGTTTCCGATAAAAATGCCCTATTAACTTTAATGTGTTGTGAACGGTCTTTTAAAAATAACGTTTACGAAGATCAAATGATATTCATTAAGTAATTCAAATTTACTTAGTTGAAATGGCCACACTATTACTACATACATTCACTGTTAATATTGCCGTTTACTGCACTAATCTACGGAAACGCACCTTCCGTACTTTCAAGGAGGTTCGGTAGTGTTAGCGGGGGGAAATCTCAGAGAGGCAAGGGAAGGGAGAGCGTCTGACAACGTTGTGAATTTTTTCGGCTGCTGGCACGTCGTCTCGTCTACTGTTGTTGTCGTCTACTGCTGTTGTCGTCGTCTACTGATGACAGTGTACTTATTTCTTCGGTTGAATTTTTTATAATTAAATTTTCAACTACAAAAGGAGTTTTTACTATTCATTACATTTCAAAGCGCGCGCCAAAAGCAGCGTTGCCAAGTCGTCTGCTGTGAGCACATTTTTTGCTGTTTTTTAATAGAAATTTGTGGTAGGGCTCTCTCAAACTTTGACAAACTATTATTTTGACAATATTCTTTCATTTAAAAAAAAAAAAAGCAAGTTCATTTAGCCGTTTTTTTTTTATGTGAAATTTAAGTGATTTCTCCATAAGCCTACATGTTAAAATATTGTTTTTTCAGGTCAATATATCTTGAAAACGGTGTGGTTAAACCCTTCAAAAATTTAGCTGTAATTTGATACTATTATCCCAAACAACATATCGAAATTTCAAAAATTTTCATCATAAAAAATTATCGCTACCGAACCTCCTTAATGATATTTGTACCTTAATCAAAAATAATTATAATTATTCAACAGTCATCTAACTTCCACATTTATTCAATGATGTTATACTGAATGATTGAGCTGTATATACTATTACGATTAAATGTAGTTTTGCATGTTGTGTATCTAGAAAATAGTAGTGGCACAGTATTTTAACATGTGTTACGATTCAATTTTGGTGTTAACAGATTCTAAAATTATATGTGCAAGACACTTTCACGGTAATTTAAATTTTTTGTTGGAAGCTAAAAATGGTGTATTGTAAAAAATATCAAATTTTAACTCGAACAAAATCGAGTATCTAAATTATTTATGAATAGAAAGTGGGCGAAGCCACGACAAATGATGTCACCACATCACCGGATACTATTATTTAATAAAAGCTGATCGAAACCACTTCTATTTCTGTGGAATCTCGCATGTGACGGTATATTAATGTTTGAAAATATTCTCGACGGCTACGTTAGGATTATTCTTCTTTTGAGTTAATGAGTTAAATAAATTATGTAGCAATGGTTTGATTTAATTTTTGAGGTATAAAAGTGTACATCATAAATGTTGAAGCTTGGTGCCAGTTTATCGTCAATCATAACAGTTCATATTCTATTATACCTCCCTACCAAAAAAAAGTTAATTAACTTTTTTTAAACCGCATTTTTTAGATCCTGCTGTGTGAATAAAAAAAGCAAAATTTTCTTATAATTATTTAATTTTTTAGATTCGTTACAAGTTGTCAAGCTAATTTTCTGAGTTTCAAGACCAATCTTACATATTCATAATTTTAATGAATAGTGTAGAGGAAAGTGAATCGTATTTTTTCGTAAAAGATGTCAAATCTAAAAATAGCAGGTAAGATAAAATGAAAACAAAAAATAGAAAAAAATGTGCCCACAAAACGGTCAAATAAAATAATTTCACTAAATATGCATAATTTTTAAAAATAATTATTGATCGTTATTGAACCTAATTGATAAATTCTATTTGAGTACATTGACTATNCTTTAGAGTGGTATAGCAAGCTTTACGGTTAATTTATCGACATTCCGCTTGAAGAAAAACATTGTATTTAATGTTACTAATGAAAACAAATCAAAAAAATTTTAATTTTTGTAAATTTTGACGTTTTGCCAGCAAAAGCTGTATCTTACAACTTAAAGAATTTCAAAAATCTCAGTTAATTTTGTATACTTTCTTTACTCACAAACGTCGTTGGATTTGTCATTAAAAAACACGAATTTAAAAAAAAAAAGAATGATCTAGCTCACTCTGAAGCCAAGATACAAGAAATTGGAATTTTCAGCAATAACGGACTGATAATTCTACATCACACTGGAAGCTGAAAAAAATCATGAAAGTCGCATTGTTACAGCCAGCGCGGCTTAGCGCTCCTATCAGCACCCCTCTTTTGCGACTAGGTGTCAGACCGGTTGCAGTGCGCATATGTCAAAACACGGGCTATAGCTGGCGTTTAAATTTCAAGGAATTGTTTTACGTAATTATACGATTACAAACGTAGTATTAAAGATTGATTATGCTTAATTAATAAATTAAATACGAAAAGTGACTATAGTAAGAAATATATATTTATTCAAATTTTCGTGTTCATTAAATTGTAGGTTTTTTTAATACATTAAAATTTTTTTTTTAATTATTAACTGTTACAACAACAATCACTTGTTTACAAACTTTTGGGTTGCATCGGTATCAATTTCCTCATCTATTCTATCAGGTATTTTGTATAGGGATGAAGGTATTTCCGATAAATCGTCGCTAATGCAATCTTCTTTATTATTCGAAATTTCAACGTGCTCGATATTAGAGTAATATTTTCCTGAAGAGTATTTATTTCTTTTTGTGCAAGCTTAACTATTTAAGTCTCAAATTAATTGTAAGGAAAGATTTTTTAAGAAAATCTATGAATAAAATGGCAACTTTTCTTTTAAGTGCCCACTGTATAAAGAAAAATCTTTATATTAGTGTATTAATTAATACAAACCTGAATATTTCATCTATTTGAAATAAGCAGGAGTCAGGATCTAAATCAGGAGGGGATAATTCAACAGGTACCAGGTCTCTAATAAAATTTTTCAAGTCACTTAATCCTTCTCCAGTTACACAACTAACAGAGAAGACCGATATGACATTTGACTCATTATTTTGCCTATCCTGGTGACTGTTATTATTGCTACTATTGTGAAGTAAAAAATTTTTATGGCAACCTTGAAAAGTAGAAATACTTTTTAATTCAGAAAGCGTTTCCTGGGGATTATAATATCCTAAGTCAACTTTGGTAAAAACAACAAAAAATGGTACATGAAGAGCCAAACACAGAGCAACGTGCTCCTGCACAACTTCATTAATTGGAGGAGCAACAACTAACATTACATAATGAGGTGAATATCCTAGTAAAAAAATAGTTCATTACCGTAATTAGGGAGCCAATAGATTATAAATTTTAAAATAATTTGAAGTATGGGAAGTCACTTATTTTACCTGTTAATCCAAGTATTGTTGTTCTTAGATATTTTCTGTGTCCTGCTAAATCTATGAATGTTACAACCTTAGAAGCATGTTCGCATATTTTTTCTGCTGTCGACATTTCAGCATAATTCAAAACGTGACCTTTGTTATCGAAGCCTATTATTTCGTGGGAAATGGAAGATGTTCTGCCAGACTTAATTTCATGCAAGTGCCGGAGCATATTCAATCTAGATCTCCCTCTTCCATTATCTAATTCGCCTTGGGTTAACACACCTAAGTATAATTTTCATGTGTTATTATGATTTTAAAAAGCTGATTGTACGTTGCGCATACAAAAAAAAGTATGTTTTATATTGTATATATTTATCGTTACCCTAGCTGAATACAATGGTAATAAACATGCAATCATAGAAATTTTCTTCTTAAAAGTGATTACCAAATTAACTGAGAAATAATAGAATGTGGTATTTTATCCATACGTCTTCATACCAAAGTCGGTGCCAAGCATGTTAAATTTTATTGAAATTCTTGCTAAGCTGCTTCAACGTAAGGGTTAATAAATTAAAAGTAAAAAAAAAAATTTTTTTTTTAAATTTAACTAGTTCAATTATTGGATCACTAGCTAAAAATTTCAGTTTGTCGTGACAGTGATCTAGTTATCGACGATTTCTCATTTAGTTTTGGATATCACAGTTGCGGTAATTATTGAATGTTACTTGGACTAGCTCCTATTTTGTTGCACACTTCATTTTTATACTCTCTTTAAGAGATGTATAGTTTTTTTTTTTTTTATTGTTCATCATCGCCCGTAGGCTCAGATATAAATTTTTCTTACACAAGAATAGTGATTTTCAGCCATCGGTGCACCTGAGTTATGACCAGATGTTTATACGCATATAAACATCTGGACCAACTCATAGTCACACCTACGATCACGATGTCGAAGCGAAAAAAAACAGTTAATCGACCCTCGAGAATCAAGAGCACAGGCGAAACGGCGAGACCTGAATGGTCACCAGACGGTCACCCATCCAAGTACTAACCACGAAGAATGCAGCTTAACCTCGGAAATCGACGGAACTGCAACTCTACCGTTGCGCCACCGCAAAGACGACTACATTTTTCCACGTATTAAAAGTATTATTAATATATACGTAATGAACATAATTTTTTTTAATCTTAAGAAAAAAGTGAAATTTCTTTTCACTGTACAAAAACCATTCATTTATGGCCAAAATACTAGATTGAATGTTACAACAATGGAAAAACAAAAGTTTAAGTTTCTCAACAAACATTATGCATATTATCGTTACAGATGGCGGCAAAGGTAATGATTATACACTGCAAGTTTTTTCTACTAACTGCTATTAACTCGTCAGAAAGTATAAAGTCAGTATACACGGAGGCAAAATTGGTACAGAAATTCGACGCAGGCCGTTTACTATTCAAAACAGAAGTAAAGAGACTTTCACTGCTTGGGAGGTACGCTTTTTCACGTTAGAAGACTAGTCTTCCAAACTTGTAGCACGAACAACTTTAACTTGTTGAGATATCCATCAAACTTTTGAGCAGATATACTGTCTCAATATACACAAAGTGAAATGTCACTTTGCACCTAGTAAATCTGGGTGCTTGGGTACCAAAGTAAGAAGTTATACTTCTATAAAATTATATGGCAAATAATATAATTATAAATATAAGTATACCTCGTAATAAACGATATTACATACAAAAGTGGTGCAATTATCGTTGGAATAAGTATGCCTACGTTAGTTGGGTGTGGTTTCAATAAATATTCTATATCTAATAATAGAACAATCATAAACAATATTTTATGGCACAATACAATGTAAACAATATGGCAGCTGGCCAGTACAAGACTGTGTTCTTTTATCAAATCTTCCGATGGTTTCAAAAAAACTTCCTAAGAAAATTAGAAATACCCTTATAAAAAAGCAGATTGTTTAACTGTACCTTTTTTCACATGTTTAATTTAAAGAATATTAAATTTAACATGCAACATTATGGAAAAATTACTTTGAATTGGATTTACAAGATCTGTTTAAAGCTCTCATTTTTGGGTTTGTATGAAAGATTACTACAGATGAATCTGTTTTATTTTTAAATGGATCGACATTTTTTTTTTCTTAATAACACAAGAAAGAAGAGGTCAAGTATGCGTAAGAGCGTGTACACAATTACATCCATATAAGAAAAATAATTTTCAGCGTTGCTGCATACGTTAGAGCTCCTCTCACCTCTCTGACCTTTTCTCTCGGTAACTATGTGAAGAACATCCTTAAGTTAAAAAATCGCCGTAATCAGGAATAGAAAAATTGTAAAAGAATAAATGCAATAAAAATCAATTATTGTTCTTATAAAGTAATAATTTTTTTTTCATTTTTGAAAACTTTGAATAGAAATAAAAAAATTATATAAACAACTAGTTATTTATTGTAAAACTGTAACAAACTGATACTGAGTAAATAAATACTTATGAATGTATAGGAAATATGCTGTGCTAAAATACCTCAATTTCTAAGTTATCGAAAAAAAAATTTAACCAAAAAAATAAGTTTATTGAATAAATTATTTATTTACTAATATAATGTATAATTAAACTAAACGAATAAATAAACAGTAAATAAAAATTTACATTAAAACCAAGTTTTGAAGTACAAGAAAACATGCAGTAATCGAATATGAAATATCGGGGCTGCAGAGTGGTAAGGGGCCTCAGCTAGCATGCAGTAGGTCAGGGGTTNGTGTATATATATATAAGTGGTGTGGTGCGGTGCGATGATGATGTTAGATGTTGGGTGGTGTAGGGGGACCGGAAGTGCGTCAAGAGGGGCGGGGTGAAGGGGGAGAATCAAGCAAAATCCACCACCGTTACACTTTATCTCAAGGTCATCAATCTGAAATCGTTGATTTACTCTGTGGGACAGAACGTACCTATAGAAGTATAACTTCAAGAAATAATAATAATAACGTATATTTTACCTAAAAATTTTTATATCCACTGATTTTTTTTCAAATTTAAATAATTTTTGACTTTTTGATTATACAACCATTTTTTCTTAATCTATCATAAAGTATAAGCATAGAAAAATTGAATTAATATTAATACAGAAAATACATCTTCATTATCATTCATTTTGTACGGAAAACAATTTTCTATTAACAAATTTTAAGACAGAACAAAAGTTTAAACTCAAATTAAGTAACCTTCATATTTCAATAGAAAAGAAAAGAAGATCTTTGTCTTCAGGTGGTCAATAAGGATACTGACCAGCTTTACTGTATAAACATTACGTAACTTAATTTACTGGTTTTTGACTAGTACCATATCATATCTTATCCATGTTAAATAACAGAATGAATAAACTTATAAGGAATGAAAATAAAAGCTAGCGTTGAAAAAGTAGTGCAAGGGGAAAAAGAATGTAGTTCAAGATTTAAAAATGGTTCAAAGATACTACATCTATTTAACAAGACGAAATAATTTTTTCTTATATTTATTAGAGTAGAAGTTCAAAAGAGTTGTGAGGCTAAGAGGCTCAAATAGAAAATTCAACCAAATTAAGTAACAAACTGTCTGTAATAGTTTCACTTTATAGTAAATGGTAGTAAGATGGACCGAGAAGGTGTTAAAGAGCATTGAGGGGTAAAAGCTGAAATAAATATTTTACCAAATTACATAATGGAGAAACTAAAATAGTTTGAACTAATTTTGAAGGGACCCTAGAAATAATGAGGGGGCTGGGGAGGGACGGAGTGGGGTAATCATGTATCCAACCCAATCACTATAACAGAGAAATTAAAAGAATTTCGCCTTAATTGAAGGGGGAGGGGTAAAAAAGAGGTTAAAAAGAGATAGAGGGGAGATGTAAGGAATAGCCCTTTTAAATCACTATATAATATAAGAAGCTATAGTTACTTTGGGACTATCTGATGTTTGCTCCAAAATTTTTAGTAAAAATATCAATTAAAATAATGTTAATCATAGAAAATACATCTTTATTACCTTCTATTTTATCTATTAAAAATTTACTTTAGAGGGAGCATTTTTCATTATTATTAATATATTTCAAGATTTAAAATTTTGATAAAGTTTGACACTTGAAAATCAACTACTTGTCCATAGTCAATTAAACGTCGAATTTAAAAGATGCAAGAGTAAAAATAAAAATCAAATTTACATAGAAACATGTTAAAATATTGTTTTTTCAGG
>NW_019379538.1:735974-776025 GCF_000648655.2 Copidosoma floridanum
GATCAGCCAACTAAATTTTGGATTACCTTTATATTTTAACACAGTTAAAAGTGACATGGTGAAATCACAATCAGAGAAAAAAACTACTCAAAATCATTTTATTTAAGATGAAGCGTTAAAGCATTAGAAACTTTACTTTACAGGACTCACCTATTAATAATACATCATTGATCAATAACTAAATTTTTTTTTTATTATTACTATTTACAAAATTTTTGTATCGAGAAAAATGCGAATAAAATCATAATCATTGAGGGAACTATTGAGTTTTAAATCCTCTTACGTGTTCCTAATATTATAAAATTTTAAAGTAACAAGCAATCTTTTAATAGAAAGTCTTTTTTAATGTAAAATATTTAAAAAGATCAAATTAACTTATCTTACATTAAAGAAAATGAGAATCTTATGAAGTGTAAAAGATCGAACTGCTTGCGCATTTTTCTGATACGAATTGTACTATTACCGATTCAAGTATGTATTTTGTTTTATTGTTTCCTTGATTACTACTTGCCCATTACATATAGTTGCTTGTTATGCTGTAATGTGCTGACTTAGAAAGGCTGCGTAAAATATAAGTAAGACCGCTTAGGCTACCTGCCGTTCTACGTAACAATCATAAACGAGAACACAACTGTAAATAGCGCGGTTGACGAGCGAAAGGATTGGAGTAAACATAAAGTATATTGATGTACATTGATGCAGTACTTGACTATCATGGTTGAATCCATCGAGGTGATCGTGGCACGAGAAATCGTAGCTTCAAGGCCCTATGTTGTAATTATGGACGTCGAAGGGTGCAGTGTCCTGTTGTTATAAAGGTCGCACAGCATGCACAGGTGAAAAAACCTGGGGCCATTCAGGCTGCTATCATCTCAACGATTTTTGTTTCTCTCAGTTGTGGGATAAATAACTTGATTGGCAAACCGACATTCCACTCATTTTTTCCAACTATCGAAAGTCGACAGGTCGTGAAGCTGCTCAAAGTGCATTGTGTGCGTGCGTTTATGTGTCTGAGGGGAAAGGGTGCAGGGAGAGAGAGACAGAGCGAGAGGTAGACTACGACGGCGGAGAGTTAGCAGATGCGAGTCAGTTAGTTGAGAGCGCTGAACGAGTATGTGCATAACCGAAATGATTTCCTAGTTTTATGAAAAATAATTTCAAAAGTAATCAATTGACATTATATGGTTATTTATGTCTTGCGTTCTCCCTTTCACTTTCTACTGTTTACATGATGTTTGTTTTAAAGTTTTTAGGATTATTTATGAATTAGGAGTCCATAACGTAACTCTTGCATCTTATAACAGATATACATAATTTTTAATAAAAAAATATTTATAACAATGACTGGAGAAAGAACAACTTATTATAGCTTAGATTATGCAACTCATTTCACAGTTGATGAAACTACTACTAAGTTGAAAGACTGGTCTTCCACCTTGCGACTGAAATGAAAAATTATTACTATTGAAATATTTATAAGAAATTTATGAATTTTTAGGATCACGTTATAAAACGAAACTAAAATTAATTAAATTATTCAAGCATAACATTGCAGTTAAAATAAATAGATAGTTCATTTTTTTACTTTGTATGTTGTGTATAAAACAACTCTCCTACTGAGTAGCTTTGAAATAAATAAGGTTCATACTTAAACAAACCATTTTTTTTGCATGATCAGGAATATGTTGCATACAAATCATATTTACAAATTTCGACATCATTTTTATACAAAACGAGATGGACAAAGCACGCATTAGTTTGTCGCTTTGTTAAATTCTTTAATTCATAAACTATTTAAATTATTATCACATCATGATTCTGTCTACAAAACTAGACAAAATTAAAATTTTAAAATCAATAATATTGTCTGGATCGTATCTTTTTCCCAATCTATGTTGCCATCTGTAATACTAAAAATATTATATATTTAAACAAATGTATTCAAGTCGATTCGAAATTGTATGAACAAAAATAAGTTGCGACATTTTTTAGCTTTCCCGTGCTTCCCCCCCCCCCCCCTTCTTGTCAATACTCCCTCAGCAACCCCTCAATTAACATCATTATATTCTGATTTTTAAGTGATTCTTGATCTAATTATATTTAGGTCAGCTCTCCCTCTACCATCATCAGTCTACCAAGCTATTTATATTTCTCTCAAATCAAATAATTAATTACAAATTTTTACGTGAACTCTGAAGATTCGTTGTTATCAACCTAATTACGATTTCGCTACCTCCTTCAAATTATATGTAAATCCTTTTTTTATATTATATGGTACTATATTATACAGTTATAAGGATTTTAAGCAAGTTTTTGCTCCCCCGCTACTACCTGTTTTTTTTAGCTCCCGCAGATCCCACTCAAATAACGTAGTTTTCTTTGATTGTATTGGATATTTTCGAAAGCTAAAAATTTGTGCTGGTACTTTATCACTCATTAACAAAAATTAATTTTTGTACTTGTAAAAATAAAGAAGTTACTTTACCCTCTTCTTTTCGTTGAGAGACACTATAGGTGGGATTCGTACATTTTTTTCTTTTGCATCCGAGGTGAGTAATATAATATTTTTATTACATTTTTTTGTTAAGTTGAACTTAATAATACAGTAAAAAAAATTTTTTTAAAAGATAAAGGCTTTGCTATAAGTTGAAGAAATAAAGTACAAAATCAGGCCAAACAAGCTCAAATTGGCACAGTAAGATATGCCCAGAGTGGCCACCAAACACGTCGCACACTGGGGCCAAACGAAAAAAAAATGTTCAAAACCACCTACAGCCCTCTATTATGAACCAATTTTGGATTTTTTTTTTTTGTAATCTTCAGATGATTTGCAACGATCACTCTTTGCCCGATTTTCTTTTTTCAATTTTACAAATTGGTAACCTAACCTCTAAAGTAGAAAAATCCCATTCTATGCCATAATTATGACTGTATTGTCAAGTTTAAATATAGAAAAAATTAATTAACCATGGTGAATGTGTTTATAAGCAATGTCAGTGGAAATCTAAGTTCGAAAAATGCTTTTCAGTATTTGGAGGTTATGTCGAACAAAAAAACCGTAAAAAATTGTTCAAAACCACCTACAGCCCTCTATTATGAACCAATTTTGGATCATCGAATGACAACAATACAGCCAGACGATTTTTTCGTAACCCTTCGTTAGCCTCAACANAATTTTACAAATTGGTAACCTAACCCCTAAAGTAGAAAAATCCCATTCTATGCCATAATTATGACTGTATTGTCAAGTTAAAATTTAGAAAAAATTAATTAACCACGGTAAATGTGTTCATAAGCAATGTCAGTAGAAATCTAAGATGAAAAATTTTTTTTCAGTAATTTAAGGGTATGTCAAATGAAATTACTAGTAGTTTAATTAGTGCATGCTATGTGATATGAACATAAAAATTTAAAAAAAAATTATTGTTTTTCATATCTCACTAGAATATCTCTTTGCCCGATTCCTTACAATGTTCATTTTTTAAAGGTAACCTAACTTTCAAAGTTGATAAATAATTTTCTGTGCTAATAATAACACTATTTTTTATACAGTTGTTTTATTAAAAAATTACAATAACAATTTACTAATCGCGCACACTACTTCGAATGAACTACAATTTTTCCGTTAAACTTACAAATACTTTACATATACAGCATTAATCTTCTTTTAATAATAAAACTTTTGCCTCTTTATCTATGCTTAACTTTATATTTTTCATCTTATAACGTAAGTTTGAGATATAGGTATCAGAGCTTAGTAACATTTTATGTATCAAATCAGTGTTTGTGGCGATTCTACTACACTTTTGAGTATGAAATTTTCTGTAATACTTAAGATCTTTATTTCAAGCTTCTTGAGACTCTTCTGACAGTTGGCCAATGGGGATCAGAAAAAAATTTTTAATTATTTGGGCACTGTGAAAGAGGAGCTGATGTACAGAAGACGGCATGTAATACCAGCTGTATAGTTTAATATACAAAGTAGCTGTCTCATTTTTTTACATTAATTGGGGCACTACTAGCTATTACTTGCAAGATTACAGCAAATCGTTGTAGCAGTTCCTTGTCAACGCCTGTTATTGTTGAGGCTAACGAAGGGTTACGAAAAAATCGTCTGGCTGTATTGTTGTCATTCGATGATCCAAAATTGGTTCATAATAGAGGGCTGTAGGTGGTTTTGAACAATTTTTTACGGTTTTTTTGTTCGACATAACCTCCAAATACTGAAAAGCATTTTTCGAACTTAGATTTCCACTGACATTGCTTATAAACACATTCACCATGGTTAATTAATTTTTTCTATATTTAAACTTGACAGTACAGTCATAATTATGGCATAGAATGGGATTTTTCTACTTTAGAGGTTAGGTTACCAATTTGTAAAATTAAAAAAAGAAACTCGGGCAAAGAGCGATCGTTGCAAATCATCTGAAGATTACAAAAAAAAAAAAAAAAAATCCAAAATTGGTTCATAATAGAGGGCTGTAGGTGGTTTTGAACATTTTTTTTTTCGTTTGGCCCCAGTGTGCGTCGTCCCCAGCACTTTTGGTTCTCATTTCTAAATCTCAAACATCCAAAAAAAATACGAACTCGAGGCTCTTAACCGTTGCTAAATACATGTGTATGCAGTGAAGGCACATAAAATAACAGTTTAAAATCAATTAGCAACTGCACAATTTTTGCATGCTAAACTGAAAATCAATCTGAGTGTACGGCATCCACATGACGTACTGCAGTCCTTTTTGCAAGCACAAAAAATTAGTTGTCAAATACTGGATGGACCAGTAAGTCGCGTCATCCTAATAAGAACTCAAGATTTCTTTTGACGTTTCTATCTCCAGTCTACAGGGTTTAGATTTTTGTCCTCTCTATGCAGCCAACTTTGTATTTGCTGATAAATTATTTTTAAATGTTGTGTTACCGTATCCCCGGTAGGGATAATATTGCCAAGCATAACTGTTTGATTTTTAAAAACAGCTATTAAATACATTTGGTATCGATATGTTTCAATCAATTAACTACTGCTTAGCTTTAGTTGATTGGATACCTGAAGCAGAGAGGAGGTTACATACTATGTAGCTGATACTGTATTACATCCTGTTACAGTATGCAATAACAAAATATTTTGTAAAACGTCCAGAACATGCTATCAGCTTTTTGAAGAATATAACCCTTTAGGCTTTTTCATACCAGCGGGTTTTAGTACTGAAACTTGTAAATTGGATGGTTATCAGAACTATGACAGTGATATCGGTATCCTCAAAAACTATTACTACCCTTTGACTATCATCTTCGCGATTTCTATATCTGTTATCACGACAGTTCGATCGCATCAGCTTTACACGTAATTAAATTAATACCAACCTCAGCCAGTTTACTAGACAACACTTAAATCGTTTGAGTTTGTTCTTTGTAGTAAGCAAGAATTTATCTTGAATTATTTTTAGCATCACATTTTCAGTCAAAAAAAAAATCTTAGCTAAAGCTGCATATTTGGCGCGTCAATTTCTCTCTGACTCTTCTGTAGTAACACTTTCGTAACTATCAAAAACTATTACACATTTTTTGCCATAATGGTTCGTAATATTGGTTGGTTGGTTAATATTTTTATTTCTAGGACACTTTTCAGCTTTCACCATATCAGAGACCTTTTTACTTTCAATTTTTTTTGCCCTAACCGCACGGTGTGCTAGTCTTTCGTGAGGGCCCCTTGCAAAGTTCCCCTCATACGACTCGATCATCCATCCTACTGGGTACTATGTACAGAGCGCAGCAATTGTCTTAAAAACACCCCAGCTGTTATCAAGTTTAATGGAAAGATGTTTTCCCAGAAACCAACTAAACTCGCTGTACCAACCTTCTTACAACCGATAGTGACTTTTACCTAAGGAGTTGGTCAGGTGTTGGCTTTCTTTAAAAAAGGAAGCCCCTGGAGGTCCAGACATTATAATAGTTTGTAATGTATTTCTTAAGTAATTCGCCATGACAAACAAAAAAACCTGCAAATGCGCAAGCAGCAGCTAATCAACGATCGTAAAAGTAAGTTAAGTTAAGGAAAACTATAAATTATACAAACAAAACTATATAATTAAAATTATATTAAGTTAAGTAAAGAATAACTATAAATTTTATAAACATTGTAAATGCGAGTCTGAAACTTTATAAAATATATCATTTGTAAAATAGATTATTTCCGGCTTTTCTAAATCTATTAAATCATTAGACGAAACATAATTTGGTTGTTGGTTAAATTAAATTTTTTAATTCAAAAGTTTTAAGATCCAAAGTTCTAATTGTTAGACACATAATTATTACTTTGATGAATAAATTGAATATCAAGGAAAGTTTAAATAGACAACGTAAGACAAAGACTTTTACAAGAACATGAGATAAAGAGACGAATTAAACCTGTTACTACTGAGCTACATTAGATATAAATTTAAACAGTAGGTTAACGCCAGCTCAGCGTACGATACATCAACACCAATTCATACATACCATTCAGTGAAACGTAACACCACAACGCCGAGTCAACGATTTAAAAGGAAAGTAGACTGTAACTAAGAGCAAAAAAGACCTTTGGGCCGATGGCTGGTTTCTGACTAACAAAAATTAAATTTATTTGTTTGTAGAACGAACCTACGAGTTTCACCCTTTATATAGAAGTTCGGACGTAACACCTCTTTCAGATAAACCTTTTTCCCGACTACATAATTTTATTAGAATTTGCTGCATTGTTTGATCGGTAAATATTTTAGACAAGAAACGTTTGTGAACGCTTAATAATCAGCACTGAAAATTGTGTAATTGATTAAAATAAATAAATTAAAAAATTCTTTAACTTATTCAGTGAAAAACTAACATTTTCCATGAAAATGTTTTGCTCGTAAATGAATAAATAATCAAAATTTTTTTGGAAAACTAAATGATAAATAGCAAAATATAATATTTATCACAGTAAACTACATCAAATTTATTGACACTTACTTGCATGCACAAAAAATAATTTTAAAGTAAAATAATATGTAACATCAAAAGCTGTCCGAAGCTAGCTCACTGTGATGCCACACAACATATTTAAAGTAACTATTTTACTGTTTAAACGTACTGTGATAAATAACCCTTACAAATAGAGAATACAAATTTTTGAAACATTACCGAATCATAAACTCCTTGATAAAGAAGAGTATTTTTATTGAGTTATTACAAAAATTTTCTATGAATTATTTTTAGTATCAACAATATATTATCTTTATATAGTTATTGTAACAAAAAACTTCAATATTATATTTAAACAAAATAAAAAATTGCTGAGAAAAACACGTGGATCAAACAAGCGTAGTGACGGACACCCTGGGCCCCAGGTGCCTCAGAGGCCGTCGTCGACTCGTTAACTATATTCAGCGACCTTCAAAACCCCCGAGTAAATATCTGTATTGGTTGTTTTATAAATAAGAAGCAAAACTCTAGAAGACGATGTGTTTGACAACCATCCTGGGCCCAAAGTATTTCAGAAGCTGTCGCCGACTGCCTAATTGTATTTAGAGACCCTCACAACTCTGGAGTAACAAAATTAGACTGATTCATGTTATAATTTACCAAGTTATATGATTGTTATTTAACGTAAATGTCCTTATTATGACCATATATTTTATCATACTTGTATCTTTAATTTTTCTTTTTTAATTGTAAGCTGTAATAGGAGAAATTTTGGTATTTTCTGGTGCGGTTTAAATTTACTATTATTTTTCTAATTTTTAAACGTGGTTCTTAATTGTTAAATTACTTTGTTTTATAAAAAGATTACAAGGCTAAAATGTACATAATTATGAAACATTGTACCTGTTGTTTTATATTATGTCCCTATTTATGAAACTTTTTTTAAACGTAAATTTAGTACAATATTCTAAGATAATTAAAACTTTTTCACTTGCGTAACACTATTGTATTTAACAGAAATAATTATAACGTTTATTTGTTCACTAAAATTATGTAAATTACTCACTGAAGTTTAATACCATAATATAGACAGTTCAAAAGAAAGGTTATGTATGACTTTATCTCTATTTAGAAAATTATCTTTATAATTGGTCGTTTATTGTATGTAAAATAAAATTTTTCGTGTAAATTCGTTAAGATAAATAAAATATACAACTACCACAATTTTTTTTATAAAATATAATGCGTAAAAAATACATAAATTTTCATGTTACATGAGTAGGGATACGTTCCACAAATAGGGGTATTTATCTTATTACCTCCTAAAGTTGCTTTTCAAAAATCAATATTTCTATTGCAAAAAGAATTTATTAAAAATTACATCCATAACTATCTTGACAAAGATTCCAAAAAGCATTCCAAGTTGAATCCAAAAAATCCCATTGTAATCCATCTTACTGCGCCATTTTAAGCTAGCTCAGCGCTTATTTTTTTAACTGTATGTATACTATGTTTTCGAAATTCCTCACCTTAACATCAGAAGTTCTGGCGTATTCTTACATAGTGTTGGAATAAACTGCACTTAAGATGAGTGACTACACATTTTTTCATTTCTGCATTTTGCTCCAGGTTGAATAAATAAAATAAGTACTAACAAACTTTGTGAAAAAGGGAGAAACATTCTTTATTTTTTAATATCTAACGTTTCGTCGAACCTCGTCGACCTCTTCAAAGACTGTTACAAGAAGCACCTCCTCGACCACTTCATGATGATAACAGTCTTTGAAGAGGTCGACGAAGTTCGACAAAATGTCAAATATTAAAAAATAGATAATGTTTCCCACCTTTTCACAAAGTTTGTTTTTACTTATTTCGTAATAATCAATACACATTTAATTATTTTATCTGTTATTTATAAATTAATTTACTATCGTTTTTGAAGCGAAGCTTCTTGTATAGAGCCCTCACTAGACAAAAGTAGGGGAAAGAGTCACATTTTTTCTTGTCCCCTTAGTATCTGATCATCTCCCCACCACCACATGCTCTCTCTACAGCGAGTAGTATTTATTTGGAGTTTGACACGTTGAGCTTACCCCGGGCTCGAGGATGACGGAGGTACGAAGCAGGCGAACACAATGATGATACAGCGAGTACAAAAAATATAGATTTATTTAATACAATAGTGGATGCTAGTAGGTATACTGGAAGGGTTCTGGCTCACCTAGGGGGAAGCCCCATACGCTCGCGCTGTAGCTCCCCCCTCCAAATGGAAGGCTGTCACCGCTCCACGTGGAGATGGAGTGCCACGAGAAGCACACATGTATACGCACGTGTGTGTAAGAGCATGCAGGTCAGCCATGCTATTGCACGAGCTTATCCGCGCTCCCCCTTCTTCTAGTGTCACATTGTTCCCCAGACTAGCTTAAGGATGGGCCCCTTTGACCACTTACCTACACGCATGAAAATGTGCACATGTGTGCGAGCATGTAACTATGTGCTTTCGCGGGTGCTAGTATTTTCCGAGTGATCTTATATGTAGACATCAGTGAAATAGAACGAGTAAGTAAATAAAGTTAAATATTTTGTGTAAGGGCATTTTTTACCTGTGATAATATGATTTTTACTAAAAAATGTAAATGAATATTTTTTTTGACAATAATACGTGGTATTTATGGCTTACGCGTTTTAGACGCAGTACCTTGACAATGAATAGAGCAAACTAATAAATTTAAGGTTCGAGACTGTTAAGATGATTTGTAAATGGATTTCAATAATAAAAAAAATTTGAATTTAACACATATATTTGTAGTGGCTTCAATAAGTACAACAAAATTTTTTACAGTCCTAGCAAGGACCGATTATTGATTTTTTTCTCTCCCAACGAATTTTTTCGAACCTGCACTAAGTCTAGCTGCTGCTTCTGCGGCTAAGGTTGGATACGACTACTACTGATACCACTAGTGTAAAAAAAAAAAAGTTTTGAAATGGTTTACTAGGTAAAGCTGTTTTGAAATAGAGTAATAAGAAATTTCAGAGAAAGTCTTTTTGTACAGTGGTAAAAAAAAATATCATGCACTACTACTCAATATCTGTATTTGACCACACTTTAAGTTTATTACTCACTAAGGTAAATTTTATGATAGCAGATGTGTCATGCAGGATTATATTCTTTTAATGTATTTAAACAATTTACCAATTCAGAAGATAAATCTTCTGTTCTCAACACTATACATTAAAAGTTCACAGCACCGCAAATTAGTGTATGTGTTTTTCTTAAAGAATAAAATAACGTGTAATGGATTTTCATTACTTTAAGCTTTAAAGTAGAAGTCATATGGTTTCCACGTATTCCTGTCAGTAATAAATCCTGGATCCACACTATTAACTCGTTTAACTAGAATGTCCCACAATTGAAAAAATCGATAATAATTTTTCCACATTAGAATTTCCACGATGAAGTTTTCTTTCACACGCTTGAAAAGAAACAGTCGGCGATGTCTTGACCTTAATAATGTATCAAATCTAGAATTCACTACTGGTAAACTCGCACTCTCGATAAAGGGTGAAGGAGCATCGTTAGACACGACTGCTTCCTCGCTCAAAGTCATCTTAACGGCTGCAGCTTTTTCTAGAAGTTCTTTTTACAAACAAAAATTTCAAGCCAGTTGAGAGTTGCATGTTCTAACTATAAACATAAAATACAAACGTGAATGTACGTTTTTAAGCTCTTATCTACAGTAGACTTGCTTATAAAATTACAACATAAGGCTTTTGCTGGTATTCAATATGTCTCAATAATAAGAGAGGAAAAGTGTTACGTAGAATTCAATTTTAAACATGTTTATGCTGAAATAAAAAGCGGGTACGTGCTTTGATATGTAAAATAATATTTACATATTAATGCATAAATAAGGTGTTCATACTGTATTATGCGCTTGCCTATTTAGAGAGGAGTCTCTTTTTCGGTCGAGTGAGACTTGACAGATGAAGCGATGAGAGCTAAGTCAATATACTGTATAAAAAAGTGACCCGTTACCGTGGCTTAATTGTAAAGGTATGGGTGTGAATAAAAGTGTATATGTCTGCTATTAGCAACGAAAAAGCAAGTAATAGATCTTTTTACACAAGGAACGCTCTGCCCAAGCATATTAGCTTATATACGCATACTTCTTCATGTGTGATATCTAAATTTCACACTCTTATTAAATTTTCTTTGAGTGTGCATTAGCTTAACTATAAAGGCATAAGCTAATGGTCTTGTAGAAAATTTTTACTTGTCTAAAGACAGAATTTTTGATTTCTTTCTTCGCGTCTGTACATATTTTTAGCACGAGTATGATTTTAGCGCGTTGCCCAGATATCAGCATCTTACCTGAAGCAAATGAGCAAAGCGGCTTCAGAGGATTGGGATAAAAAATCAACACTTATATACATTTTCTGTGACCACTTTTTTGATACACATAAAATTATTTCACTTCTTTGATGCGGTGGTGAAAAATCTGGTTGACTGTATTCGACAACTTTACTTAATATTATAAGAATCGGTTCTCCCAACAAATTTTCCCGAACCTGTACTGAGTCCGGCTGCTGTTTCTTCAGCTGAGATTTTTTACTATTTTTTTATTTTAAATTTCTATAAATCAACTTTATATCAAGGATAGCTTATCTGTTAAGCCTTATTCTTATTCCATATACTTTTTTTTACAGCTGCAGCATTCTTTACAGCACAATAGGCTGATTTAAATGTGTGATTTGTACATTTGACATGGGTCATGTTAAATTGTTTTAGTGACAAATATTCTTGAAAATTGTGAATAAACCTAAGAACCCACGTAATAAAATTTCAATCTTGAAAAAGTTATGATCATGTTTATTGATGCCAAGTTAAGCCAAACTTGGGCAATGCGAAAATGACACGGATTGTACAATTAATTGCACTCATGGCATAAGTTCGGCTTGACGAGGCATTTATTTTTTTTTTTTTTTACTTAGAAATGATCGGGTCCATGGCATAACTTTACTTAAACTTGGCGACTTTTTCTTTCTTTACAAAATCTTGCTCATGGCACAACTTGTGCTTAACTTGGTAAATTTTTATTCTTAATTAAATAATGCATATGGCACAACTTGTATTAAACATTGCATATTTTTTAATAACAACATACAACGAATAACAATGTTAAGTACACAATGTTTTTTTTTTTAATTGCGCTTTTGATTCTCTAATAAATCAACTAATAATAAATTGTAATTTCAATAATTTTTTTCTTTTGAGACTTTTTTCTTCGTTACTATCAGAGTCACTTTCAATTTTCTTTTTACTTGAGTTCTTTTTTTAAAAATTCATCACTTTCTTTCGATTTCCACTATCACTATAATCATCTAATTTTCTTTACAAAATAACCATATTTAAGTCGTCATTGTCACTGCCATGAACAATTGATTTAGCTTCAAATCTATAAGTATTAATCTCATTCTCTTCAGCATTCTTGGTTTTGTTTTTTGTGATCAATTCTTTGTGTTCCCTTTTTGATTGTCTCAGCATCGCACACATGTTTGTTAATAAATCCCTTTACTCCTTGTGGTTTAGTTTTTACTTACTTGTTGCTTCATTTTTGTTGACAAATCCTGAAAAATTATACATGTATTAATATATTTACTAATCCACAACTGCACTACAAATAAATTAAAATAATCGTTATAAATAAAATAAAATTGTATCTTCTACAGCTTTATAAACGTTATCCAGTATTGGTTTGTATCCATTTTTTCCAGTGACAGAACTAATTTTTAGTTTGTCTTCTCCCATATCTCATTTCATTAGTTTTCGAACTAATTCTTTCGTGCTTTTCTTGTGACTCTTTCGTAAGACATCAACTTTGTACCCATCCGAAAATACTCCTGAGTCTTCTTTTAATTCTTGTTAAAAAATTTTTTATCATTAAAAGTAAGACTTTAAATAAATTATCTATGTATAAAAACTATTATACCAAAATTTACCATACTTTTCATAGATTTCATTTCAGATCTTGGTCCATCAAAACTTGTAGTTGTTCTTATGAATGATTCCTCAGACTCTATACTTGATTTATTCTAATTTAAAAACATCAAGTTTTTATTATTGTAAATTTAAAAATTGACTTAAACTATTTTGTTATTTTATACCTCATATACATCGTAGCTTTGAGTCTTTAATAGTTGAACCAATATTTACTTTTTTAACGTAGTGAAAGTCAATGAAATGATGTACAAATTAACTTAGGTTGAGGTGATTTAGAGCAAATACAATAAGAGAATTTTTTATGAGCCTTTTCCAGTGTTATAATTTTGTAACTTTTGTTGCTACTGTTACTGTGATTTCTTCTTACTTGGCCTAGTCGCGGGGGCCACCCACTCACCACCTATGTGTGGTGGTGTATTGCCACACCCATCTCTAAACCTTTTTCCTCGCCTCCTACCTGAATCCATGGGCACAGTGTAAGTATCTCCGGTGGAACACCTTGCCAGTTAAGCTGACACTCTCTGCACCGATGGTGCATCGGGTCCACTCACCACTGTGTAGCCTTTCCCCGGAGAAGACTCCATTATTCCAGGACGTCCACTCCTCGCCGGTTAAGCCGGCGCTCTCTGCCGAAGCATCGGATCCAGGCTAATTAGCATCCCCGGAGAAGCCCCGTTGTTTCAGGGGCCACTCCTCGCCGGTAAGGCCAGCGATCCCTGCCCGACGCCTGGCATCGGGTCCGCTAATCCCTACCTATAGCCCTAACACTGTTTCGCATTTACCCAGGCCCGAAGACCTGTGGGGCAAGGAAAAAACCCTGGAATTACTCTGAAGGAAAATTCCACGGAAAAACCCGCCCCGAAACAGCCGGGGTTTCATAGGAACTTTTCCCGATGAAAACAGTTTTTGAAAAAATCTGCATTCACCCGGAATCGAACCCACGACCCCTAGAACTGCGTTGTATCAGTAACAAGCACACTTACCACTGAGCCAACGCCGCTCCTGATTTCTTCTTTTACCCTCATCTTTATCATCGTCATCATCATCGGTTAGTTTTTGCGAGGATTCTTCGCTATCTGAAACACTCGTTTCGAATTCAGCAAACTCGTTACCTGCAGTTCCTCTAAACCATAAAAAAATAAAAATTTTATGAAGTAAAACAAAAATAAAGATGTGGAAAAAAACATAAGGTACAAAATTATTTTACCTGGAATCGATTTTTGTTTGCTTCTCAACAGTCTCTTTTCTTACAGGTATTTTAGGATTTTCTTTATTTTTTCTAATCAATAAACTGAATTTAATATTAATGTTAAATTAAATTCGAAGATTCATTGATTATTAATTAAAAACTTTTTTTACTAAGAAATGATTTTTGCTGGCTTTGCAACAGTCTCTTTCCTCGCAGATGTTTCATGGTTTTCTGTGGTATCTCTAAAAAATAAAAATACAACAATAATTTTAAAAAGCTTGAGACGTGTAAATTATTAATCAAACCTTTTTTTACCTTAGTCGATTTTTGCTCGCTTTGGAACAGTCTCTTTTCTTCGAGTAGATCCAACTTTTTCTGTTGTTTCTCTAAACAAAACCAAAAAATTAACATTTATTATAACAAAATCAGGATGTATAAATTACCAATTATAAAATCGAAAAATTCTTTACCTTGAGTCAAATTTTTCAAAAATAGTTTTTTTGTTGATAATATTGTTAGATTTTTTCAAAGTAACTTCCTTTTTTTGATATTGATTTCTCTCGTTCAGGTGTTATATTATAACCTCACCCTCAATAGAGACAGAAAGAGATTCAAGCCATTCTTCTTTTTCTGTTGTAAAATCATTTAATGATTACATACAGTATTAAAATGATAAGATTTTTTAATTAGTAAACTTTTTTTCTCCTCCCAATCAAAATTTCACTAT
Source organism: Copidosoma floridanum (assembly GCF_000648655.2). Next base: position 750,831 of record NW_019379538.1, read on the forward strand.
TTAAAAACTAAAGAAACTATCACAACTAAGACATTTTCAAACGGGAAAGTCTCGTAAAAATTTAAAATTCACCGAGATAGACATATGTAGATGTAGATATTTATTGAGCTAAGGGGTAGGGCCCCATCTGGCCATTTATACATAACAATTTATGTTAAAAAGAAGACAGAAAAAAAGTACAATAATGCGTACAGAGTAGGTTGGTAATTAGTTGAGTTTTATATTTCGTAATTTCAGTGTAATTGGTGGATACGAGGTTATGGGCAAGGTTAGGCATCTTTCCATTTGTCCATTTGTGGTGTGAAGTTAGAGGCTAACTCTCGTAAGGCCGCAATATTTAGTAGTGGTGATTGTCTGTGGGACATTTGGACATGAGGCACTATTACAAATAAGTTTGAACGGTGTTTTCGTGTCCGGTTTGGGTCTCCCATTAATTCTTATCACGTTTCATCAATTCTACGTGAACTAGCTTTTTATAATTATTGATCTCGTCAATTTCAAATGTTGGTGGAGGCAGGCCATTCAAGAGAGTCGATGGTTTTACCACAAATGAGTTTTCCAGGGATACTGTTGAGCATTTCTCTGGGTAGAAAATTTGCGGTCGGCATCTAGCAGAGTGGCGTAAGCTCAAGTCTTGGACACGTGTAAAGCGTTTGGCGATGTGTTCTGGGTTGCTGTTTGCCAACAGAGTGTAAACCATTCCCGCTACAAGATATTCACGTCTCTTTTTTGGTGTGAGTCAGCCCAACTCGAGACGATGAAATATGATGTGGACACCGTATGGTATGTGGTCCACAACAAAGCGCACACAGGTATTTAGGAGGCGCTGAAGACGCAGCTCTCGTGTGTTGTCAAGACCATGGTAAACCGCAGAGGCGTAATCCAAACGTGAGAAAATAAGAGCCTTCACTAGATGCTTGCGCAGATCCCTGGTAAGCGCACCTCGCTGAGAGCGGAGAGCACGGAGAACGCGTCGTATTTTTGTTGTAATGTGGTTTATATGTGCGGTCCAGGAAAGATCATGTGATAGCCATACGCCCAGGGTCCGCACAACTTCCTCGAATTCAATGACGTGTCCCATCACAACCGCAGCAGGGAGATGGGCTCGGTCTAAGCGGGAGACGAAGGTATGGTTGCCCGTGACCATCGCTTTTATTTTTGGCGGATTGAAGCAAAGGCCATTCCGTTCAGCCTAGTCAGCCATTTATTCTATGCCAGAGTTGGTTTTTGCTATTGCCTCGGAGATACGTACACACGGTACTGAACAATAAATTTGAATGTAATCAGCGAAGATTGTATATCTGCTATGTTTCAGGATTTGGGGCAGATCACGAACAAAGATCGAGAAAGAGAGAGAGAGAGAGAAAGAGAGATGTTTCGCGCTTCCATGCAAAGCTAATAGGACTCACAACATAATAAAAAAAAAGAAAAAGAAGAGATGTAACGTCCACATGCATTACAAACACACTGAGGAATTACTCAGACATTCAGCGCATCACGGTCGTTTGCTATTATAGCTTGCCTTATTTAAAAACTTACGGTGAATATAATTTTTAAAATTCTAAAAAATATGGTAAAAATTTAATTATTTATAAGAATCCAAAATCACGAAATTATTAACTCGATAAAATATTGTTCAAACTTTAAATTCGCGTAGTTATACATTTTTTTCTCAATTACCGCTTGTTTTTAGTAGATTAGCCGGGTACCGGCGATTTTCCCATTTCATTGCAAAATCTCCTTTCACTGTTTTTACATATTTTATCGGCAATTTATTTATTTCTCACGATTCTCTCCACAAAATTAAAGCAAATATCGTGCGCAAGAAAATTTGTTGAGCTTAACCTTCGAAGCGATTGAAAAATCAATACATGAAGCAGGAGACAAATGCAAGTCGATTTCACATGAGCATGCTGAATGTATCTGTATATAATACCATAAGCACGAAAACAACAATCGACAGTATATTTTAGCGAGAGAAAACTTTCTTTATAATTTACTCATGTAGTATGAAAACTTAACTTTACTTTTTATATCAAACATACTAAATTTTATTACTCGACTATGCCTTGACGGAAGTGCAAATTACGACATTCTTCGTTATGAAATAAACACAGAATTTTTCAAAAAATGATCATTTAAGCGAAAGTTACAGCAGAAGTTCAAGGAATACTGATTCATCTAGTGGTGATAAAAGCCAAACATCGATTTCAGAGAATGATTATTTTCATGAGAGCGATGCCGACGGTAAAAAAAATTTTTTTTCTATCCCTCCGCCGAAAGATAGACTTTTCTAACCCATTTCAGTGGAGAGGTAAATAATAGCATTTGCTGCTCTTAGGCAAGTATTCAAACATCCTCCGCAATATCACCCGTAAAAAAAATCGTCCTTTCTCCACTATTTGCGTAATATACTAATTTTTCAAATTTGCTTTATAAATCGATTATTATTAAGTACGTGCATTTTCGCGCATTGATGAAACCGCACATGGACTAAGCTGTGCTAAGGTTAGATACGTCAGCGGCAAACTGAATTTAAGTTGGCAGCAAAAATGTATAACTTAAGGAATCTGGATGAGACAACTCAACGTTGAGAGCCACTTTCAACTTCAGACGTGCGGCTATTCCAATTCTTATGCAACTTCGTGGGTCGTGCCGCACTGTTGTCACTATCCTAAATCACGGAGCAACCTTCAATGATAAATTTTTGCTTTTCGCAGCTGCACTGCTAAATGCACGATTCCGCATTCCATGACGCTTTGCCGCTAATGCTGCATCTAACCTCGGTTACGAAATTACCGCTTCCCAAGTCCGCACGAGACGATCGAGCTCTCATCATTAAACTTTCAAACGATGAAAATTTATTTTTAGTAGTTATTTTTCAGTGATCTTAATAAAAATGGTGTTACTAAATAAAATAAAAGTAAAACAATATAAATAGTGTTTTTCAATTGAACAGAAAACAGTTCGATCGATGAAAATGAAAGAACAGATGTCGATATTGATGACGATCATTATTTTGATGCGAACAGAAGCAACTCTGATGGAGAGTATATTGATAGTAAGGAATACAATTTTTTTTGGTAAATTCTTATTCTTTGATAATTTATATACTCTTGATATTAGTACTTAAAAAACGTGCGAACACATCGAATAAAGACGACAATTATTCTGATGAAAACGTAACCAGCAAAGAGGGAAGCTATTCATCGAACTCGTCTGGTCGCGAATCAACTGAACACAGCGATGAATCTGAGTCGGATGAGGAGGATGATTTCGGGAACGCCGATGAATCTCTATGCATAGGATCTCCTCTTACAATTGGTGAAAACGTATTAGCTATTTTTACTCTTGCTACTCGATTTTCGATTACTAGAGTCCTTTTGAGTAATATCTTGTCACTCATCGAATTGCACTAAATACGTCCAAATAATTGCATCAAAACGCTGTACAAATTCAAAAAGTTTTTTTCCAAAATCGACATTCCTGTTGTGCGACATTTTTATTGTTCTGAATGTTTTTCTGAAGTGGAAAATAATTACTGCGATGAGTGTGACAGAGACAGGAACTCAAAATATTTTATCGAAATCCCTATACTACATCAACTAGCTTCCATGTTCAAAAGAGACGATTTTAAAGAACTTTTGAATCATCGATTCATGCGTATTAAAAAAAATCAGACTAACTACGAAGATATTTACGATGGTTCTATTTACAAGTCTTTGCCTTAAAATTATACGCAAAATCATAATAATATTACTTTTTCATGGAACTCAGATGGAGTACCTTTGTTTAAGTCGTCAAAAATTAGTATCTGGATATTTTATCTAACAATTAATGAATTATCTTCAGAAATACGATTAAAAAAAAAATTGTATATTAGCAGGTTTATGGTTTGGCGAAACAAAACCAAACGTTGACACATTTTTATCAGTTTTTAAAAGTGATTTGGAAAATCAAACGAAGGTGTTTATTTCCAAACTGTAAATGATATTATTACAGTTAGGGGCACGATCATTAGTGGGACTTGTGATCTTCAAGCTAAAGCTTTATTTATCATTTATGAATATTCAGCAGTACAATGGAAGAAACGGCTGTTCTAATTGTGAAATCGAAATCAAAAGAATTGATAATCATCAAATTTACCCGTTCATAGATCGCTTTACTATAAGAACATCATATAAACAAAAATTTATGCTAAACAAGCTATTGAAATGGAGGGCCCTACTCCATTCAGTTTAATAGTACTAAATTACGTCGAATTAACTGCTATTGACTTAATGCACTGTGTTAATCTCGGCGTAATGAAAAAGCTCATGTCATTTTGGTTCGACGCAGACAGTTGTACTCATCCATCCTTGCTATTTCGTACCGTTAATATCATTAATAATAGACTGAATAGTATAACTCCATCTTAATTTATCGATAGATTGCCAAGAAAAGTTTCTGATTATAAGTATTGGAAAGCCCATGAGTTAAAACTTTTTTTGTACATTTATAGTTTACTAATCTTAAAAGATGTAATGGACAAAAGATATTTTGAGCATCATATACTCTTAGTTCATGCACTAACTCTTTTGAATTTTTTAAGCATTGAAAAAGAAGTGATTAAATTATTGAGACGTTTATTAGACGAGTACGTAAAAAGGTATGAGATTTTATATGGTACAAAGTATATGGTTTGTAATTTGCATCTTTTACTTCACTAACCTAATGATGTAAAAAAATTTGGTCCACTGTGGGTAATGTCATGCTCAAAATATGAAAATTTTAATAGAGATATTAAACAATACGTACATGGCTCAAATAATCCAGAATTACAAATTTGTTATGCCGTTAAAACATTTGTATGCTTCACTGAAATCAAAGAAAATTAATTAGAGTCGAAAATCTAGTCTACTATTTTTGTAATAAAATAGAAAAATTAGGTACTCGCAGAAAAAAATTAAAACCAATCGATGAAAAAACTTTTATAGTCGGTATTAGTAAAAAATACAAATACTCACCAGATTCAATGGATATCTTTCGTAAAAACAACATGAATTTCGATTTATCCAAGTGTCACGTTTTTCAGAGGCTTTATAATAGAAGTATTTACTATGAATCACAAGAACACTCGATGAAAAAAATAACAAAACTCCTCTTATGTTCAATTTACAAAAAATAACATCAGGTTCTAATAAAAAATAAGTTCCATTCATTGCTTCTTGTGAGTATGTGCATCTCAATGTATGTTCAATTGCGAGGGTTGTAACAATGATTGTAAAAATTATGCTTTTTTCAAGAATATACAGACACGAAACCATTTAATTGTAACATAATCAATGAGTACGTTCTAACAATTTCCATATGTAATAAGACAAATAATTTGATTTGAATCAGTGTAAATGACACTTTAAATGTTTGTTATAACATCAACGTTGATAATAATACTTTAGTAATCATGTTATGTGATGATAAAGAAATCGAATGACAAAATTTTGTTAAAATTAATTTCATTGTAATAAAACATTATTTTTACCGAGTTTAACACGAGTTATAACATGAGCACGATTTAAAAAAAAATTTTTTTTGGATAGTACAGCTCAAGCTATGCCATGGGCACAATTTTATAAACAAAAAAAATATGCTAAGTTCAGCACAAGCTGTGCCATGAGCAAGATTTTGTAAAGAAAAAAAAAATTGCCAAGTTTAACCTAAGTTGTACCATGGACCTGATTACTTTTAAATAAAAAAAAAAAAAAAAAAAAAAAAATCCCTCGTTAAGCCAAACTTATCCAATAAGTGCAATGAATTGTAAAATCCGTGGCATTTTCGCATTTCCAAAGTTTGGCTTATGTTAGCATCAATAAACATGATGATAACTTTTTCAAGATTACAATTTTATTACGCTGGAGGAAGAATATGGTCCTTAACTTTTTATTTATTATACATTGGATTTTATGAATCATATACCTATTGAGGAGCAGTTGACGAAGCCATTTCGTTTTTTCAAGTCCCTCAATATAAATTACGTCATCCGCTTCAATAATAGACTGAAAAGTGACAATTCAATTTTCAAAGGGCACTTCTCTAGAGTCGCAAAGGAGACCATGGTAATTACATTTTAACTATCGATTTTCACGTTTATTTTCAGGCCTTGGCTGACCCTAGGGGTGGGGGGGGCTTGAAAAGAATTACTGTTGGTGTAGAATCTTTTTCTTCTAAAGATAGCATTGCTACCTCTTTAAAAATGAATTCGTTAAATATAGTCTTGAAGCATTCAATATGCATCACCTAGTTACCCATCATTAAGCTAGTACAACTAACAGCCAACTAATATTAATGTTTACTGACAACCTCTTTTTATAGCCTATACGTGTAACATAGTTTTTTATTGCACCGCCACGAGGTAGCGCTTTTATCTACATAACCAAATAGCTTAAAACATATGTCAAAGCACCGTAGGAATCATTTGCAGAAGTTATCAATCGGTGTCCGCATCATGGAGCGACTTTCTGATAGTCCTGCTAATACTGATTGTAGAAAATTTTGTAATTTTTTTTGTGAAATAGTGCGAGTAGAACATTAACGACTGTTGAATAGTGAAAATATAACAAAAATTTAAGATATAGTTGAAAATAGTGTGATAGTGCTTGAAAGCATTAAAAACTTTCAGCATTCTGTGAAATTGTCATCGCACATTAAGCAAAAATTATTAAATACTGAGTGTCTAATATCAACTTTTTAGAAACATTTTTTTTTTTTAATTGTAAATTTAAGGATATGGTCTTGCTACTACATCAAGCCATAATGACGATGATGCTGCTGTGGTGTGGAAAAATAAAAATCAGGCTATGAATGATAGTTCATGCATAGAACTACCCCGTTCTATGATTAAAAAAAAAGCTTGCGTTGATGTTAAGAATTTCGATCACCAATGATTCAAATGGGTCATTTTGTCGGCACTACATCCTGCAAGTAAAAATGCGTATCAAGTCTCGAAAGATAAAAAAATTTGAAAATTATTACGATTTCACTGGCATAACATTCCAGTGAAACATAAGCGAGTACCAAAATTTGAAAAACAAAATTATATTTTGGTTAATGTATATTTTTTTAGAAAAGAGAAAAAATACTTCTAAAACTGTTTACTTTCATTTGACAGCTGAAAAAAAAGATAAATATGTAAATTTGTTACTCATAGAAAATCTGTATATAGAAATGAGTAAGGGATAAGCAACTATAAAACAAAAAAATTTAAACAATAAAGATTATGATGATTTAAATTATTTTTAAATAATGAGAGAGGTAGAAAAAGATGATGCAGAGTAAAATGATATAAAAGAGAGTGAGGAGACAAATTATGATCTTAACCGTACTGATAATAGGATTATAGAAGAGGTATACAAAGAAGAAAATGCTGAGTCAGAGGAAAGCTTAGAGAGCAGGGTTAGTCGTACGGATAATGATGAATACCATTGCCATTATATGTGGGTTAAAGATTTATCTCGGCTTGTAAGAAGCTCTCTTAATAAATGTAGACGTAAATTACTCATTTTCGATCGTTGTCTGCATTACTTTAAAACTGATGAAAAACTTATAATACACACACTGGAGTGGGTTTAAATTAATAAACGTAAAATTAGCTTGCAAAAATGTGGTAATTATATTTTAAAATTTGAAAATCATAAGAATAAAAATTAAGTGCCATTTGTTGTACATGCAGACTTTGACTGTTGATTACAACCTGTACACAATAGTGAGAGAGGAATACAACACTATGAAGCATTAAGTGTTATAAGCATGAAGATCCAACTTATTCGTAAATTTTGTTTTTAATTTCAGACATCGAGGCCCTGCACATAATAAATGTTATTTCAAATACCAAGACTCGCGAACAACACTCATAGTTTTCCACCACCTAAGTAACTATGATGCGCATTTATTTATACAAGAACTTGTTACTTGGTTTCTTGGAAGAGTAGAAGTAATACCTCAGACGAAAGAAAAATATATTTCTTTCACAAAATATATTGAGGAAACAAGAATCAACTTCCGTTTTATTGACTCTTATTGATTTTTACCTTGATCGCTCGATAAGTTGGCACCGTATTTGGTACAGCATAATATTTTGAAGAGTACTTTTAGTCAAGACGATGCATACACCATGGATTAAATCAAATTGCTTAAAAGAAAGGGTGTATTTTCATATGATTATGTAATATCATTTCAAAAACTCCAAGAAACTGTGCTTCCATCGAAAAATGAGTTTATAGCAAATTATATGACGCGCATTTAAGTACTGAGGATTACATACATGCTCAAACAATATGGAAAATATTTAATTTAGCAAATCTCGGACAGTATTCATATTTATACCTGAAGACAGATGTGCTTCTATTAGCAGAAGTTTCTGAAAACTTCAGAAGTAATTGTCTAGAGGTATACAAATTAGATGCTGCTAACTATTTTTCAATACCAGGCTTCACTTGGGATGCTATATGGAAAAAAAAACCAAAGTAAGTTTAGATAAATACACAAAGAGTTTCACTGGAACATTAAAAAATAAATTTACAACTTTTTTTACAGATTTCACTAGAACTCATTACTGACATTGACATGTTTCTGTTCATTGAAAAAGGCATAAGAGGAGGAATAAGTCAGTGCTGCAACAGATATGTTAAAGCAAATAACCACTATATGGATAATTACAGAAAAAATAATGTTGAAAAATATATAATCTATTTGGATGTGAGCTATGACTCAACAACTTTCTTATGGTGGATTCGAGTGGGTTAAAAACGTTGACGAACGTTTATAAAATTAGCAATACAATATATTTTAGTAGATTTGGAATATTTAGAAATGTACTTTATTACGAAGCTTTCAAGCAAGCTGAAAATCATCGATTAGGAGTAAAAAGAATTTATTGGGCTTTATAGTTTAAGCGAAGTAAATGGCTCAAGGAGTTTATAGACCTGTATAGTGATGAAAGAAAAAAGCTAAAAATGAGTTTCAAAAAATGCTTTTTAAACTTTTTAATAACGCTATTTTTGCAAAGACAATAGAGAATGAGAGAAAGCAAATCTTAAGCTTTTAGACCACTGATATGGGCGTTACAGTGCAGACGCATATATTACCAAATCCAACATTCATAGCTGTGATATTTTTAATGAAAATTTCGTAGCGATTCAACTACAACGATTGAAAGTAATGATGAGAAAGCATATATACATATATAAGGCTTCGTGTATTGGACTCATCTAGAGCTTTTATTACGATTATATAATTTATAAACTGAAAAGTGATCGTAAACTGTTGTATACTGATACAAACAGTTTAATTTATGAAATCAAAAGCCATGATATTTATGAAATTATGAAAACTGACATTAAGAAATTCGATACATCTAACCATCCCAAAGATAATAGGGGAGGGCAGGGCACGTTGAACAGGGCCGCAAAGCGTGGCACCGTAATAAAATTAATATTCATGCACTTTGAAAATAACATTTTTATAGAAATTTATTTTAAAAAGGCTCTTACTATTTTCCTCTGAGTTTTTAATGTCATGAAAGAATGTTTTCTATTTATTTTGTAATTTTTAAATGTAGTGTGCTGAAAAAAGGTTTCCTTCATTTCTCAATAGCTTAAAGTAGGTCAAAAGTTTTATATTTTGTAAACAAAAGTAGCTCAATTTGATAGCTCAGGTCTTTAACTTTCTCGTCCAACGATTTCCTTTATTTTAAAGTTTATATAAGTACCGTAATAAACAATATAAAATTGTATTAGAATGGGGCAGGCGTGGCAGCTCATGTAAGGCAGGCGTAGCACAGTGAACAGCCACAAGGCTTGTAAGTCGACTGCGTGGATCATCTGCTGATATTATACCTAACCTTATCCGTACGTAAGCAATACAAGATGCTTTGAGTGCCGATTTGCAATGTTAAGTGGTTTACGTAGTTGATTACACTTGGTTAATTGTATCAAGTGTGTCTCTAAAAATTATAATATGTCGATAAATGACAGTTTTAAAATATATGTATGTATATACACACACACATTTATTTACACACACACATTAAAAACATTACGTAATTATATTTGTTTATTCGTAAGAATTAAAAAAAGGATGTGAACTTTATTCTGTGTAATTGTTCACCAACAGAAAAAAAAAATAAAGTTACCTAATCGGACAATTTTGAATTATTTTGTTTTATGGAAATCAACATTAGTTATACCATGAAAATACTTACAACTAAACTATACACTTGGCACTTCATAACAACCGTGCTCCGCGTGCCTTACCTTATGTCATCTTGCGCCCTCCGATGGGGTAAGTGGAGAAGTTTTTTAAGTTATTTTGAGCAATTTTTTGCCATTAATAATGAATCAAGAAAAAAAATTTTTTTTTCTTCTACTAATTTTGAACAGTTAATTCTATTCATTTCTATTTGTTAATAGTTGCATTTTCATAGTCTCTTAATGCAATTTGCAACTAAATTTAGTGTGCCACACCTGCCATACCTTCCCTAAGTATAAAATACCGCTTTAAATAAAAAAAAATCGTTGGACTTATGAAGGATGAATGTAATGGCAATATTATTACGGAATTCATTGGTTGTAGAACTAAAATGTACTACATTCTTGTTCAGAATCAAGACATAATTAAAGAAGCTAAGGGTGTCAAGACCAATGTTTTTAAAGCTACCATTGATTTTAATAATTACATTGATTGCCTACGCAATCAAAACATAAACAAAAATTAATGTAAGATCTCGTCTGCACAAAATTTATTCTTAAAAAACAAAAAAAAACAGCTCATAGCTCTCGTGACCATAAGCGATGCATTTTCCCTAATATCACTGACACATCACCTTGGAGGCATTATAAAGTAAATCAAAAACGGCGAGATGAAGTGGTAGAAGAAGAGAATGCTAAGGAGGATTAAGGAAGCGTAATCATTCATGTAAAAGTCTAAAATCCAAGAAATGAGAGGCATGCCGATAAATCACCAAGGGACATAAAATAATAAATATAGAACTGAGATTCACAACACATGAAGACGAAGAAAAAAAAATAATAACGAGGACAGACAAAAAAACGGCTTGTAAAGGAGAGAGGTTTCGAAAAGGGATAAACTTGGTGACATCACAAAAAGAAATATAGGAACCTTCACATCTGGAGCAACTGCAAAATAAGGGTACGCATTTTCAAATGCAAAACGAGCGCACAATGTGATAACTTTTAGTTTTCAGGATAGCGAGCATTGTAATGTTACCTCCATGACTGACTCATCATCTAGCGAGAATGATGAAATAAATAAAGAACGTAACACAGAAGAACAAAAGGGAGACGACAATGGGCAAAAAGTAACTTGTCATAAAAAAAATAAGTGAGAGAAAGATTACTGTAGTAGAACTACCTTAGGTGGTAGTAGAAACCTCATATAAAAAACCACACCAACAAGTGCAGGCCAGTTTGATCAGAGTTGCTAGACAGCGACATCAAGTCATCGACCATTTAGTATTTGAAGCAAGGGGTATTCGCTAACAACAACCTCACAAGACAACAAGTGTGGAGACGGATAATTTTAAAGAACTCTTACGAAGAAAAAGAGCAAAATACAATTTTAAGGTAAACAAAAATTTGTTTTCTCCATTATATTTTTTTACCTATTTGTTTATTTTTGTTTTTAAACCTTTTCTGCTTTCGTGACCTGAAGATACGAAGGTCACGAAATGAGCAGAAATATTTTTTAATGCTCGAAATTTAAATGAACATTTAAATTTTTCTCCGTGGATAATAATGCTCCAGTTCCGAGAAATCTCCTTTCTTTCTTTACATGGGATTGACAAGAGGTTACAACCAAAATCGACTATTAAGTAATGGTAATTTGTATTTAACAAAATAATGTACAAAATATAATTTGACCAAGAGTTCGCTACGAGGAAACACGAATCTCAGTACGTGGTATAAAGGACGAAGCTCGAGACGACGATGTAGCGAGTCGTTTGAGAAGGCCTTGGACTTAATCGTAAGCAAGTAAGACTTTCAAAAGGCTCAGCTCGAGACGACGATGAAGCTAGTCGAACGAGCTGGCCTCCAAGAATACGGCTGATCCGGTTAACCTTTTAATTCGTCAACAAATCACCTCTACTCAGAGAAGACGTGCGCTATACCTTAGGCGACTAGTTAGCGACGATGATAAGGCTGCCCTGATCCTGTCACAATGGTTGCAAGTTTAGCCATAGAAATGCTGCAGCGACTTTAAATATCAAGCTCGACTACGCGGGAGCGACTTGATACTTGAAAGGTCCGCGTGCTAGTAGAAGGAGCTCAGCCGAACACGCGAGCTCGCTTGCAAAGATACTCGGCGCTCGAGGCCGGAGAGACACCTGCGGGATTGTACTAATTACCCGAGTCAACGACCAAGTGTGTGTGCTCCCACTACTCCAGGCTCCCATCTCCTCGCGCCTACATTAGAACGCGTTAACTACACTGATCCCGACAGCCTTCTCTCACAATATTCACTCTTAAGTGAACACTATATCTTTGCTTTATGAATATTAAAACTAATAAAAAATTATGTATTTCTTTGTTACAGATGTCTGATCTGGCAGCTTTAAATACAGTCGCTTCTGGAGGCTTCTTCTCATGCAAGAAAATCACCAAGATGACAGTAAACCACAACTTTATGGTTACCAAATTAAAAAAAGTTAACACTAAATACAGAACAAAGGCAGTTGTGGAACTCAATGACGGGTTTCAAATATTTTTACCTAGTGAAGTGTCAAAGAATATTGTTGATAACGAAGTGCTGTATGATAATTTATTAGATTTCATATAAAAAATGAAGCTTTTTATAACTTATAATAGTTGTCACATTTAAAAATTTTTTTATTTAATCGACTTCTTCACAACTCAAATATTTTTATTAACTTTATTTTTTCCATGTATTTGCCATATATCTTCTATACATCATTTTTTTTTTAATTATAATTGATCTTTTGAAATCTAACTGTTGGGGGTATTGTTAATACCCAACTATTTAACGAAAATTTTAATTTTTTCGTCGGCGTAGAATTTTTTTAACAAGATAAGAATTTCGATACTTGATTTTCTGCAGTTTTTGCTCGTAAAAGTCACCAGAGATTGGCTGCTGCTGACAAATAATCCTCCAAATGGTAAATGAATGCCTTTTTTGGTGCTACTTAGGTTACATTAAAAATTTCTGTCAACCAGTTAGACGTATCACCTTTTTTAAAGACTTATTTAGTATTATTCACACGTACTTGATTACAAACTTTCATTTTTGATTTTGTTTCTTTTTTCGAATAGATAAATTTTTGTAAAATATTTATTTCATTAACTATTAAAACATCTTTTGGCTTCACACCAATCGTTTGATGTTTCCATTATTGTAAGAAGTTATTAACTGTTGTGGAGTATAAGTTAATTCTGTAATTTTTCATGAGACCTTGAAAATTTTCGTTGTAAAACTCTTTACCACGATCGGTTTGTGAATTTATTAGAACTCTTTCTTCCGTTATTATAGTTTTCATAGCTAAAGCCACATCAGTACTAGTTTTATTTTTTACGTGCATAGCCCATGTTTACTTGGAAAATACATCTGACTTTAAGCAAGTATCTGTAACCTTAATTTACATGAGCATAAGGTATCATCTTCATAAGATCCGCTTGCCATATTTCATCCAAGCCCTGAACATCAAACTTTCAGCGGAGATAGTTGGGTCTCGCAGGTTTATAAAGCTCTTCCACTACTGCTTCAATCCTTCCTAACTATCTTCTGGATTTATATTAGATATCTGGATCAAAATCTCCTTGATTGTACTAATTTCACGCTTTAGATTTAGTATCGTTTCTGAGAATACATCACTCAATTTGCACAATAGAAGATTTATTTTTTCTTGCTTATCCTCAAAGAAACTTTTTTTTTCCGTAAAGTATTAAGATTCATAGCATCATTAGGTTCAACAGCTAATGCAACATCGCACAATCTTTTATATTTAAGTCAAATTGATTATCTGAAGTAAGCTTATATCCAATTACAGGAGGATCTGACTACCACATTTAGACTTACTTGATCCACGTCCAAATACATCAATGCTCATTTTAATACTGAAGTTAAATTTAATTAGCAAACCTAATATACAATATTAGTTTCAGGAAGCGCTTAAACGATTGAATTTATTTCATTAGTATGACTAGGATTACCTGATGATCTTTCTGCCACTAGCAATCTTAGTTAATTAACTGTTTGTTAGGGTTGTCCCAGTAAACATGGTCCATTTGCATGTTTAGTTTAGCAATTTTAAATGAAGATATGGATCGAACTTTTTTCTTTACGTATGTAAAATTAAATAATGGAACAATAACATCATTTAACTTTTTACTGTCTTATGGACGAATAGTTTCATTTTTATCAAATTTTCTTTTGTGCGCACTTAAAGTTTCTAAGATATGTTTGTATTGAGCTACATTATCTGGTGTCATGTATGCTTTATCAGGATGCTTTTTAATGAGTAACTCTATCAAGCCATCAGTCATTGGATATCTTTGATTCGGTATTTGAATTTAATTATTTTTTAATTAAATGGGTGAAGCACTGAGTACATATTGTCCATTTTTTTCTCTTCTGATCCCATAAATTCAATGCTATTCTGGCTTATTTTCATCAAGTGTTTTTAAATAAAAATTCATGGATGAAGTTTTATTAATATCATGAGCTGAACCATCATCATGGTTACTTTCTTTAACATCAGTATCATAGTCTGATAACATCGTTGGATGAAAACGTATCTTTATCATCACTGTTACTATCAGCTGAATAAAACATTACTGTGTCGATGTATTTTTTGGTTTGAAAAGCTTTACAAGTTTGAAAGGCTCTTTGGATTGAGATTCGTAGCTTTGTGGTACATTTTGTTTCTCATTTGTTTTATAGATGATTTTATGAAGCGGATCAGTAATAGGCTTGAAATTCTCACTAATTTGTTTTTCAAAATTTTCTTTTCTTGACTTTAACAATCGATGCTTACGTTGAACAGCTTCTCTCGTTTTTTTAATTTGTTGAAGAACATGTTTCTCTTCATGAAATGCATTCATGTTTACCGCTTGATAGTTCGCAAAAGATTGATGCATACTTGATAAAATGAGTAATTTTTATTGCGAAGAAGTCAAATCTTCTCCTATATCTATCATTGTTTACATCTCTTTCCTCGTTTAGTACGACAAATCCATATTTCCCAACTCCTCAACATTTAACACATAATTTTTTGACGTCATTACACGTCATATCGGTATTATCATGATTGTTATAGATGTGTTTCGAATTCATATCTTATCGAAATATTACAAATAGGCCTAAATTATCTCGGATTAAATGCTTTGGAACTTGATCATAAGATTGACAAAGATAGAAGCAGTCAAAATTTTTGTGGCGCCTCGTGCAGAAAAAGACTCTCACATGGTCTTGGTTTTTACAGGCAATGTTATCAAATATCATTATCGAAATGGCTAGTACCTTATCCGGTGATATAACTGATTCGTGCTTGCTATATGAAAAATATTTTACACCATCTATAGGATCTTATAGTTCTTTTAGAAACTTGTACTTGGTTTGATTCAAAGATTTTGAGTACAAATAAATCTTTTAAATCTTAAATTATTGGTGTGAGTAATAAGAGACAGTAAGCTATTCGTTTTCCCACACTTTGATAGACGGCAAAAAACGGCTCTTATAGTATCGGGCAGCAAATCACCATGGCGTTTAATTTCCTTATCTTGTTCAATATCATCTAAATTTACAGCTGGAAGTTTAATATTCTGTTCCACAAAGCTCATGTAAACTGAATGCTGAATTCAGTGGGACTGAAAGTGATAGAGTAATCAGCATGTTTTTTAACATTTAATCTTTTTTTAATTTTTTTATTATTATTATTATTTTTTACATAAATAGCGCGCTACCGATGTTCACAAGCTCGGTTGACGTTTCACACTCAAGATGTAATGATCATTCATCGACGGAAAGGTCGTGGTGTCGCAAATACAGCCATAAACAAACTGCCAGTAAAACTGCCAGGTATCAGGATATCAGCATTACGGACTGGGCACTAAACTATCTAAGAAATTAGCTCGTGCTCCAGATCCAGGCATTAACTTACTAAATAAAGCTTGTAAACAACACGATACAGCTCATTTTCAAAACCATGACGACATTACGGTTAAAAACGTAGCAGATGAAATTCTTTTGGAAAAGGCTTGGCAACGCTTTCAAGCTAAAGATTTAAGTACTAGTGAAAAGGCTACCGCTTATGCTGTGAGTAGAGAATTAAAATGCAATCAAAATTAGAAATGGGTTTATTAAAGAACTAGCGGCCATCCGTCTCGGCTTCGCCCGAGACTTACTACATGGAACATCGTAGTGTTGGCATGTAATGTGAAACATTTCGGTTTGAAATTTTACATACAGTCCTGACACTTCTAAGAATAAAGATCTTCTTATAAAAAGCATATTTGTTCGGAATTCATACAGTTTATTTGGTCAAATAATAAGCTGTGAAAATAAAAAAATATAATTATGCTGAAAAGTACCATGCTTTTCTTATGCCATTAAATGATCGTTAGCCATAAGGGGCCGTTGATTTGCAGATTTTCCCGTATAATTTACGAAAAAGGATATTTTTTAAAGCTGTTAAGATTAAAAATTCCCAAAAAACATATTTAAAAAAAAAATTTTTTATTCTCTTATCCCACAACTTTATTACCAAAGCAACAAAGCCCTGGAGCTTAATCTTTACATTTTTTATTGCCACAAAAATACAAATACATTTTCTACTTATTTAAGAAACTTAAAGATTCAAGAGATTACTGTGGGGGAACAATGATAAGCTGATCTTTCACCTAATGAATTCTTTATTTGTTGATTTTGACGCTGCTGTTCTAATCTCGATAAATTTTCTGCGTCAGTTTCTTGACGCCTGAAATTGTATTTATTAGATACATTTGAAGTTTTTCTTCCAACTCACCCTCTTTTGACATTTGGCATACTTGAGACTTTTGTTACCCCTAAAAAGTGTTTTCTGTCAACTTTGTTAAGTTCTAATATAATTGTTGGCAAGGTAGTTCAACGTCCGATGGCCCGAGGAAAAAGGTGAGCTTCTTAAGTAAACTCTTTCTTGACTGAAGTTAACAGCAATTGTGACTGCCTGGATACCTCAGAGTGATTTTCTCTGGCCTGCTGTTGAAGCCCCAGACTGATCGGGAGAAAAATAACAAAGTCCGAAGCTTTGGAGCTAGTTTTAGTGCTCTTTCCCAACGTTTTCTGGTACAACGTCGAAGACTTTAGTGTTTAAAGTACCTTTTTTTTGCAGACTCAGTTATTTTGATGATCTAAGATGGGAAGATTGGTTCGTAATGCTTGCCCGATGGAGACTGTTCCGTTGGCTCAAGTTTTTTTTCCCTTCATACATGTTAGGTTTACCCAGCGCGGACCTTGGAGAGGATCAGTGATTCCTGGTTAAATGCTTAGAGTCGAGAGGGTAATATAGGGTCGTCGGTCACCGGGGTCCCCAGCCTTGCGACGAACAACTCTGCTCGTGACGTCTGCCAGTGAATGACTGACTTGTTTAATAGTGGTCGTCTTTAGTTAACATAGTCTTTTAGTCGACGAATCGTTTCCGGAAACGGTAGTAAAAATGTATTTGTTGGCAAGGTAATTTAAACTTAGGTGGCCCTTAAAAGAATCGATGAGATTGATGGTTAAGTAGGGAACGTAAATACTTATGATGGCCCTGAAAAGGGCCAGTGGTGAAACTTCTAGCTATTCCTCATTATTATTCCTGATGATGAAAATCTGGCTGCGGGTAGCTTGACTCTTACCCTCGAAGTCTCTATGTATGGAGACTGTGATGTAGGGAGGCACACCGCTGACCAAAAAATATTTCGTCTTCAGATCGTTTCTCGGATAACCAACCGCTCATCGTTAGTCAGGAAAATGGTGGTATGCCGTTGGGGACACGATCACTGAGAAGGTAGCCGTTGTGGCTGCCCATGCTCCTCAGGGCAGTCTTACCTGGCTTACATTTATAGCCAAAAATTCTCTGACGGCACCAGGCAGGAAGGTGGAACGGCCACATAACTGTGAAGTGTTGGAGTAGGTTGTGCTCTGGATAGATACATCTCTTGGTATTTTACCAGAGACGTAATCGGTTATAATAATTTTTTTTTTGGCAGCACTCGTTAACCCTGGAAATTCAGGGTAGATGTAGACCTAGGTCACTTGCCCATTATAGAAGAGTGTCGTCGATTACCGAGATACCCAGCTGCACGACTATCATCTACACTTTTGATGCAGCTCGATGAACTCCCGGTAGACACCTACAGGATTTTTTGAGACGCTCCGGCGTATTATAACTACACTTATTTAATTATGTTGCAGGTAGCTTTAATTTTATGTCGACGCCACCTAGCAGATCCTACTGAACTAAAGTGAAAAGCTTGCGTATTTTTGCAAAACTTTGAGCTTATTTATTGCTATTATTATTAAATTTTTCAAGATAAAAACTATACTAAGACTATCTAGGAAGTGTCAAGAATCGGTATGTGAAATTTCAGCAAAATCGGTTTAGTAGTTTTCGCGGTTAGCGATTACAACGGTTTTAGCAACTTTGCTTTATATTTTAGTAAGATAAAAAAAACAAAAAAAGTAAGAAAAAAAAAATTTGGAAAGATAGTGGCATTGAAAAACTTAATTCAAAGTGCTTATAAGTCTACGGTTACAAGTTAATGTGCTCGCAAAGTTGTAAGTTCTGCATTAAAGCTGTTGGTAAGAAAAATAGGTTACACATACCTTAAAAGATCGGAGATTTTTTTTCATACATCGTACCCATATTTACAGGTCTAAGCGCTGTAGGGGCTATTGCTAATGGTGCGAGTGATATATATATACATATAAAACAATAAATTAAGCAAACGAAGCCAAGAAGCAGCTTGAAGAAAGTGCGAGCCACTACCAAAAAATGGAAGCTATTTTACTTGGTAAAGGCCTCTTCCTTAAAGCACATAAAAAAGATTTAGGTCTATACTTAAAACTAGGAAGGGGATTTTAAAAAACCAGAGTGTGGGACTCGGAGTTTTGTTCGTTTTTTTTCGCAGGATACGGCAGTATATTTATGTTTTTCCTGTACATTTGTTATGTATAAAAGGCTCGGAAATTTTTTGAGATAATGTTTAAGGTTATTGTTGGGAAAAAAATGAGAAATATATCCCACATATTTGTAATGATTTTGCAACTACGCTTTAATTGTTCCACAAATTTTCTACCTTGATTTAATAGAAAAATATTTAAAATACTGAAATTTGAGGTTATATCTTTACATAACTCAACGCCTCTCTTTTTGTGTGCAATATAATGATATATAAACATATAAATATATAAATTTTCTGTATATTTTTCGTCTCCCTCTGCATGAACTGTTTTGGTTATGGGGTAATGCTTTTTCACTAAAGAAAAACGTATGGCAACGATACTGGTCCCAGTCTTCGCTCGTCGAAAACAGGTCGCATTACTGTTGATGCGATTTTTCGGCTTAGCGGCCCTTGGTATTGTAGGTGTTGAGAAAAGAGAGTGATAGAAGTGTAGCATGCCGCTGTCAAGTCTCGCTGCATTCACATTGGCCAAAGTGTGAACCAAACATCCTGGCTTAAGCATCGGCTTGATTATGAATGGTTAAGGCAGAGAAAGGAGAGGATAGAAAATAAGTATTGAATTTCACCGAACAATATCGACAAATCTGTCAACGCATAAGGAAGAAAGAAAATTTAGACTAGTTCTTGGGTCATTATCTTACTCAATCTCTTCTTATTCGTGCGTTTGCAAAGTCGACGCCTCAGACGAAAACAAGTCTAGTTCAGGTTTTCCCGTTTAAAATAACATTGAAAAATCTGAACTGGACTTGTTTTCATCCGAGGCGTCGAAGTATTAGCTCCAATGTTTAATATACGTGTGAGTATGTGACATTTAGGTTGATACGAACACGCGGCCTTGCGAGAAGAAAAAGAAGAGGAGAAAAAAAGAAGAAAGGTATGCCGAGCTTAACCTTAATGTAACATGAAGTTGCAATAAAAAAAAAAAGTATAGGTCACGGGACCTATGAAAAAAGCGAAGCTCCACTGAGGTTTTTTATGAAGAATTTTGTTATTTTCTAGCAATTGTTCCTTAACATTATTTTACTTAAATACAACATTTTTCAATGTTCATTAATCATTACATTCTGTTCTATTCTGTTATTGACACTGAAAACTTATTTTGGATTTTAACAGTAGTAAATATAGGCTTGTGATACGAAAAACATAAAATATATATATCAATGATTTGACTTTATCTGAATAACAAGCTTAGACGGCATCGATCATTGTTTCATATTTAGTGGGTGATTGCAATGGGTTATTAATCATTTTAAAGTTAATTTTTTTTCTAAAACTTACATTAATGGCACAGCAACGTTGGAAGGCAAGTCAACATTAAAACATCCACTTACCACTACAGGAATTATATTACAATTTTTTATAAGTGTTGCAGACCCTCCGTCTGTATTCATTTATAGTTGTTCGTGAATAAATGCAATTACTTTATTGACAAAAGTATTAGGCGATGTATAAATAGCTTCAGTAATAATCTCTTTGTCTCTTTGCACGAGGCATTCACATTAACAAATTCCTACTATTGAACTCTCACCAACATTAGCATTGTTGTGTTGGGAAAGCATAAATTTTTTAACAGTTAAAATTTTTCTGCCTTTAGTAATGTGTCGCACAGTAACATGTATTTTTTCGGTGTATTATCTTGAAAATTTTTACTTGGCTAGTTTGATTTTAGAATTTCTTGTATCTTACTTCAATTTCAAATTCCAACGCCTGTTCAGTGACGTCACTCGATTTATAATAATTTTTTTCATGTTTTATAAGAATCACGTATTATCATCTACTTCAAGTCAAAGAAGAGGGTGGTTGACGTGAAATATAGGACATTTCTTAACCTTCGAACGTGGTATGTATACGATTTTACGTGTCCTTTTATCTGGGAATGTTTGCTTTCCAAGCACTAGGCACGTAAAAGAACTACATATGTCCAAAACGTACTTCATCCCAGACTTGAATTCGGGATCTCCGAGTGTCAATTAGATGCCTAGTCTACTGCGTCACAGCGCCACTCTATTCTAGATGCAAAAATATAGTCCATATACCAACTATCCCTTCACATATGTATAGTTGACAGACAGAGAGAGTGAGAGAAAGAGAGAGAGAGAGAGGGAGCGTGCGTGCAACTGCATGCATGTATTATATGCTATGATACGCTACTACTTGCTGTCGAGAGAGCATGCGGTGATAGAGGGACGAATACGAACAAAGGAGGTAACAAAAAGTGTGACGCTTTCCCATACTTTCTTTTAGTTAGGGGCCTAAATAAAAAGCTTCGCTTCAAAAATTTTGATTCATCATTCAAAATTTGAATAAGTGACCTTTACGTGTCAATCAGATCATCAGTCCACTACGCCACAGCGCAGCGCCACTCTGTTCTCATTGTATAAATACAATACGTATACCAACTGCCCCTTTCACGTACGTATAGTTGACAGAAAGAGAAGGAGAGAGAGAGATCGTGCTCACGCCTCTACATGCATGTATTGTACGCTATATTATAGGTGTGGCGGTTTCCGTTAGCCAAAGCATTAAACAAAAATTGTGCCGGAAACAACAATTCATTCCGCAAGTGCAACGATAGAGCGTGCTATCCATAGCAAGAAAAGCTCTCTAGAGTGCCTACTTGTAGGTAGCGAGAGCAGCTCGCTTCACACACGGATCTTGACTTGACCAGCGTAGTCTTTGGCACGCGCTTGTCTACTGTGCTCTAGTAACAAACATCTTCAAAGCGTTTTTGTACTAAGGATCAGTATAGGTATACTAAGAAGGCTCCGGCTCACCTCTCTCTTTTTATCTGAGGGGGAGCTGTAGGGAGGGTTCTGGCTCATTCTCAAAGCATCTTTTCACTAAGCATCTACTATTGTATTAAATCTTAGTTTTTTGTACTCACTGTCTCATCATTGTGTTCACCTGCTTCGTACCTCTGTCATCCTCGAACCCAGGGTAAACTCCTCGAGTCAAACTCCAAATAAATACTACTCACTGTCAAGAGAGCATGTAGTGATGGGGGGATAAACAGGTACTAAGGGGGCAAGAAAAAGTGTGACGCTTTCTCTTACTTTCGTCTAGTGAGGACCCTACATAAAAAGCTTCATTTCAAAAACTGTTTGTGATCCTTTGAAAATATTTCATCAAAGCTACTTACTGCAATATCTTACATTTTTTGAAACTTTTTTCTTTATTTTTAGTTTGTTCTTGGAAAAATAATATTCTGAAATGTTTACATACTTTATTGACTTTGCAAAATAATCATGTTTGTTTAATTACATCTACTCTGTTAGAGGCGTTCGATAGTTTTATACTTTTTTCAGAATTATTTCTATTGACTATAAGTTTTTGTTTATTTCCAAGGTGGACCGCTAAACTTTTAACTATGTGACTTCTAGCACTAATAGAAAATTCTTGTAGTCTTTAAGCTGCTTTAATTAAATTCACTTATCTAGCACAAATATAACAACTTATTCTGTCTTCCAACTTTTTAATTTAAATGTATGCTCTGTCATAACCTTCATGAAAGTTATCATAAATATATTTACTGCTTTGGATTGACGCACAACATTAACGTTAATATAAAACTTATACTTAATCAATCAAAAATTACTATGAGGTACATCTATTTAATTATCTACTAAAATCTTATTTTTTGTCTGAGTTTTATAAATACGTTTATCGGATATTTTATTTGTTCTTTTATATTGTAGGTAACCGTTTGTTTTAAACTTAGTTTGAAATGTAGTACATTTACAAGAGATTTTGAGAAATTTTTTGTCCACTTCTTATTAGGTTAAACCGTGCGAGGACTGTGTTGTGTATAAGGACCGTGAATCAGGTACTTAATGACTAATTTTAGTTTCGCATCGCCTGAAAAAATGTTAGCAGAAATAAGTGTATCCATCTGTTCAGGCGTAATATTTTTTTAACAGAATGTAGAGTTATTCAAATGTCTGGATGAGGTGGATCACGTTTCCGAAATTCAGTTGCATAAATGTATGCTAACTATTTACCACAAATATAATTTTTAATATAATCTTAAACCGATAGAAATTTAAAATAAAATTATCTCACTGTAACATTGAGAATATCATTTGGTGTCGTGATTTTTGAAAATTTGGATAAAACTTGTTTTAATTCTTAAAATAACGTCCAATGGTGGTATTGTCAAACATTGTATTTATTAAAAAACAAAACGACGTTTTTCGGCCGTTTCGGCCATTTGAACAATGTCCCGGCCCTCATCTGGTACAAAAATCTATGAGTAATAAGAAATTCTTTACAGTACAAATTTTGATAAATACAATAAACGCAAATTAAGTAAAGTGTTTAATATACCTCTGACTCTTACGAAGGGGACGTAAAATCGTAATGTAGTCAGAGTTTCAAGTTTTGTTGCTTTTATATCCTGCACATATACAAATAACACAATATACGCACACAATCGAATCAAATAAGAATCGCAAGCAGTTTCTTGTAAAACGTACGTAAACAGATCATGTTTTCCTAATACCATAAATGAAAGGGGCCCTCAAATCATGTACATAGAGTTAGCCTCCTGTCTTAACTGTTTTAACAAGAGACTGTATAGACTAATAAAAATACACAAAAAAGACTTTCCAATCCGTATTATTGTCTCGACACTGAATTAACCCACTTATATATTTTAAAATTTTTTTTCCGATTTTTGGATTAAGAATAACTTGAAGAAGAATAATTGGATTAATAATTCCACTGGTAAAATCACAAGTAAAAAATGGTTATGAGTTGAAAAATAAATCAAAAGATATCATTTCATCTCGATACACTCTTATTAGTCTAGATGTTCTTCGTTTATTTATTAATACTAGTGAAACCTTAATTATAAATGCAATGAGACATTTTTGGAAATTCTTGAATGGTAACATCAATGTTTCTGTCAATGAATTTTGCACAGGTGTATCTTTGATTTTAAATTCAACTTTTTTCCATTTCAACAAGAAATTTTATAAACAAATTTTTGGCTCTTCAATGAGCAGTTCCTGTAGTCCAGTTCTGTGCGATCTTGTATTGCGTTTACTTGAAATTTCATGCTTAGAGAAGTTATGTTTTGATGTTCCACTGTATGTGCGTTATGTGGATGATATTCTTATTTGTGTGCCTACTAAGAATATTAACTGTACTAAAAACATTTTAAATAGCTATTGTCCGGAATTAAAATTCACTGTTGAGACATGCAACAACAACAGCATTAGTTTATTAGATTTAAAAATTATTATTCAACAAAATAACACAGTGCTAACTAATTATTGCCAAAAACCCACACATTCAGGCCGATACTTGAATTTTCTCTCCCACCATCCAACACAACATAAAATAGGTATCATTAACACATTAGTGGCCTTTTCCATTAAGTTAGCAGACACTCAATTTCATAACGATAATTTAAAAGTAATCAATAAATTTTTATAAGCTAACAACTATCCTCAAAAATTTATTGATAAATTTTTAAACAAAAGAGTAAATACCTTAAAAAACATGAACATGATTGACATTTGCAATAGAAACAATTATAATTATAAAGTAATCTTATCATTACCGTCTATTCCCCACTTGTACGGTCCTATCAAATATTTTTGTAAGAAGCTTCACATTAGTCTTGTATACAGTTTATACAATAAATTGAATTTGATCTTTTCACTTCAAAAAGATGTAACCGAGCCACTCAAAAAAAATAATGTTGTTTACCACATACCATGTGCGAATTGCAACTGCTGTTACGTCGTTCAAACATCGAGAGCTTTAAAATTAAGAATGGCAGAACATAACAGAGACATAGAGAACATAAAAGAGACATAGAGAAAAAAAAGGATACATCTGTACTATCACAACATAGCATTGAATTTACACACAACTTTAATTTCGATAAAATAAAAATTTTGGACACAGAACAAAATTATAAAAAGCGCCTGTTTTCCGAAATGTTAAATATACATTATTTTAATAATAACATTAAT